>JAPXFY010000022.1:55665804-55715804 GCA_030674185.1 Monoplex corrugatus
CTGGCTTACTAGCTGTCTGTCTGGCTTATTAGCTATCTGGCTTACTAGCTGTCTGTCTGACTTACCAGCTGACTGTCTGGTTTACTAGCTGACTGTTTGGCTTACTAGTTGTCTGTCTGGGTTACTAGCTGTCTGTCTGACTTACTAGCTGTCTGTCTGGCCTACTAGCTGACTGTTTGTCTTACTAGCTGTCTGTCTGAGTTACTAGCTGTCTGTCTGGCTTACGAGCTATCTGGCTTACTAGCTGACTGTCTGGCTTACTAGCTGACTGTCTGGCTTACTAGCTGATTGTCTGGCTTACTAGCTGACTGTCTGGCTTATGGGCTATCTGGCTTAACTAGTTGTCTGTCTGGCTTATTAGCTGTCTGTCTGGCTTAAGAGCTATCTGGCTTACTAGCTGACTGTCTGGCTTACTATCTGACTGTCTGGCTTACTAGCTGTCTGTCTGGCTTACTAGCTGTCTGTCTGGCTTACTAGCTGTCTGTCTGGTCTTACTAGCTGTCTGTCTGGCTTTACTAGCTGGCTGTTTGGCTTACTAGCTCTCTGACTTACTAGCTCTCTGTCTGGGTTACTAGCTGTCTGTCTGGCTTACTAGCTGCCTGTCTGGGTTACTAGCTGTCTGTCTGGCTTACTAGCTGTCTGTCTGGCTTACTAGCTGACTGTTTGGCTTACTAGCTCTCTGGCTTACTAGATGCCTGTCTGGGTTACTAGCTGTATGTCTGGCTTACTAGCTGTCTGTCTGGATTACTAGCTGCCTGTCTGGGTTACTAGCTGTCTGTCTGGGTTACTAGCTGTCTGTCTGGCTTACAGGCTGTCTGTCTGGCTTACAGGCTGTCTGTCTGGCTTACAGTCTGTCTGTCTGGCTTACTGGCTGTCTGTCTGGCTTACTGGCTGTCTGTCTGGCTTACTGGCTGTCTGGCTTACTAGCTGTCTGTCTTACTAGCTGTCTGTCTGGCTTACTATCTGTCTGTCTGGCTTACTATCTGTCTGTCTGGCTTACAGGCTGTCCGTCTGGCTTTCATGCTGTCCGTCTGGCTTACTGGCTGTCTGTCTGTCTGGCTTACTGGCTGTCTGTCTGGCTTGCTGGTTGGCTGGCTGGCTTACTAGCTGTCTGGCTGGCTTACTAGCTGTCTGTCTGGCTTACTAGCTGAAAGTCTGGCTTTCTAGCTGTCTGTATGGCTTACTAGCTGTCTGTCTGGCTTACTAGCTGTCTGTCTGGCTTACTATCTGTCTGTTCTGCTTACTAGCTGTCTGTCTGACTTATGGGCTATCTGGCTTACTAGCTGTCTGTCTGGCTTACTAGCTGTCTGTCTGGCTTACTTGCTCTCTGTCTGGCTTACTAGCTGTTTGTCTGGCTTACGGGTTCTCTGGGTTACTAGCTGTCTTTCTGGCTTACGGGCTATCTCGCTTACTAGCTGACTGTCTGGCTTACTAGCTGACTGTCTGGCTTACTAGCTGTCTGTCTGGCCTACTAGCTGACTGTCTGGCTTACTAGCTGTCTGTCTGGCTTACTAGCTGACTGTCTGGCTTACTAGCTGACTGTCTGGCTTACTAGCTGACTGTCAGGCTTACTAGCTACTGCTGCTTCTGCTGTCTGTCTGGCTTACTAGCTGTCTGTCTGGCTTACGGGCTGTCTGGCTTACTAGCTGTCTGTCTGTCTTACGGGCTGTCTGTCTGCCTGCTTACGGCTACTGCTACTTCTGGCTTACTAGCTGACTGTCTGGCTTACTAGCTGACT
This sequence comes from Monoplex corrugatus, assembly GCA_030674185.1. NCBI lineage: Eukaryota > Metazoa > Mollusca > Gastropoda > Littorinimorpha > Ranellidae > Monoplex > Monoplex corrugatus. The sequence goes on from JAPXFY010000022.1 coordinate 55,667,543, forward strand.
GTCTGGCTATTACGGGCTATCTGGCTCTTACTGCTGCTGTCTGCTTACGGGCTATCTGGCTTACTAGCTGACAGTCTGGCTTACTAGCTGCTGTCTGGCTTCACGGGCTATCTGGCTTACTAGCTGACGTCTGTTTTGGCTTACTACTGCTGTCTGGCTCACGGGCTATCTGGCTTACTAGCTGACTGTCTGGCTTACGGGCTATCTAGCTTACTAGCTGACTGTACTGCTTGCTAGCTAGTCTGGCTTACTAGCTGACTGTCTATGCTTAACGGCTTCTGCTTACTAGCTGAGTGTCTGGCTTACTAGCTGACTGTCTGGCTTACGGGCTATCTGGCTTACTAGCTGACTGTCTGGCTTACTAGCTGACTTGTCTGTCTTACTAGCTGATTGTCTGGCTTACTAGCTGACTGTCTCGCTTACGGGCTATCTGGTTTACTAGTTGTCTGTCTGGCTTATTTTAGCTGTCTGTCTGTTCTGGTTCTAAGATGCTAGTCTGGCTTACTAGCTGACTGTCTGGCTTACTAGCTGACTGTCTGGCTTACTAGCTGCTGTCTGGCTTACTAGCTGTCTGTCTGGCTTACTAGCTGTCTGTCTGGCTTACTAGCTGTCTGTCTGGCTTACTAGCTGACTGTTTGGCTTACTAGCTCTCTGGCTTACTAGCTCTCGTCTGGGTTACTAGCTGCCTGTCTGGCTTACTAGCTGCCTGTCTGGGTTACTAGCTGTCTGTCTGTCTACTGCTGCCTGTCTGCTTACTAGCTGCTGTCTGGGTTACTAGCTGTCTGTCTGGCTTACAGTCTGTCTGTCTGGCTTACAGGCTGTCTGTCTGGCTTACAGGCTGTCTGTCTGGCTTACTGGCTGTCTGTCTGGCTTACTGCTGTCTGTCTGGCTTACTGGCTGTCTGTCTGGCTTACTGGCTGTCTGTCTGGCTTACTAGCTGTCTGTCTGTGCTTACTAGCTGTCTGTCTGTCTTACTAGCTGTCTGTCTGTCTTACAGGCTGTCTGTCTGGCTTACAGGTTGTCTGTCTGGCTTACAGCTGTCTGTCTGGCTTACGGCTGGCTGGCTTACTAGCTGTCTGGCTGGCTTACTAGCTGTCTGTCTGGCTTACTAGCTGAAAGCTCTGGCTTACTAGCTGTCTGTATGGCTTACAAGCTGTCTGTCTGGCTTACTGGCTGTCCGTCTGGCTTACTAGCTGTCTGTCTGGCTTACTAGCTGTCTGTCTGGTTTACTATCTGTATGTCTGGCTTACTAGCTCTCTGTCTGACTTATGGCTATCTGGCTTACTAGCTGTCTGTCTGGCTTACTAGCTGTCTGTCTGGCTTACTAGCTCTCTGTCTGGTTTACTAGCTGTTTGTCTGGCTTACGGGTTCTCTGGGTTACTAGCTGTCTTTCTGGCTTACGGGCTATCTGGCTTACTAGCTGACTGTCTGGCTTACTAGCTGACTGTCTTTCTTACTAGCTGTCTGTCTGGCCTACTAGCTGACTGTCTGGCTTACTAGCTGTCTGTCTGGCTTACTAGCTGACTGTCTGGCTTACTAGCTGACTGTCAGGCTTACTAGCTGACTGTCTGGCTTACTAGCTGTCTGTCTGGCTTACTAGCTGTCTGTCTGGCTTACGGCTGTCTGTCTGGCTTACGGGCTGTCTGGCTTACTAGCTGTCTGTCTGTCTTACGGGCTGTCTGTCTGCCTTACGGGCTATCTGGCTTACTAGCTGACTGTCTGGCTTACTAACTGACTGTCTGGCTTACGGGCTATCTGGCTTACTAGCTGACTGTCTTGCTTACGGGCTATCTGGCTTACTAGCTGACAGTCTGGCTTACTAGCTGTCTGTCTGGCTCACGGGCTATCTGGCTTACTAGCTGACTGTCTGGCTTACTAACTGACTGTCTGGCTTACTAGCTACGTCTGGCTTTGCTATCTGGCTTATAGATGAGTGTCTGGCTTACTAGCTGACTGTCTGGCTTACGGGCTATCTGGCTTACTAGCTGTCTGGCTTACGGGCTGTCTGGCTTACTAGCTGTCTGTCTGTCTTACGGCTGTCTGTCTGCCTTACGGGCTATCTGGCTTACTAGCTGACTGTCTGGCTTACTAGCTGACTGTCTGGCTTACGGGCTATCTGGCTTACCAGCTGACTGTCTTGCTTACGGGCTATCTGGCTTACTAGCTGACAGTCTGGCTTACTAGCTGTCTGTCTGGCTCACGGGCTATCTGGCTTACTAGCTGACTGTCTGGCTTACTAACTGACTGTCTGGCTTACGGGCTATCTGGCTTACTAGCTGACTGTCTGCCTTATCGGGCTATCTGGCTTACTAGCTGACTGCCTGGCTTAGGGCTATCTGGCTTACTAGCTGAGTGTCTGGCTTACTAGCTGACTGTCTGGCTTACGGGCTATCTGGCTTACTAGCTGACTGTCTGGATTACTAGCTGACTCTCTGGCTTACAGGCTATCTGGCTTACTAGCTGACTGTCTGGATTACTAGCTGATTGTCTGGCTTACGGACTATCTGGCTTACTAGCTGACTGTCTGGTTTACTAGCTGACTGTCTGGCTTACTAGCTGACTGTCTGGCTTATTAGCTGACTGTCTGCTTTACGGGCTGTCTGGCTTACGGCTATCTGGCTTACTAGCTGACTGTATGGCTTACTAGCTGACTGTCTGGCTTACTAGCTGACTGTCTGGCTTACGGGCTATCTGGCTTACTAGCTGACATGTCTGGCTTACGGGCTCTCTGCCTTACTAGGTGACTATCTGGATTATGGCTGTCTGGCTTACTAGCTGACTGTCTGGCTTACGGGCTGTCTATCTGGCTTACTAGCTGACTATCTGGCTTACTAGCTGACTATCTGGCTTACTAGCTGTCTGTCTGGCTTACTAGCTGTCTGTCTGGCTTATACTAGCTGACTGCTTACTGCTTGCTTGGCTAGCTGACTGTCTGCTTACTAGCTGTCTGTCTGATTACTAGCTGTCTGTTGGCTTACTAGCTGTCTTCTGGCTTACTAGCTGCTGTCTGTTACTAGCTGCTGTCTGGCTTACTAGCTGACTGTTGGCTTACTAGCTGTCTGCTCTGGCTTACTAGCTGTCTGTCTGGCTTACTAGCTGTCTGTCTGGCTTACTAGCTGTTCTGCTACTGTCTCTGCTAGCTGACTGTTTGAGCTATACTATGATTCTGCTACGGTATCTGGCTTACTAGCTGATCTGTCTGGCTTACTAGCTGCTGTCTGTGGCTTACTAGCTGACTGTCTGGTTACTAGCTGCTGTCTGGCTTACTAGCTGACTGTCTGGCTTACTAGCTGCTGTCTGGCTTACTAGCTGTCTGTCTGGCTTACTAGTCTGTCTGTCTGGCTTACGGCTGTCTGTCCTCTGTTGGCTTACAGTAGCTGATGCTGTCTGGCTTACTAGGCTGTCTGTCTGGCTTACTGTCTGTCTGTCTGGCTTACTGCTGACTGTCTGGCTTACTGCTGTCTTCCTGGCTTACTAGCTCTGTCTGTCTTGCGCTTTACTAGCTGTCTGTCTGCTTACTAGCTGTCTGTCTGTCTTACAGGCTGTCTGTCTGGTTACAGGCTTGTCTGTTCTGGCTTACAGCTGTCTCGTCTGGCTTACTGCTGGCTGGCTTACTAGCTGTCTGTCTGGTCTTACTGCTGTCTTCTGGCTTTACTACTGAGGTCTGCTACTCTTCCTGTATGGCTTACTACTGTCTGTCTGCTCTGCTTCCGTCTGGCTTACTGCTTCTCTGTCTGCTACTCTTCTTCTGTTTACTATCTGTATTCTGCTTACTATCTCTGTCTTCTTTATGTGCTATCTGGCTTACTATGTTCTGTCTGGCTTACTAGCTGTCTGTCTGGCTTACTAGCTCTCTGTCTGGTTTACTGCTTTTTTCTGGCTTACGGGTTCTCTGGCTTACTACTGTCTTCTGCTTACGTCTATCTGCTTACTACTGACTGCTTCTGGCTTACTGCTACTGTCTTCTTACTATCTGTCTGTCTGCCTACTAGCTGACTGTCTGGCTTACTAGCTGTCTGTCTGGCTTACTAGCTGACTGTCTGGCTTACTAGCTGACTGTCTGGCTTACTAGCTGACTGTCTGGCTTACTAGCTGCTGTCTGGCTTACTAGCTGTCTGTCTGGCTTACGGCTGTCTGTCTGGCTTACGGCTGTCTGGCTTACTAGCTGTCTGTCTGTCTTACGGGCTGTCTGTCTTGCCTTAGGGCTATCTGGCTTACTAGCTGCTGTCTGGCTTCTACTGCTGTCTGGCTTACGTGGCTTTCTGGCTTACTAGCTGACTGTCTGCTTCGTACTGGCTTGCTACTGTCTGGCTTACTAGCTGTCTGTCTGCTCACTCGTGCCTATCTGGCTTACTACTGACTGTCTGGTCTACTACTGTCTGTCTGCTTACTAGCTGCTGTCTGGCTTAGGCTCTTCTGGCTTACTAGTTGATGTCTGGCTTACTAGCTGTCTGTCTGGCTTACGGCTATCTGGCTTACTAGCTGCTTCTGGCTTACGGGTCTGTCTGGCTTACTAGCTGTCTGTCTGTCTTACGGCTTCTGTTCCTGTCTTGCCTTACGGCTATCTGGCTTACTAGCTGTCTGTCTGCTTACTAGCTGACTGTCTGGCTTTCGGTGCTTCTGGCTTACATGCTGCTGTCTGCTTACTGGCTCTGGCTTACTAGCTGACGTCTGGCTTACTAGCTGTCTGTCTGGCTCACGGCTATCTGGCTTACTACTGACTGTCTGGCTTACTAACTGACTGTCTGGCTTACTGGGCTGATCTGGCTTACTAGCTGTACTGTCTGCTTACTGCTTCTGGCTTACTAGCTGTACTGTCTGGCTTACTGGCTATCTGGCTTACTGCTGATGTTCTGGCTTACTAGCTGTCTGTCTGGCTTACGTGCTGTCTGGCATACTGGTTGTCTGTCTGGCTTTGTGTCTGTCTGGCGTACTGGCTGTCTGTCTGTCTGTCTGTCTGTGTGGCTGTTTGAATTACTGTCTGACTTACTGCCTGTCTGGCTTGCTGTCTGGCTGGCTGGCTGGTGGGCTCTCTCTCTCTCTCTCTCTCTCTCCTCTCGTTCTCTCTCTCACTCACTCACTCACTCACTCCTCACTCACCCACTTACTCACTCACTCTATGTCTGTTTCTCTCTCTTTCTTTTGCTCACTCTCTTTCCTTCTTTTCCTCCTTTATTTCTATTTCTTTTTCTTTTTTAACTATCTGTTGTTTTTTTAAAGTCTCCTTTGTTCTTCTTTCTTTTCCATGGAAAGTCAGTTCCCGTACTGTTCTTTGTTCTTTATGTGTTCCTTCACTTCTTCTTTTCCTTCTTTCTTTCTTTTCTTTGGTGTCTTCGTTCTTTCTTCTTTCTGATTCTGGTCTTCTACTGCTCTTCCTCTTCCTCCTCCTCCTCTTCTTCTTCTCTTCCTCCTCCTTTTCTCCTCCTCCTTCTCTTCTTCTACTTCTACTTCTTCTTCTTCTTCTACTTCTTCTTCTACTTCTTCATCTTCTTCTTCTTTTTCTTCTTTTTCTTTTTCTTCTTCTTCTTTTTTCTTTTTTGTTTTCTTCTTCTTCTTCTTCTTCTTCTTCGTCTTCTTCTTCTTCTTCTTCTTCTTCTTCTTCTTCTTCCTCGTCTTCGTCTTCTTCTTCTTCTTCTTCTTCTTCTTCTTCTTTTTCTTCTTCTTCTTCTTCTTCTTCTTCTTCTTCTTCTTTTCTTCTTCTTCTTCTTCTTCTTCTTCTTCTTCTTCTTCTTCTTCTTCTTCTTCTTCTTTTTTCTTTTTTTTCTTTCTGTTTAGAAATCTTCTGAAATCTCGTTTCGCCTTCTTCACAAAATCTTCACCAGTTTTTATGTTTGTTTGTCTTCTTCTCTGTCTCCTTGTTTCTGTCTGTCTGTCTGTCTGTTCTTTGTCTCCTTGTTTTTGTCTGTCTGTCTGTCTTCTTCTCTGTCTCCTTGTTTCTGTCTGTCTGTCTTCTTCTCTGTCTCCTTGTTTCTGTCTGTCTGTCTTCTTCTCTGTCTCCTTGTTCTGTCTGTCTGTCTGTCTGTCTTCTTCCATCTGAGACAGACTGTACACAACCGACACGTATTGCTACATGGAAAGTGGCGTTCAACGGAAACACCCATGAGTTGATTCAATTTCATCGTTTAAAACTCCCACACAGTTATACATCAGCGCTTCTACTTCCACTTTTGCCCTTCAGATCACACACACACACACTCTCACACACACATACACACACACACACACACACACACACACACACACACACACACACACACACACACACACACACACACAAACATAGACACACACACAAACACACACAAACACACACACACACACACACATACACACGTACACACACACGCACAGACACACAGACAGACACAGACAGACACACATACACAGACACACACACAGACACACACAGACACACACACACACAAACACACACACACAGACACACGCGTACACACACAGACACACACACATACACATACAGACACACACCACACAGAAATACACAGACACACACAACAGACACACACAGACACACACACACACACACAGACACACACAGACACACACAGACACACAGAGACACAGACACACACACACACACACACACACACACACACACACACACACACACACACACACACACACACACACACACACACACACACACTATCGTTTTCCTGCTGGCAAAAAACAATGGCATCGCTGCAGTCGAAACAACATTTAACTTGCATCGTTTAATCTCGTTTTAAATAAATAAAGGGAGGTTGTTTTGTATCAACAGGAGAGAGTTCTTCGTCTGTGTGTGTACTCGAGAGATATTCTCTGCTGTTTCTTGGTGGACCTTCACCAGATATTGATCACAACTGCTGACCGATATATGTACTTAATTTTCTTTTCCTTTTTCCCCTTGTTGAAGTATTGTGTACGTTTCGAACTGGTCATAACCCTGATCTGTCTCTACACAGTCGGCTGAGCTTTAAACAACAATAACAAAGCTAACATAACCTGACGGTAGAAGCGGCATATAAAAGAAAGAAAGAAAAAACTTTGTATGAAAAGGGAGACTATTAAAATGGCGTGACCATTTTGTTTAATTTGCTTTAACGATTTACACTCGACGTGGAAGAGAAACCAGATACTTTTAACGAGTGAAACCGCTTGGCTTTTCAACAAAGTACGTGTATAAGAGGATATTTGTGACCTTCCACCACGAAATCAGTCTTAACTCGCAGTCAGTCGAACAGCACTAGGAACTGAAAAGGTGACTGAAGGTCTATCTGGGTGTTTTGACTTTTTCTCACAATGGATTTCTGTAGACTATAATCTATCCCCCACAGAATTTTTTCTTGAAAAAATATTATTAATCAATTTAAAATGGTATTTTGATGCACTGATCGCAGCAGAAAGAACGCAATTTCCTACCAAAAGTACCTATTTTTGTCTCTTATTATGAACCGTAACCTGCACAGTACCCGCACATAGCCACCAAATAAAGAAATTTAAGGCAAATGTGCAGGAGAGCACACAAAAACTTCAGAGGCCGTTTTCACAAAATGGCCGTCATACAACTTAATGACTTTAAATAAACATAACTTCTACATTTTTATGAGTACAAGCTTTATTCAACTACCAAAATAATCAGCAGAATGTACACTTTCCACTGATATGTTTATCTCAAAATGCCCAAAATGCCCAAAATGTTAGTTAAGACTAATTTCGTGGTGGGAGGTCACATTTGCTTCTACAAAGAAATCAGTCATATGCAAGGGAGAAACAGTGGAATCTGCTGTATCATCCATTCAGAATCATCCCAGCAGTCTAATGACAGCAGTTCAATTACTGATTGAGTTTTTGGTGGTTCAAAACGTCGATCTGACTAATGAGCGAGAATGTAGAATCCCTTCACCAAGGTCGATCCAAGTTGGGAGAGAGTTTTACGTTTAGTATTTCGAAACTCGTAGCCACATTTTTTTTTTTTTTAAACTACGTAATATTTTGAACATTTCACTGCAAGTGACATTGCAAAATTGTATTACGGAAATCGTCCTTCATGACTTCCATTTTCTTTCAAATCTCTGATTTTTGTTTGTCTGAATGTTCGATTTTTACTTTGTCAGTTGAGCTACGTGCAACATCCGTGATGCAATTGTAATGGATACTTGAATTTGCTGATGAACTGAAAAAAGGACGTTTGTCTAGTATTGACATGTTTTATATCGTACAATGGCAAAGTGGCTATTTAGAACTCAGGATGACGAACGCTCTTCGCCATTACGTTTCTGTTGATGTCGCTAAACTAGTTGTTTGTTCATTTGTTCTGATTCTTCTTGATTATTGCAACACATGTTTGACTGGTCTTCCAAAATATCTAAATATCTTCTCCACAGGCCCCAAAGAGTTTTTAAGATAATGCTTCTCAGCTAGCTTTTAATCTTCCAAATATAAATAATTATGTTTTTGAAATAATTCTGCTCAGCTAGCTTTTAATCTTCCAGATATGAGTATATCTCTCTCCTCGTCTCAAATCATTGCAATGGCTTCCTGTTTAGTGTAGGAATCACCCCTGTGGGGATGCCGGGGACTCTTTCAGTATGAATAGTATCCCCACCTTCTGGAACTTCTGTGCTGGAAATTTCTGCCTTTCTCTCAATCCCTTTGTTTATTTCTTCCTCCTTTGCTTTCTGTCATTTCTGTCTCTCGTTTTCTGCCTTGCCGGTCCATTCACCTGTATGTTTTCGATACGTCTTGCGTACTTTCTGTTAGGATTGATAATTGGGTATGTGTATTAAGTGTTTTTTCTGGTTGTAGGGAAGTGAGATACGCGGAAGCAATTTTAGGCAATTTAGGCTCGTTTTTATGTATGTTTTAGTGTCCTTAGTTATGTTTGAATTTATATACAGGTATGTTTTTTTAAATCCCTTGTGCGATAAATTGGACAGAGTGGTCAACGCCAGGGGCATGTTCTTAGATTATGTGCGCGAATACACTGATATGTGTACTTAATTTTCTTTTCCTTTTTTTTTCCTGTTGAAGTATTGTGTATGTTTTGAAACAGTTATAGCCCTGATATGGCTCTGTGCAGTCGGCTGGGCTTTAAATTAGAATAACAGTAGCAGTATGGTGTAGAATCAGTCATAAACTGTCCACATTGTTCTTTTCATCTGTCTCTTCTATAAGCACAAGGCCAGTGTTTTTCTGAAATCCTTAACGTCTATAACCCACACAGAAATCTTCACTGCTCTCATGATCATTGATTGTGTTCCATCTTTCAAACCATTTTTTTTTTCAACCTTGATTCACTTGTCAAGCAAGGTTCAACAATATGGAACAACGTTTTGTCCACATTAGACATTCAGCTTCAATTCGATTCACTCATATCTGTTCTGCACACTGTCTTTTTACCAATACAAATTCTGGATTGTCTGCTAAGCAGCTAAAATGTCATATTGGATTTTTCTCAACCATGTGTAATTTGATAAATTTTATTTTTGGCAGTCATTATACGTATGTAGGCAATCTCAACCATTGGTACAGAAATGGTTATGCCATTTAAATAAATCTTATGTCATAAAAGTTATGTCATTTGTGTGAAGCGTAAATATCACCATGATAGAGAAATGAGATATGCGGAAGCAGTTGTAGGTGATTTAGATCCGTTTATATCTAAAGATATTTCAGTGTCCCTAGTTTTATTTAAATTTGTATTCAGGCATATTTTTCAAATATCCTGCGTGATGAATTGGACGGAGTGGTCAGTGCCAGGGGCATTTGCTTAGATTATGTGCACGAATGCGTTGATATGTGTACTTCATTTTCTTGTCTTTCTTTCTTTTTAAAGTAGTATGTTTTGAAACAGGTTATAGCCCCTGATTTGGCCCTACGCAATCGGCTGGACCGCTTTAAACAGAAATAACACTAACAGTAGCAGTAACCATTAAAACATTATCACAGTACAACATATTGATATATGTTCCTTTCCTTGAGATAAGATACACAGATAATATGTAATTTACATGTAACCAAGATTATTCCAGTGATAGACTGATACAATACCAGTATAACATATAGACAGGTAAAACGTAGCTAGGTAGGGCCTCAGAACCTGGCCAGCTCATTGGTTTATGAGCAGGCTTAAGGCTTGTGCCACGATCACAATACACATGGCACCTTGACGTTAGTGCATATGGAATTCGTTCCGAGTGCGGAGAGTCGTCTTGAGAAACACTGAAACTGAAAGTAAACATATCAGATTTCAAAGCTTTCATAATACCTTGAGTTAGATTCGTGTACACAACGTTTGAATGTCTCTGGTACAATTCCAACTCAGGTACAAGTTTCTTGAAGACACAATTATCTCGTCACAACTTTAAAGATTTTCCAGTCGTAGTCTTAACGTTGTTGTAATTAAAGCTCAGCCGCCTGCGTAGAGCCATATCAGGGCTATCACCATGTCAAAATGTACACATTACCTTGTCGAGAAAAAAAAAAAAACACTTGAAAAAGAAAATTAAATACGTATTTTATTGCAATCGCGCACATAAACCAACCCGAATACAAATGTAAACATAACTAAGAACACTAAACCATATAGAAAGGGGCTTAAATCATCTAAAATCACATCTGCACTTCAATTTCCTTTGTGCCGAAAATGGAATCCATGCATCCATGCACCCATTAATTATCTGTCCTGAAAGAAGGTATGCAAGGCTTTATAGAACTCATACAGTTGAATGAATGAATGAACCAGCAAGGCAGAAAATGACAGAAAAAACAAGGAACAAAGCAGAGACAAAGAGAGTGACAGACATGAGGAAATTTCTAGCACAGAATATTCAGAAGGTGGGGATACTGTTTATTCTGACCCCGGCATCCCCACGAGGGAGTTACGAGCCAGATGTAATTATCTCTGGTTTGTATGGTGATATAATAAATTCTAATGAGTTGTAAACATTTCCCTGACTCTGAGGTATTTTCAAGTTCACTCAAAGTTTTGTGGTCTAATTAATAGAAAGAATATCAGTGTGGCTTGGCGTTTTTCTCAGAATCTTCTGACAGTGTCTATAAATTCTGTTTTAGTTTTGTCACATTCTATCAATGTTTACGATGTACGTTAAGTTTTGTCTCACTAAAAACTTACTTAATATCACAATGACCTCTCTCTCTTTCTCTCTCTCTCTTTCTCTCTTTCTCTCTTTTCTCTGTCTCTGTCTTTCTCTGTCTCTCTCTCTCTGTCTCTGTTCTGTCTCTGTGCTATCTGTCTGCCTGTCTGTCTGTCTCTGTGTCTGTTTATCTGTTTCTCTGTATCTCTTCCACAGCACACACATTCTCTTCTCTCTCTCTCTCTCTCTCTCTTCTCGCTCTCCTCTCTCTCTCTCTCTCTCTCTCTCTCTCCTCTCTCTCTCTCTCTCTAAGAACCGATACGCGATACCTATAAGGGTTGCTATTTCACCAAACATCTCCCACTTGTCAGATGCATGTTTTGAGCCATGGTGTACGCTCGTGTGAGTCATTCTGTTCGTCATACATGACGGATTGGAACAGCATCCATTACAACTTACGGGGTAAAGTGTCCTCTCTCACGCCATATCCCGTTCATAAGTCATGAGTACTGTACCCAACTAGCCGATACTTAACCCCTGGTATTAATCTGGTTCCACCTGTACCCGCCTTTGATCTTTCGCACCTGATAGGTAACTTCACCTGTCTGTCTCTCTGTGTGACAGTCGTTTGTCCTGTCGTTAGTGTGTCTGCTTCGTGTCAGGAAAAAAATAGGGATTTTTTTTTGGTTCTACTTTTTTTCTGTTCTTCTTTTTGTTTTTCTTCTATTGTGTTGTTTCACGACAACCATCTTTCCTCATTATGGATAACGCAGGCGCGTGCACACACGCGCACGCAGACGTCTACTCACTCACGCACGCACGCACACACGCCCACACGCCCACACACTGATATACATACACACACACACGCACATGCATTTACATGCACAGACATACATACACATATACGCACACACACGGACACAAACGTGTATATAAACACACGATAAGAATCAAATATGACAGTAAGAGTGGTGGTTCCTATATGTTATTACATTTCTCTCCCCCCCCCCCCCACTGTCTCTCTCTCTTTCTCTGTCTGACTCTCTTTCTCTCTTCCTCTCTCTCTCTCTCTTTTTCTGTCTGTCTGTCTGTCTGTCTCTCTCTCTCTCTCTCTCTCCCCTGCTTTCACACACACATACCCTCACATACACTCTCTCACTCTCTCCTCTTCTCCCCCCCCCTCTCTCTCTCTCTCGTCTTTCACTGTCTCATAAACTAGTAAGTTCATTATTTCATGTATTTATCCAGCAGGCAATGTATACATCTACATACCTATCATATCCCAATGGCTCAGCTGTTAGAGCGCCATGCTCAGATTGTAATTTTTGTCACCTTTGGGCAAGCCGTTTTTTTTTCCTCTCTCTTATCACCCGGGCACAGAAATAGCCAGCAGAATCGGCCAAGCCAAAACAGCATTCAAGAAGATGAAAAGCGTTCTTACCAACAAATGCCTATCAATTAACATCAGGAAGAGAGTTCTTGAATATTGTATAGAACCGATACTGTTATACGGTTGTGAGGCGTGGACAGTCAACACGCAAAGCCAGAAAAGATTGAGGCAGCCAGAATGTGGTTTCTCATAAGAATGTTGAGAGTTCCATGGCCAGCAAAAAAAAAAAAAAAAAAAAAGCAAACGAGACAGTCTTGAACAAGGCAGACACAAGAAGATCATTGATAAAGAAGATTAGGAAAAGACAAGCAAAATATACAGGCCAAGGAAAGGGGAATTAGAGCACCTGGTCACAACAGGAAAGCTGGAGGGAAAGAAAACACCCGGTAGACCTAGGAAGAAAATATTGGACGGACTTGCTGAGGACAGAGAGGGTGGAAGATGTACGTACTCGCAGCGACAAGGGATAGATGCATATGGAGGGCCATGATCGCCAACGCCATGTGGCAGGACACATGATAATGATGATGATGATGATGTTGATATGATGATGATGATGATGGTGATGACCCGGGCTGGCTGGTTCTTTTACAGAGCAGAGCTGCAAACTCAAGACCTAATATCTCGAGTTCAGTCGCAGCCTTCAACATTAAAAACTGACTTGCAAGGTGTCAGTCTTATAGTTCTGGTGGTGTCAGCTTAGTGTTTTCATTGCTCCTTTCTCCCTCCCCTGTTCCTCTTTTCAAGACCTTTGCCAGCATACAGGGTTTTGCTTGCGCAGACTCAAGTCTGCCAGATGATTGTTGCTAGATTTGGACGGAGCGTGTATGGAACTGAACAATTGCATTGCGATAAATCCGTCTTGAACTAAACTCCAAGCCCCTACAGTAAAAGTCTGTATCGTCTTCCAGTTTTTTTCCAGGGTATGTGTCAGAACTATTTTTCTTTTCGTTTTTTCTTTTGGCTTTTTTTCTTTGTTTGTTTGTTGTTGTTTTTTGTTTTGTTTTCTTTTGTTTTTTGTTTTTAGTACAACCAGACAAGACAGGAGCAAATTTTCGGCCAACTAGCCTTTGTCAAGCGTAGACCTAATTTTTCTGTTTGGTGTTTGTTCGTTTGTGATCTTACGTCTACGCCTGACAAAGGTCAGTTGGCCGAAAATTTGCACCTGTCTTGTCTGGTTGTATTAACCCTTTGAACCCCACACCTTGTCTCCCAACCTCCTGCCACGTCAACCCTGCCAGCTTCCTGCAAACTTAACCCTCTGACTCCCTCACCCTATCGATATCCACCAGCTTCATGCAGGTGAATAGGGTGAGGGAGTCAGAGGGTTAAGTTTGTAGGAAGCTGGTGGATAGGGTGAGGGAATCAGAGGGTTAAGCGTTTGCAGTTGGTGTATAGGGTGCGGGAGTCAAAGGGTTAAACACGCGTTCTGATTCTTTTTTTTTTTTTTTTTTTTTTTTTTTCTCCTGGTTCCTGTTTGCTTGAATGCGGGCAGTCGCACTTGTTTTTTATTTTTTTTGCTTGTTTTTTGTTTTTGTTTTTTTGTTCTTGATGTTGTTTATAGCTGAAACAATCGCAGGTCGTGACAATGGTTAGATCCTTCGTGACGATCGCATTCAGAGTTGAGATATTGCCGACTAACGGGAGAAACCGGGTGTCTAAGTGCTGTTTATCATGTGTTGCTACAGCGTCGTCGACTTGGTGAAAATGAGCTTCGTTACAGAGGTCTCGTCTCTCTGGGTCTAGCTGATGCTTTTCCGTCGTCCAGGCGGTTGTTAAAGCACCCCTTTCCCCCTCCCCTCCTTCCCCCCCTACTGCCCCCACCCCCACCCCTACTTCCGCGTTTTCATATCCCCCCACCCCCTTACCCGTACTTTATGTTTTAGTATCGTCGTACTTTTTGTCGTTTTAGGTTGTGCTGGCCTTTTTGTTCCTGCCTACATTGCGTTTGGTGTTTGTCTTTATATAAAACCTTCTGCGTATCTATTGATAATCCATCTATCTGTCTGTCTATCTGTATGTCTGTCTGTCTGTCTGTCTATCTATCTATCTATCTATCTATCTATCTATCTAACTACCCACCTACCTGCCTACCTACATATCTATCTATCTGTCTATCTATCTACTACATATCTATCTATCTATCTATCTATCTATCTATCTATCTATCTATCTACCTACATATCTATCTGTCTATCTATCTACCTACCTATATATCTATCTATCTGTGTACCTACCTACATATCTATCTATCTGTCTATCTACCTACATATTATCTATCTATCTATCTACATATCTATCTGTCTATCTATCTACCTACATATCAATCTATCTATCTATCTATCTGTCTGTCTGTCTGTCTGTCTGTTGGTTTGTCTATCTATCTATCTGTCTCTCTGTCTGTCTATCTATCTATCTGTCTGTGTGTCTGTCTGTCTATCTATCTATCTATCTATCTATCTATCTATCTATCTATCTATCTATATGTTTGTATTAATGTGTCCGTCTGTCTGTTTTCTCAGCTTGTTTATCCATGTCTGTCTTCCTGTCTAGTCTATACATCTGTATGTGTATATCTCTGTCTGTCTGTCTGTTTGTCTACCTATCTGCCTTTATATCTGTATGTCTGGATATCTATCCGTCTGTCTGTTTGTTTGTCTGTCCATCTGTCTTCTCCCGTGGGGATGCCGGGGGCTCTTTCAGTATAAATAGTATCCACATCTTCTGGAAATTCTGTCCTAGAATTCTGTTCTTTTTTGTCACTCTCTTTCGCTTTCTGTCATTTCTTCCTACCACTTTCTGCCTTGTAAATCCACCTGTATGACTGTGTTCTATAAAGCTTTAATACTTTATGTTTGATCTGATAATTGTTTACATGTATCAAATGTATTTGGGGTTTTAAGGAAACCTGTTGTGCAGAAGCAATTTGAGGTAATGATTAAGCCCGTTTTTATATTTGTTTTAGTGTCCTTAGTTAAGTTTATATTTTGTATTCAGAAAAGAAAAAGAAAAGGGGGAGATTGGAAAAGACATCAGATTATTCATTGTCATGTGCCCCTCCGCATGGCGTTGGCAATAAGGGCCCTCTATCTATCTTTTGTCGCTGTATGTACTTCTCTTACCCTGTCTTCACCCACTCCGCACGTCCGCCCAGTATTTCCCCTCCAGCTTTCCTGTTGTGACCAGGTGCTCTAATTTCTCTTGCCTCACAAAGTGTCTTATGGATGTTGATTGTCTTTTTCTAATTTTGTTCATTAATGTCCTTTTTTTGTCTGCCTCCCTCGAGAGTGTCTCGTTTGTTTTCTTTGTTGTCCATGGAACTCTCAACATTCTTCTTAGAATCCACATTGTACTCATCGATACTCATCGTTGAACAGTAGACAAACAGAAAACAAAATGAAAAAGGGGGGTAGCTTGGAATAGACATAAGATTAGATAATACGAATGAGACGGAGGAGAAGGAAGCACAAAAGAGGACGTGGTGGTGTGACGGACGAGAGAGAGAGAGGGAGGAATAGTAAAGGGAAATCTACAGGAGAAGAAGAAAAAGACAATAATAATAACATAAAAAAAGACGAAATTATATATTACAGAAAGCTTGAGAAGGAAGGATTGGGGGAGAGGGGGAGAAAGAGAGAGAGAGAGAGACGGAGAAGGAGAGGAGAGAGAGAGAAACAAGAGAGAGAGAGAGAAACAGAGAGGGAGAGAGGAACAGAGAGAAACAGAGAGAAAAAAGAGAGAGAGAAACACAGAGAGAGAGAATGAGAAACAAACAATAGAGAAACAAAAAGAGAGAAACAGAAACAGACAGACAGACAGACAGAGACAGAGAGAAAAATCAGAATCATCGTTTCCACAGACTGTAATCTACACTGTACGACAGATCGTATTTAACAGTGTGTGTAACAAGTGTAGTATGCTGAAAAGGCTGTGGAAATTGCGTAGAGGAAGAAGAAAAAGAAGAAGAAGAAAGAGAAGAAAAAAAAGTACAAGTAGAAGAAGAAGACGTAGAAGAAGAAGAAGAAGAGAGAGAGAAAAAAATAAAAAGAAGAAAAAGCAGAGGAAGAACAAGAACGGGAACAAGAAGGAACCAGAAAAAAACACGAAAGAAGAATAAGAACGCGTATATAATAGAACAAGACAAGACAGGTGCAAATTTTCGGCCAACTGGCCTTTGTCAAGCGTGAGATTACAAACAAACAAACAAACACCAGATACCAAAATTAGGAGAAAAAGACTGAAACCCTATTCAGTCTTTTTCTCCTAATTTTTGTACCTGCTGTTTGTTTGTTTGTAATCTTACGCTTGACAAAGGCCAGTTGGCCAAAAATTTGCGTCTGTCTTGTCTTGTTGTATTAAATACGCATTCTTATTCTTCTTTCGTGTTTTTTTCTGGCTCCTGTTTGCTTGAACGCGGGCAGTCACACTTGTTTTTGGAACAAGAAGAACAAGAAAAGAAGAAGAAGAAGAAGAGAAAGAAGGAGAAGAAAAACAAAAAGAAGAACAACAAGAACAACAACAACAACAACAAGAGAAAGAAGAAGAAAAGAAAGAAGAACAAGAAAAAGAAAACGACGACGACAGTGATTACGAAGGAGAAGCAGAAGAAGCAGGAGAAGAAGAAGAAGGAAAGAAGAAAACGTTCAAAAATAACATGTGCAAAACTGAAAAACAGAAACAGAAACAGCCCTCCTCAAAAAACAAAAAACAAAAAACAAAAAAAAGCACTTCCGCGTCAGTGGCAAAACCCTATTTTTATGTGGCAGAATCGCAGACTTGTTACTGCCAGTAAATCCTTCAGGACGATCACCTTTAGCGTTCAGAGTGCCGAAGATCTTCAGAAGAAATGACATCTTGTTTGTCTATCGCGTAGTGCTACAGTGTCGCCAGTTTTCATCAAAAATCAGCTTCGTTACTGAAGGTTCAGCTTATTAGACTGTTGACTTGTCAGTCTCACTTAAAACGAGATGGTCATGCCCTCCTATAATCTTCCTTTTAACACAAAACTTACTACAAGCAGAATATTTTTTTTTTTTGTCTAGCATAAGCATTTCTCGTTGCAAATCTCTGTGCAGATGAGAAAATAAAACAGATGTAGAATGCATATTGATATTTTTGTATGTAGTTGTGTTACACAAAGGCACAAAATACAGCTTTGGGTAGAGTGTCTGTCTGTCTGTCTGTATATATGTATTTATGTTATGTTTGCGCGCGTGCACGCACACACACACACACACACATACACACACATATATACATGTACATATCTCTCTATTTATCTATATATGTATATATACATATATATATATATATATATATATATATGTATATATATGTGTGTGTGTGTGTGTGTGTGTGTGTGTGTTGTGTGTGTGTATTGTATTTATTGTATTGATGGATAGATAGATATACATAAAGATAACTACATATTAACTATATGTACATGTATGTGTATTTACGTCTATCTATCTATCTATCTATCTATCTATCTATCTATCTATCTATCTATCTATCTATCATCTATCTATCTATCTATCTGTCTATCTGTCTATCTATCTATCTATCTATCTCTATCTACCTATCTATCCATCCATCCATCCATCCATCCATCTATCTATCTATCTATCTATCTATCTATATCTATCTATCTATCTATCTATCTATCTATCTATATCTATCTATCTATCTATCTATCTGTCTGTCTATTTTCTACACACACACACACACACACACACACACACACACACACACACACACACACACACACACACACACACGTGTGTGGTGTGTGTGTGTGTGTGTGTGTGTGTGTGTGGTGTGTGTGCGCGCGCGCGCGTGTGTGTGTGCGTACATAACTGTGAAAACAATTTCAAAATTTAATTGAATTCATGAGACAATACGTGTGTAGTAGTTATAGTTACATGTTTGTATTCAGGGCTTGTATTTTTTTTAACCCCCCCCCCCCTGGTGATAAATTGGACGAAGTGGTCAACGCCAGGGGCGTCTCCTTAGATTACGTGGGCAAAATGCATTGATATGTGTGTCTAATGTTCCTTTCCAGATTTTTTTCTCCGGACTCAGAGAGGTGTTGGGGTGGTTATAGCCCTAATATGGCTCTGCGCAGTCGGCTGGGCTCTAAATAATAGTGATATATAGCCCTAATATGGCTCTGCGCAGTCGGCTGGGCTCTAAATAATAGTGATATATAGCCCTAATATGGCTCTGCGCAGTCGGCTGGGCTCTAAATAATAGTGATAATGACAATTACTACTATTATTATTACTGTTTATAATAACAAAGATAACAATAATAGTGATGATAGTATGAATGATGAAGATGATGATGATGATGTATGATGATGATAATGATGATAAAAATAATAATGATAAATAATAATTGCAATAATGATGATATAGTGATGATGACGATGATGACGAGGAGGAGGACTACCATCATCATCATCATCATCATCATCATCGTCGTCGTCGTCATCATCATCATCATCATTAGAATGACCTGGCCATATAATTTTTCCCCACATCAGAAATCGGCAAACCATCTTTACTTTTAAGTAATTGTCTGTATGTTTTGTTTTCTTTTGTTTTGTTTTTGTTTTATTTTGTTTGTTTTTGGTCATGCTGAAAAACAGCGTTTGTTTTTGTCAAGTTTTCATTTCTACTGTTCTGGCATTTAGAACATGGCATCGCAAAACCAGCAGCAGAGAGCCTATACAAAGTACGCCTTTGACTCATGGTATCTTAATGCACTTGTCGTTAAAAGCTGTTTAGGCAGGATTTTTCGACCTGTAGAAAAGACATTCTGCCCGGCTCTTTGTCGTTCGGGGTCGATGGTCGATGTACATGAGGATTGATCTGTGTTGTACATCTGTGGGTAAGACAATTGTTGGTGAGCTGGTCGGGATGTAGGATCAATTGGAAAGCATTGCGTGCTTCTAGGGTCCTGAACATCCACCCACCTCTATCCATTGTTCTCTGTCTTCTTATTTCTTTCTCTGTGTCTGTTTGTTCTCTCTAATTGTCTCTCTCACTCACTATCTACCTATCTCTTTCTCTCTCTCTCTCTCTCTCTCTCTCTCTCTCACTCTTGCTGTCTCTGTCTCTCTGGTCAGTCGCTCTCTCTCTCTCTCGTCGGTCGCTCTCTCTCTCTCTCTCTGTCGATCTCTCTCTCTCGTCGGTCCCTCTCTCTCGTCGGTCTCTCTCTCTCTCTCTCTCTCTCTCTCTCTCTCTCTCTCTCAACTCTCTCTCACTGTCGATTCTCTCTCTCTCTCTCTCTCGATCTCTCTCTCTCTCGTCGTTCCCTCTCTCTCGTCGGTCTCTCTCTCTTCTTTTCTTTTTTCTTCTTTCACCTTCTCTCTCTCTGTCTCTCTTTCTGTCCCTCTCTGTCTCTTTCTCTCCCTCCCTCCTTCTCTCTCTCTAGCTCTATATCTGTGTATATGTCTCGCTCCCTCTCTTTCCCTCCCTCGCAATATCTTTATGTCTTTCTCTGTTCCTCCCACCCCCGTCCTTTCTTTATCTTTTCCCGTCCCCTTCGTAATCTGTCTCTTTTCTTCTTTCTGTCTCTGTCTCCCTCGCTCTCTATTCAAATTGAAATGCACTTCAGCTAAGCCTGAAGCCTTAACTCCCTGCGCTCACAGGATAGATCTTTTGGTACATGAGTTACGGGCAGGATAACCTCTACAGAAAATCTGGAAGGCTGAAGTTAGAGGTACCAGGCCTGCAGGTGTTTTCTTACGAACTCTCATTTTCCTAGAGGACTGAAGTTAGAGGTACCAGGCCTGCAGGCGTCTTCTAACAAGCCATGACTTTCGTAGAAGACTGAAGTTAGACGTGCCAGGTCTGCAGGTGTCTTCTAACAAGCCATGACTTTCGTAGAAGGCTGAAGTTAGACGTGCCAGGTCTGCAGGTGTCTTCTAACAAGCCATGACTTTCGTAGAAGACTGAAGTTAGACGTGCCAGGTCTGCAGGTGTCTTCTAACAAGCCATGACTTTCGTAGAAGGCTGAAGTTAGACGTGCCAGGCCTGCAGGCGTCTTCTAACAAGCCATGACTTTCGTAGAAGGCTGAAGTTAGACGTGCCAGGTCTGCAGGCGTCTTCTAACAAGCCATGACTTTCGTAGAAGGCTGAAGTTAGACGTGCCAGGTCTGCAGGCGTCTTCTAACAAGCCATGACTTTCGTAGAAGGCTGAAGTTAGACGTGCCAGGTCTGCAGGTGTCTTCTAACAAGCCATGACTTTCGTAGAAGGCTGAAGTTAGACGTGCCAGGTCTGCAGGTGTCTTCTAACAAGCCATGACTTTCGTAGAAGGCTGAAGTTAGACGTGCCAGGTCTGCAGGTGTCTTCTAACAAGCCATGACTTTCGTAGAAGGCTGAAGTTAGACGTGCCAGGTCTGCAGGTGTCTTCTAACAAGCCATGACTTTCGTAGAAGGCTGAAGTTAGACGTGCCAGGTCTGCAGGTGTCTTCTAACAAGCCGTCACATTCTTAGAAGTCTGACGTTAGAGGTACCAGGCCTACAGTCGTCTTCTAACAAACCATCACTTTCCTAGAGGGCTGACGTTAGAGATACCAGATCTGCAGTTGTCTTCTAACAAACCATCACTTTCCTAGAGGGCTGACGTTAGAGGTACCAGCCTCAGTTGTCTTCTAACAAACCATCACTTTCCTAGGGGCTGACGTTAGAGGTACCAGGTCTGCAGTTGTCTTCTAACAAACCATCACTTTCCTAGAGGGCTGACGTTAGAGGTACCAGGTCTGCAGTTGTCTTCTAACAAACCATCACTTTCCTAGAAGGCTGACGTTAGAGGTACCAGGCCTACAGTTGTCTTCTAACAAACCATCACTTTTCTAGAGGGCTGACGTTAGAGGTACCAAGCCTACAGTTGTCTTCTAACAAACCATCACTTTCCTAGAGGGCTGACGTTAGAGGTACCAGAGCCTACAGTTGTCTTCTAACAAACCATCACTTTCCTAGAGGCTGACGTTAGAGGTACCAAGGCTACAGTTGTCTTCTAACAAACCATCACTTTCCTAGAGGGCTGACGTTAGAGGTACCAAGCCTACAGTTGTCTTCTAACAAACCATCACTTTCCTAGAGGGCTGACGTTAGAGGTACCAAGCCTACAGGTGTCTTTTTACAAACCATCACTTTCCTAGAGGGCTGACGTTAGAGGTACCAGACCTGCAGTTGTCTTCTTGCAAACCATCACTTTTCTAGAGGGCTGACGTTAGAGGTACCAGCCTACAGTTGTCTTCTTACAAACCATCACTTTCCTAGAGGGCTGACGTTAGAGGTACCAAGCCTACAGTGTCTTCTAACAAACCATCACTTTCCTAGAGGGCTGACGTTAGAGGTACCAAGCCTACAGTTGTCTTCTAACAAACCATCACTTTCCTAGAGGGCTGACGTTAGAGGAGGTTTCTCTACAACCAAAGGCTGACTAACAGGTCGTGTCTTCTAACAAACCATCACTTTCCTAGAGGGCTGACGTTAGAGGTACCAGGCCTACAGGTGTCTTCTAACAAACCATCACTTTCCTAGAGGGCTGACGTTTGAGGTACCAGGCCTACAGTTGTCTTCTAACAAACCATCACTTTCCTAGAGGGCTGACGTTAGAGGTACCAGGCCTACAGGTGTCTTCTAACAAACCATCACTTTCCTAGAGGGCTGACGTTAGAGGTACCAGACCTGCAGTTATCTTCTAACAAACCATCACTTTTCTAGAGGGCTGACGTTAGAGGTACCAGACCTGCAGTTGTCTTCTAACAAACCATCACTTTTCTAGAGGGCTGACGTTAGAGGTACCAGGCCTGCAGGCGTCTTCTAACAAACCGTCACTTTCCAAGAGGACTAAAGTCAGAGGTACCAGGCCTACGGGTGTTTTCTAACATACTATGATAACAATAATAATAACGACATTTATACGGCACCAAATCCTGATAATAAACCAAATCAAAAAGGCGCACTCTCATCATTTTCCAAAGCTTTCACTGACAATAACCAAAACTCCAGGTACAAAACACACATACACCAGGAGGGAGGGGGGAGGACAGGAGGGGAGCAAGACGAAAGTGTCGGCAGGTAGAGGGGGGAATCACTGCTGGACAAAAAAGGTGTCTTTAAGTTTGACTTGAAGCAAGTCGGAGTATGCGAGTGCTGTGTGGTACCATGCAATAACAAACGAGAAAGCAGGCTGGTGCAGTAACTACACTCGAAGTTCCATGGTTTGTTTACCGTTCAGACCTCGACTTTTCTCCTCAGTTTAATATGAACGTCTAGTCCTTCGGAAGGGGACGGAAAAAGAGTCGGGCCCGTATGTCTTTGGCCTGTGCACGCTAAAAGATCCCATGACAGTCGAAAATCATGAAGAACAGGGTATTTGCTCGGCTGTCCTGGTATGAATTAATATTGGACAGATAGGTTCATTTTCCAAGTCCTTCCCCTTGAAGGCAAATTGGCTTTCTTGCCTTTCTGAAGTCATGGCCCAAAACTACTTATCTACCTACCTACCTACCTACCTACCTACCTACCTACCTACCTACCTACCTACCTGCCTGCCGGCCTGCCTGCCTGCCTGCCTGCCTGCCCACCTACCTAACTAACTTACTAACTAACTAACTATTTTTTTAGGATCAATACTCTCGGGGAGGTTACCGTTGTGCTCATCTTTTTTTGCGTCCCATTTTGTACGCTTCCTTAATGGCCGCAGTTTTTTACAATGCGATGGTGATGATGTCAGTGAGGATGATAATCATGATACTATGGTAAAACAAAATATGACTGCTGGATCTTGAGGGTAAAAACAAAATATTAAAAGATACCTTGTTTGTAAAAGATCCGTTGGAGTATAAAACACAACGTTTCGAGCCCAAAAACACAACGTTTCGATACTATGGAGTTCCATCTAGGATTGTGACTGCGCGACAGGGTTGTACTCTACGCTTGTTTTCATAATATATCCTGGTGTCAACCAGAGAGATGCAGACACCTGCGGTGGTGGTCAGATGATTTGAGCAACACCCTCAGTGACGCATCCGTGAAGTGGATGAAACTCGACTGTTTGGATAAGGTGCGGGGGGTCAAAGGGTTAAATTTATAATGAAACTGACAGCTCAGTAGTAGCTGATTTAAGGCTGCGTTTTATCTTAAGTATTAGTAAGTTCAACCGATCATTTGTGTGTTTGATGGGTGTTGATAGGCGTGTGTCGTTATGTCGTATAATGTGTCACCCCTCTTTTCTTTCCGTCACTCTCTGTCTATCTGCCTCACTCCTTTGTTTTCTGTCATCCTTTCCTGTCTTCTTTTGCTTGCTTGTCCATTTATTTCTGTGTGAAGTTTTGAATTTGTACTTTGTTCAAGAGGCATTCTTAGCACGCTTGCAGGTCCATATGCGCACCGCTCAAATTTGCCAGTAACTATATGGTAAACTGGAACCAGAAAAACATAAAAATAGAATCAGAACGTGTATATAATACAACAAGACAAGACAGGCGCAAATTTTCGGCCAACTGGCCTTTGTCAAGCGTAAGATTACAAACAAACAAACACCAGATACAAAAATTATGTGAAAAAGAATGAAACTTCCCTGTTGCTTTGTCCAGTTGGAGAAAGGCACTAAATGAAATTGCAATGTGTCCGTGAGTAATGGTAAAAAGTGGGGAGAGGGGAGGCAAATATGATGTCAAAGGGGAAGCGAGATCAATTCTGCAATTTGAAAAGTGGTCATGCCATATTGGTATTGTTTTGTCCTGAAGAGGGTCAAGGGCTATAACTATGAGGTGAGGCTGATGTAAATGGATCGTGCCTAGTGCAACGAATCCAGTCTGACCTTGGAATAGGAAGAAAAACATCCTAAACCAACAGCCAAGGGGCTGAAGGAAAAACCGGAGTACCCGGAGTAAAAACCCTTAGTCAGACGCGGTACATGCCTGAGCCTGCACAAAACTTATGCACTGGCAAGGTCCGGAAATGTGAATGGGAGGAGAAGGGATCTTTGAAATATTAAGCAAGACACCACCATAATGATGGAAACATTAAGATGGGCAGCAAATAAAGCTTCATTCTAACATTGCAGGACTGGGATTGAACTCGAGATATCAGATCGTGAGTCCAAGACTCAGAACCAATCAGCTGGCGAAGGGGGAGAGAGAGAGAGAGAGAGAGAGAGAGAGAGAGAAGAGGAGAGAGAGAGAGAACAGAGAGAGAGAAAGAGAGAGAGGTAGAGAGAGAACAGAGACAGACAGACAGAGACAAAGAGAGAACAGAGAGAGAGAGAAAGAGACAGAGGGAGAGAGCGAGAAAGAGAAAGAGAGAGATAGACAGGAGAGAGAGAGGAGCGAGAAAGAGAAAGAGAGAGACAGAGAGAGAGAGAGAGAGAGGATAGAGAGAGACAGAGATTGAGAGAGAGAGAGAGAAAGAGAGGGAGAGAGAGAGAGAGAGAGAGAAAGAGGGGAGAGAGACAGAGAGAGATAGAGATAGAGATAGAGAGAGAGAGAACAAGAGAGAGAGAGAGAGAGAGAGAGAGAGGAGAGACAGAGAGAGAGAGACGTGGCTCGCCCCAGTTTTGAACCCATAACCTCCCGTGTTATGAGCGTGGCACCTAACAATTCTGACAAGCTTTGGTCGTTATCTGGTGTAATGACTTTCCCCACCTTTCTTCCTTCTGTATAGGTGGTGGCAAGCGTTGGTTGTTATCTTAATATATTGTCTGCTCCCCCACATTACCAAAGCCCCGGCAACTTTAAAGTAGCACAAAAGAGTGGTCCTCCAGTGGATCTCTTCTAAGTGTGTGATACCAGGAAACGAGCAGGTGAACTAGCAAAGAGTAAATAAATAAATGAATAAATAAATAAATAAATCTGAGTAGAGAGAGAGAGAACAAGAATGTGTCCGTGTCTCTCCCCTCTTTCTCTCTCTCTCTCTCTCTCTCTCTCTCTCTCTCTCTCTCTCTCCCCTCTTTTCTCTCTCTCTCTCTCAATCTCTGTCTCTCTCTATCCTGAGTAGAGATTCACGCAGACAGCATTAGAGCGCTGACGAAGATGGCGAGAACGCCATCGAAAGCTACGGAACTGTGAGTAGCGATTTTTACACTGTTGGGAGACCTTAATTGGTAGCATTAAATAAATAAATAATAAATAAACAAACAATAAATACATAAATGGATAGATAGATGGATAAATAAATAAACAAATAAATAAATATAATAATAAAATAAATATAACGAAAAAGAGCCTAGGAAAACCAACCAGATAACAACATCAGCTATAAAAAAATGAGGTCAGGCGCATAATCACAGCATCAGCTATAACGAAATGAGGTCAGGAACATAATCACAGCATCAGCTATAACGAAATGAGGTCAGGAACATAATCACAGCATCGGCTATAACGAAATGAGGTCAGGAACATAATGCAGCATCAGCTATAACGAAATGAGGTCAGAACATAATCGCAGCATCAGCTATAACGAAATGAGGTCAGGAACATAATCGCAGCATCAGCTATAACGAAATGAGGTCAGGAACATAATCGCAGCATCAGCTATAACGAAATGAGGTCAGGAACATATTCACAGCATCAGCTATAACGAAATGAGGTCAGGAACATAATCACAGCATCGGCTATTAACGAAATGAGGTCAGGAACATAATCGCAGCATCAGCTATAACGAAATGAGGTCAGGAGCATAATCACAGCATCGGCTATAACGAAATGAGGTCAGGAGCATATTCACAACATCAGCTATAACGAAATGAGGTCAGGAGCATATTCACAACATCAGCTATAACGAAATGAGGTCAGGAGCATATTCACAACATCAGCTATAACGAAATGAGGTCAGGAGCATATTCACAACATCAGCTATAACGAAATGAGGTCAGGAGCATATTCACAACATCAGCTATAACGAAATGAGGTCAGGAACATATTCACAACATCGCTATAACGAAATGAGGTCAGGAACATAATCACAACATCAGCTATAACGAAATGAGGTCAGGAGCATATTCACAACATCAGCTATAACGAATGAGGTCAGGAACATAATCACAGCATCGACTATAACGAAATAAGGTCAGGAGCATATCACAGCATCGACTATAACGAAATGAGGTCAGGAACTTAATCACAGCATCGACTATAACGAAATGAGGTCAGGAACATAATCACAGCATCGACTATAACGAAATAAGGTCAGGAGCATAATCACAGCATCGGCTATAACGAAATATGAAGCATAATCGCAGTATCAGCTATAACGAAATGAATAGCATAATTAGAACAGTTGCACTCCTTAAGAGCAATGGACAGAAAAAGACGACTACCACCTTCTGTTCAGAGAACAGCAAGTAGTCCTGATAAAACTGTATGGCCACGACCGACTCAGCGCCCGTACGATCCGCAAGTTCAAACTGACGCCATCACCAACCTGTCCCTTGCGGTCAAGAGTACTATACAGCTGAACCACACACTGCAGCGATGTCGCCTCTGTCATGTTGACCGATAGGAGACATGGCCGACTACAACTCCTCTGACCACCAAACCCCATGGCAGCCGACAGGAACTGAAGAAAAACGGCAACGTATGTCGCTATATTTGATCTGACCATACAGACGGCGAAAGAGAGTTTTAATTTCTATGGTTTTTATTGTTTCTGAATAAGTGGTGACAACCGTTGCTTATAAGACTATTTTCTTTGTTTGGTCGAGTGTTTGTGAAGGTTGAGTTCTCTGTCTCTCTATCTGTCTCTGTCTCTGTCTGTCTCTTCTTTTCTGTCTCTCTCTCTCTCTGTCTCTCTCTCTCTCTGTCTCTCTCTCTTTCTCTCTCTCTCTCTCTCTTCCTCTCTCTGTTTCGCTCTTTCTTTCCTGTTTCTGTCTCTCTTTCTCATTTTCTCTCTTTGTCTTTCTCTCCCTCTCTCTTTCTCTCTCTCTGTCTCTCTCTGTCTCTGTCTCTTTTTCTCTCTTTCTCTATCTCTTTCTCTGTCTCTGTCTCTGCCTCTGTTTCTCCCTCTTTGTCTTTCCTTTATTTTTTTTTCGTTGTGGGGCCAGCTCACCAAACAGTTGCCTGCGCTCCGCTGAGAAGTTGAGTGTGTGTCGTGCGCGGTTAGTCCCGATGGGTGTGAAGAATGGCGCATACAGGAATTGGTCATAATGATGATGATGATGATGATGATGATGATGATGATACTAATGTTTGGAGAGCGGAGCATTTAAAAAAGTGATCTGTAATAATGATGATAGCAACTGAGACAATAGTATTAATAATAATAATGATGATGATGATGATGATATAATAATGACAACAATAATAATGGTAATAATAACAATAATAATGATAATAATAATAATATAATGTTTGGGGAACGGCACATTACAAAATGATCAGTAATAATTATGATGATTGAAATAATAATGATTATGATGATGACGACGACGACGACGATGACGACGACGATGACGACGACGACGACGATGATGATGATAAATTTGGACCGATGGAGGTTCCAAACCACAACCTCTCAGTCTGCAGTCCGCTGCTTATCCACTTGGCCACTTTAACGGGTCTCTGTAGCTGTGTGAACAATAGTGAAGCACCAATCGTTACAGAAGCCAGAGAGACACGGTGTGATTCTGACAGGATAGCATTTAGCCCAGCTCTTTTTTTCCCCCAACCTTTTGACTCCCACATACTGTCCTCCAACTGCAAAAACTTAACCCTTTGACTTCCTCACCCTATCCACCAGCTTCTTCCTTGAAGGAAGCAGGTGGATAGGTTGAGGGAGTCAAAGGGTTAAGTTTTGCTTTGCTAGCATGATTGACAATGCAGGTGCTGAGGAACAGGTGCGGGAATAAAACGGTTAACCCTTTGACTCCTGCACCCTATCCACCAACTGCGAAAACTTAACCCTTTGACTCCCTCACCCTGTCCACTCAGCTTCCTGCAGCCGGAGGGCGAGACAGTCAAAGGGTTAAGTTTTTGCTTTGCTAGCATGGTTGACAATGAAGGATGCTGGTGGACAGGGTGCAGGAGTCAAAGGGTTAAAGGGGTCGATTCGAAGCGTCGATCTGTGTCATCCGCCTGCAGCTGTGACGATCTTTCATTCAGGACAAATGATGGATTGTTTGAGTCAGCATTGCACGCTTCTGTCCTCATTGTCAAAGCCACTGTTGGCTCCGTTATAACCCTGATTATGCTGTGCGCCGTCGACAGGGCTTTGAACATTAATGATAATATGTTTTGAGGAATGGTTTGCTCTGTTGATAGAACGGTGGACGCAGGATTACACGTCTTAAGTTCAATCCCAGCCTGCAACGTAAGACCTGGTGTGTTTGACGTCCATCTTTATGTTCCGATCATTCTGATGGAGTCACTTTTGTGTTTCAAAGATCCTGTTCTCAACTTGTCTCCCAGAGTGACAGAGACAGACAATTAGAGAGAACAAACAGACACAGAGAAAGAAATAAGAAGACAGAGAACAATGGATAGAGGTGGATAAGACCTGGTCTGTTCGATGTCCATGTTTATGTTCCGATCGTTCTGATGGAGTCACTTTCGTGTTTCAAAAATCCCGTTCTCAACTTGTCTCCCACCCCACACCTCTCCACCACAGATCTTGACATTACCAGCTTATAGCGTTTCGTACAGCTTCAGGGAGCCTCCTTGAGCGCATATACACTTACCCGAGCACGGAGAATCCCGCTTTTTAAAATGAACATAATGTGCCCTGGCGCATGGCGTTGGCGATCATGGCCTTCCGCACGAATCTATCCCTTGTCGCTGCAAGTACATCTCCCACCATTTCTGTCCTCAACCACCCTGCAAGTCCGTCCAATGTTTATCTATATCCCGCTTTTACAAACCTCAAACAGAACTGAATGTAAGCTGGATACCTTGTGTTATAAATCTACTCACCAGTCTGCCCCATCATACCTTTGTGACAATATTAATACTTTTACTCCCGCATCCTATCCACCGACTGCACAAATTTAACCCTCTGGCGCCCTTACTCTATCTACCAGCTGTAGGAAGCTGGTGGTTAGGGTGAGGGAGCCAGAGGGTTGAGTTTTCGCTTTGTTAGCATGGTTGGCAATGCAGGATGCTGGTAGACAGAATGCGGGAGTCGAAGGGTTTAATATTTATACGCCAATTCGCACCTTGCGCTCAGTTTCAGATACTCTTTCCCTTGAGGTTCTAAGATTTAAACTGTCAACTGTCGGCCAACGTTCTTTTGCTGTTTCGGGACCATCTGCCTGGAATATAAACGTCCATTCTTTTTGTCTATCACCTACCCTTTCTGCTTTTAACTCCAATGTAAAAACTCACCTCTTTTCCTGACAGTCAATTCTGCAACTGCCTTTTTCCATCATTTTTTTCTCTCCCGCGTTTCCATGCCTTCCTTGTAAGGTGGTTTGTGTTGATGGCATGCGTATTACTGGGGCGTGGATGCGCCTTGATTTGAATTGTTAAGATTTGGCGCCATACAAATACTGTAATTAGTATCATAAACAGACTCCCCTAGTTTTACTTTCGTACAGGAGGGGAGAGGAGGGCGGAGATGGTCAGTGCACTGACACACTGTTATCTGGAAGGAATTCGATCCCTATTCATTGGCCTGTCTTTCAGGTATGCTGGTTATATCTTAACCTTTGACTCCCGTACCCTGTCCACCAGGATACTGCATTGTCAATCATGCCAGCAAAGCAAAAATTTAACCCTTTGATTCTCTCATCCTATCCACCACACAGACCTCATGGCATCCATTATTTTCAAGAAAACACAGAGGCAAAAAGGAAGAAAGGCAGACCTCCAATTTCATACATCGAGAACATAACCAACATCAGTGGCCTAAATATTCAAACCGTTATCCACGGAACTCAAGACAGAGCCGTTTGGAAGAATGCGACGGTGTCAAAGAGTGCAGCGGCCAACACTGAACCCGGTGACGCCGACAGGTGAGACAGGTGAGTCCCTATCCACCAGCTTCCTGCAGAAAGCTGGTGGATAGGGTAAGGGAGTCAAAGGGTTAAGATTTTGCAGTTGGAGGATAGGGTGCGGGAGTCAAAGGGTTAAAAGAGAGAACAGATTTCCCCTTGTTCCAGCCGCTTTCTTCCTTCCTACTTTATGTGTGGCAACAGGCGTTCGTCTTTGCTTGTGTTCCCCGCCCTGTCGGTTTCTCGTTTGTTAGGTACGATAAACTACACTTCTTGTTGTTGTTCTTCGTCTTTTTCTCGCTCGTTCTTCTTCTTCTTTTTGCTCTTGTTTTTGTTCTTCTTCATCTTCTGCTTCTTTTTACTCTTGTTGTTGTTGTTGTTGTTCTTCTTCTTCTTCTTCTTTTTGTTCTTGTTGTTGTTCTTCTTCTTTTCTTCTTTTTCTTCTTCTTCTTCTTTCTCTCTCTCTGTCTCTCTCTCTCAGTCTCTTGTCTTTATGCTATTATAGTTCATTTTTATTAATATAGAACCTATCTGTACAGTGCACTTGTATTAATGTAGAACCTGTGTAGGCAAAGGCTGGACGTAGAACAGGAACCAAAATCTATCTGTCTCAGTCTTTCTGTGTCTCTGTTTCTGTCTGTCTCTCTCTGTGGGTCTCTCTCCCTCTGTAATAATAATAATAATAATAAAGAGCATTTATATAGCGCCTAATCTGATGAAAACAAGAGCCCTAAGCGCTTACAGGTATCACGCAGACACAACCAAACACACACACACACACACACACACACACACACACACACACACACACACACCACACACACACACACACACACACACACAGCACACCACACACACACACGCACACACACACCAGCCGACATTCAAGGCTCAAAAGACAACAAGGGGGGATTTGGGGAAGTTAGGTGGTAGAGTCTTTATAAGTATCATGAGAGGGACTGGAAGAGATGGGTTTTCAGAGAGGATTTGAAAGAAGTGAGAGTTGCAGAGTGGCGAACAGAGACAGGGAGCTGATTCCAGATTACAGGGGCCTGATAGGAAAAGGAGCGTTGACCATAGGTTTTAGTGCGACAGGATGGTATGCGGAAGGTACGAGTATCAGCCGAGGAACGAAGTTGACGAGAGGGGGTGTACATGTATCTCTCTCTTTCTGTCGCTGTCTCTGTTTCTTTCTCTTTGTCTGTCCCTCTCTTTGTCTCTGTCTTTCTCTCTCCGTCTCTCTCTGTCTCTCTCTCTCTGTCTCTCTCTCTCTCTGTCTCTGTCTCTCTCTGTGTCTCTATCTCTGTCTCTCTCTCTGTCTCTCTCTCTGTCTCTCTCTGTCTCTCTCTCTGTCTCTCTCTCTGTCTCTCTCTGTCTCTCTCTCTCTGTCTCTCTCTCTCTGTCTCTCTCTCTCTGTCTCTCTCTCTGTGTCTGTCTCTCTCTGTGCCTCTATCTCTGTCTCTCTGTCTCTCTCTCTCTGCCTGTCTGTCTGTCTGTGTCTCTCTCTCTCTGTATCTCTATCTATACTAGTAGATTTTGACAGAAGCAGGCATGGAAAATTGACATTGTTGTATTGTGTGTCATTGTCGTTAAGTTAAAAAATAAAGGGTTCTCTGTGTCTTTGTCTCTGTCTGTCTCTCTGTCTGTCTCTGTCTGTCTCTGTCTGTCTCCTTGTTCTTGTTCTCGTTCTGTCTTTCTTTACTTTGATTGTTTGTCTGTCGGTTACTCGTTTGTTAGACCCGCAGAAGTAACATTTTTTCCTTCTTCTTCTTTTTCTTCTTCCTCTGCCTATTCTTTTGATTCCTCCTCCTCCTCTTCTTCTTCTTCGGCCTCCTCTTTTGAATCCTCTTCTTCTTCTTTTGCTTCTTCTTCTTGTCTTCTACTTCTTCTTTCACTTCTTTTTCTTCTTCTTCTTTTACTTCTTCGTTGTTGTTTTCTTTTCCTTCTTCTATTCTACGTCTTCTTTTTCTTCTTCTTTTTCCTTCTTCTTCTTCTTGTTCTTGTTCTTGTTCTTGTTCTTTTCTTCTTCTTCTTTTACTTTTCTTCTTTGTCTTCCTCTTTTCCTTCTCTTTTTTTCTCTCAAAGTTTTATAGGCGACTAAAAACGCTTAAATTGTGTTTGTTATTGAGCTCAGCTTAAAATGCTTTTGTTAAGAATTTTGATTTGTTTCTGATCAAAGCATTTAGAATAAGGGAAACAGCCATATCC
The DNA here is from genome assembly GCA_030674185.1 of Monoplex corrugatus. Lineage (NCBI taxonomy): Eukaryota > Metazoa > Mollusca > Gastropoda > Littorinimorpha > Ranellidae > Monoplex > Monoplex corrugatus. The sequence continues at coordinate 55,700,187 of JAPXFY010000022.1, forward strand.
ATGTGTGTAATTTGTTATCTTGTAATTTGTTATCTTGTTAACAGTTCATAATGTTGAGTTTTTGTGATTGCATTACTTTGTGTAAAGTATTGTAACAACATGTTTAGTGTAGGCTTATGGCCATTGGAATAAAAATCTGAAATCTGAAGTTTCTTTCTCTCGTGATCATTTTTTTTCGCTCCCCAATCCCCACCCCCTATTCGATTGTTCGTCTGTGGGTTTCTCATTTGTTAGGCACGCACACCCAACATTTCTTTCTCTTTTGTTTTTTCCGTCCTTCTTTCTTTCTTCTCTCTTCCTATCTCTTTCTCTCAATCTTTCCATCGATCGTTTGTCAGCGTTTCCTTTGATAGCACGTATGTCTGTCATGTTTCTTCTTTTTCTTCTTCTTCTTCTTCTCTCTCTCTCTCTCTCTCTCTCTCTCATCTCACTCTTCCTCCCCCTCTGTCTCTCACACACACATACACACATAATATCCCCCTCTCTCTGTCCCTGTCTTTGTCTCTCTCTCTCTCTCTGTGTCTCTGTCTGTCTGTCTGTCTATCTCATTCACTCACTCACTCTCTGTCTCTGTCTCTCTCTGTGTCTGTCTGTCTGTCTGTCTGTCTCTCTCTCATTCACTCTCTCTCTCTCTGTCTGTTTGTCTGTCTCTTTCTCTGTCTCTCTCATTCACTCTGTCTGTCTGTCTGTTTGTCTCTCTCCCCCTCCTTCTCTTCTCTCTCTCTCTCTCTGACGCCCACTCTAGCATTTTCTGTTACCGATTTATCGGCGTATTCTCTGGCTGGCATAAACGGTAAAGAGAGCAGCCCTACCTTCCATCTTTACTGCACGCACATGACTGTGCACTGGCTGACGTTTCGGTTTTTGAACAATCAGGCTCAGCGAAACAGAGGCTGTGTGTGTCAGCCAACATCATTGAAGGCTGCTGGTGCTGCATAATCTTCTATTGTCGTCAACAACCTGGAGATCACGACTGTGGACAAATTCTGCTACTTAGTAAGGCAGTATAGTTAAGCTTTACGTAATAGTAATGGATCTCTTGATACTGAGGTTATTGTTAGTGTTGTTTTTTATTTTTGTTTGAAGCTCGGCCGACTGCGTAGAGCCATATAAGGGTTATAACCGTTTCAAAGCATTTACGATACTCGAACAAGAAAAAAAAAAAGGAAAAGAAAATCAAGTACACATATCAGTGCATTTTCGCATATCATCTAAGGAGATGTCTCCGGTGTTGACTACTCCAATTTATCACACATAGGATTAAAAAAAAACAACACCTGAATACAAATTTAAACATAACTAAGGACACTAAGATATATATAAAAACGGGCCTAAATTACCTGAAATTGCTTCGGCATATCTCATTTCCCTATAGCCAAAAACGCACTTAATGAATAGACCCAATTGTCAATCCTAAGAAAAAGTAAGCAAGACCTTATCGAATTCAGGTAAATGGACCAGCAAGGCAGAAAATGACAGGAAGAAATGACAGAAAGCAAAGGAACAAGGAAGAAACAAAGACAGTGACAGAAAAGAGAAAATTTCTAGCACAAAATTTCCAGAAGGTGGGATACCGTATATACTGAAAGAGCCCCTGGCATCCCCACGGGAGTTGATGCTGAGGTGGCTTTGGCATCGCCAAGACTAGCTCAGCGTTTGGATGGTTGACCAAGAGATTGTGGTAAGACAATGCTCGAGAAAAAAAATATTTTCGCGTGGGCTTCCAGTCTACCCAGCTGTGAATGGGTACCTGACCCTGTTCAGGTTTTGGGGAAGGTAAAGCATTGAGAGAGAGGAGATGGACACTGCCGTTATAATGCTGGCCTGGACAGGAGTTGAGGTCTCTACCACCTCATTCCTTTACCACCTCAAGGTTATGGGGACAACCATAGCCTTTTCCCATGTTATGGAAGGTTTGAGTCACATCTTAGAGTGCCGATGGGTGAAAAAATGTTTTCAGGTCAATACCGTTAGCTGTTCAGTAATAAACTTCTCTCTCTCCTCTCTTTCTTTTTTTTTCTTCTTTTCTTTCTCTCTCTCTTTCTTTCTCGCTTTTTCTCTCTCTCTCTCTCATTCTGTCTTTCTCTTCTCTGTCTTTCTCTCTCTCTTTCTCTCTCTGTCTTCTCTCTCTCTCTCTCTCTCTCTCTCTTTCTCTCTCTTTCTTTCTTTCTCTCTCTCTCCCTCCATCTCTCTTTCTGTCTCTCTTTCTTTCTCTCCCTCTCTCTTTCTCTCTCTCTCTCTCTCTCTCTCTCTCTCTCTCTCTCTCTCTCTCTCTCTCTCTCCGACACTGACGACCCAGGGCAGCCAGAAAAACCAACCTTCCCTAAGAAGTACTTTAAATCATACGTAAAGAAGAAAACCATTTTTTTTCCATCATGGGTTTTAAATTAAGTTTGTCTGTTTATCATCCTCATCCAAATCCTCGTCCTTATCATCATCATCATCATCGCATCATCATCATCATCATCATCATCATCATCATCATCATCATCATCATCATCATCATCACAACAGTAGTAAAGACAGTGAAAGGTATGTATGCCATTACAGAGCTGAACCTTTCGTCATTGATTTAAGATAATGGTGGTGTTGACAATAGTAGTAATAATGATAATGGCAATAATACTAATAATGATACTGCTACTACTATTACCACCACCACTACCACTAATGATAATGATGGTGATGATGATGACGGTGGTGACGATGATATATTATCAACATCATCATCTGACGACATCATCATCATCATAATAGTATTAATAGTAATTACAATTGATAATGAAAATAACACTACTACTACTACTAGTAAATAATAACAACAATAATGTACTGCTACTTATTACCAGCATTAATGAAGCTGATAAGGAAGATTTGATAATGGACATGTTTTCTGTAGAAAAAGACCTGTTTGCTGTTCATCTTAACGTTTTCATCATTCAGATGGTTCAGTGTTCTGTAGGTCCCTCTTCCCCTCCCCCGTCTGCAATTCAAGACCTTGCAAGCACATGGGCTTTTGCGCAGGCTCAAAGAGTCTGCGAGATAAGTGCTGTTAGATTTAGGTAGAGCGCGTATGGAATTGACCGAGTGTGATGACTTCTTCTTGAACAAATTGCAAACATTATCCGCAGATAATTAACACTGGATAGAAGACAAGACTGATCGTCTTTTTTTTTTTTCAAGAAGCTTTGAGGAGCGTCCGAAGGCGTACGATCAAGGACGGAAGAAAAAAAAAAGGAAAGGTGGGGGGGAGGGATGGGGAGGGAGAGACAGCCTGTGGCGGAGGGATGGGGTAGGGACTGGAAAGAGGATGGGAGGAGGAGGAGGAGGAAGAGGAGGGATAAGAACACCGGGTTATAGATGGGCGACTATCGGCGTTTGCCAATCGCCGTGGCGAAAGACAGGAAATAAGAGAGTTGCGGCCCCTCTTTTAGCGCAGACGACAATTGCCGGCCGGTAAGTTAAGAAAGATAACAGCCTTACTGTCCCGGTTCGGTTGGTGGTCGGTGTTTGGTCACGAAGACTGAGTGAGTAACGACCTCTGCAGTTGGTAAAAGTGTTCTAGTGAGGTGTGTTCGTGGTGTTCGTGGGTTCGACGTATCTTTCTAAACTTCGTCAGTGACTTGGAACGCTGGGCGAAGTGTCGGCTGATTTGTCTCGATTCTGCCGTCTAATCCAAATTGTGTGAGTGTTCACTTGCTTTTTCATTGGTCGGTTTTTTGTGTGTTTTGTGTGTGTGTTATTTATGGTTGTGTCGATGTCAGCGTCAGTGTCTGTATTGGCACGTTTTGTTCGCACTTTCACGAGAGTTGCGCACTTGCACGTGCAATATACTTTCGCAGGTGAAACATTTTTTTTTTTTAAATGTGTTACGTTAGGCGTACGTGTGTAGATCTACATTACGTTAGGCGTACGTGTGTAGATCTACAATTCAAGTGAATGTAAGTTGAAGTTAGAAAACTCGATATTTTAAATAAACCAACAGTAGACGTAGCTGTGGGTTCCACCAGTAGATTGTTAATTTCTGATTTTTTTTCTTTGTTTTTAGCAGTTCTTAATTTCTCGGATGCTTTGTTTCGCACAGCTCTGTGCAGGCGTTAATGTGCTGCAAAGTCTGTATACTTATCTGAGATACCCGTGGGGATGCCGGGGACTCTTTCAATATAAATAGTATCCCCACCTTTTGGAAATTCTGTGCTAGAAATTTCCTCTTTTTCTGTCACTCTCTTTGTTTCTGCCTTTGCTTTCTGTCCTTTCTTCCTATTGTTTTCTGTCTTGCTGGTCCATTCACCTCTATATAGATCTATATGTTCGATAAAGTTTTACACACTTTTTCTTAGGATTGATGATTGGGTTCATGTGTTAAGTGCATTTTTGGCTCTAGGGAGATGAGATGCAGAAGCAGTTTTTGGTAATTTATGCTCGTTTATATACATATGATTTGTATGTTTTAATGCCCCTACATTTGCTTAAATTTGTATTCAGATGTTTTTAATTCCCCTGTGCTTTTAAATTGGACGGGGTGGTCAACGCCGGGGGCGTGTCCTTGGATTATGCGTGCGAATGCATTGACATGTACACTTAATTTTCTTTTTTTCATTGAAGTTTTGTATGTTTTAAAGCGGTTATAGCCCTGATATAGCTTCACGCAGTCGGCTGGGTTTTAAACAACAATAACAATGCTTACCAGAGACAATGTGACATGCCTGCAGACAACATTCTCTGGCTGCCTGGTAGATATAATGAAAATGTTTTGTTTTATTTCTTAATTTCATGTATTTGTTATATCTTTTTTTCCAGCTTCTCAGACTTAAAGGACTCCACAAATCTTTGCCATGAATTCGTGGAATTTGCTGAGCCTATTTGAGCCTGTTATTTACATTATATGAGGATACCACAAACACATGGAAATAGAAATAATATAAGTGCTTATATTTTATGAATAGAAAAGGAACTGGACGTGAAGTTTTATTGTTAAATTGCCTTCGCCTGGCTTGAAACTTTCACCAAAGTGGGGTTATAAAATTCGTAACAAATAAGTTATAAATCTTACAAATGAGTTGTCAGGCGAGTGGTTCTTATCATGCGTGCAAGAATAAACAAACAACCTTCCACACACACATACATACATACATACACAGACACACATACAATACAGTGAGAGGGAGAGGGGGCGGGTTGTTGGATTTGGAGGGGAAGAGATAAACAAATTCAGGATGTTTGGATTCATCTGCAGATTGCACATTTTATCTTCAAATCAGTTTGCTCTGCTCTTCTCAATTTAAAATAAGTAATGGGATTTCCGAAACTCTTCTGCCCTGATTAATTTTCTTTTTGTAACAAGTCGCAGTGGTGCAGTGGTTAGCGCAAAGACTGTAGAATGATGGAAGGTCATGGGTTCAGGTCCTTATTAGTCCTGTCAAAATCATTGTGGAACTTTAGGCCCCAGCCGGCTCCCACCCAGAGTTGACTCTGCTATGGGCGCATGCAGTTTCAGTTTCACTTTCAATTTCTCAAGATGACATCTCCGCGCTCGGAATGAATTCCATATGCACTATCGTCACAGGTGCCATGTGATGGAGAAAATCCAGAATGATCACGGCACACACCTTAAGCCTGCACATAAACCCAAGAGCTGGTCAGGTCCTGAGGATGGGCTCATGCAGGAGACTGGTGCACACAGTCGAGTCTAATCCACTTAATGATTGCTTCAGTGAAGGCGTTGCTTAAAACTCCAGGCAAACACCGCAGGTGTCTGTATCTCTTAGGCCTGGTTATATGAAGGCGTGGAGTAGAGCCCTCTCGGGCAGATGGAACTCCATAGCATCAAAAATGTCATCGCTTTTGTCATCTTCGTAATAACATCGCGAAAAATAGTCACAAATTCTAAGGCCGTTAATGTAACGTGGGAAATGAGACAGCAAAGTAAAGAAAAATCTGTTTTGGTTGCCTGAAATTATATAACTGAACAGAAACTTTAGGTGTGCATGGTGTTTAACTTGCACAAATATTATAACCCGAAACATATGCTTGTGGTGTAGTCAGGAGTTTGGAATTTCCTCAAGAGGAATTTATAGCACTCGAACAATTCCATATGCGCTCCAACGAAATCTGCTAACAGATATCTGGTCGGTTCTTTCAACCAGCACAAAACCCTATGCGCTGGCAAGGTCTTACTTCAGACAGGGCCAATGAAACACTAAGCTCACGCCGTCAGAGTGATTAAAGCCATAAGATGGGCAGAGAACAGGCCAGTTTATACATTTTTGATATATGAGATGCCGGGGGCCTCTTTCAGTATAAGTGGCATCCCCACTTTCTGGCTTTTCTCTGTCAGAGATTTTCTTTTTTTCTGTCATTCTCTTTGTTTCTTCTGCCTTGTTCCTCCGCTTTCTGTCATCTCTTCTTCATCATTTTGTGCCTGCTCCATTCTTCTGTATGTTTTCCATAAAGCTTGACATAATTTCTGTCCCATGGTGATAAATTGGGTGGAATGGCCAACGCCAGGGGCATGTCTTTAGATTATTTGCGTGAATGCATTGATGTGTGTGTACTTATTTTTCTTTTGAAGGCTTTCTTCCCCCCCCCCCCCCACGTAATCGATATGTTTTGGTGTGTGTGTGTGTGTGCGTGTGTGTGTGTGTGTGTGTGTGTGTGTGTGTGTGTGTGTGTGTGTGTGTGTGTGTGTGTGTGTGCGTGCGCGCATTTTGTTTGAGATACTTAAAGCTCTGATATGGCTCTGAGTAGTCGGCTGGGTTTGATGATGATGGTGATGGTCATGATCATGATGGCGATGATGGTGATGATAATAATAATGGTGATACTAATAATAGCAATGGAAATAATGATAATGATGATAATACTACTACTATAATAATAAAAATGATAATGATAATAGTAATTATCATTAGTAATAGTGATAGTAGTAACAGCAGCAGCAGCAGCAGCAACATCAGCAGTAGCAGTAGTAGTAGTAGTAGTAGTAGTATAATAATAATAATAATAATGAACATTTATAAGCGCAAACCTCCAGTACGGGGCCGGAGCTCGTGACGCTGCACACTAATAACATCACACACACACAGACACGCAGGCACACACACACACACACACACACACACACACACACACACACACACACACACACACACACACACACACACACACAGACACGCACACACACACACACACACACGGACCCACACACACACACACACACACACGCGCGCGCGTGCGCACGAGAACAAAGATAATAATAATAATAATAATTACAATATTTATATAGCGCAAAATCTTGATAAAATCAAATCTAAGCGCTGAAGCAGACACACACGCAAGCACGCATGCACGCACGCACGCACACACACGCACGCACACACACACACACACACACACACACGCATGGCTATAAATGGGGAGAAAGAATAAAAGCAATAAAAGCAAGAATAAAACCAATGGAAAATTATAGAGAGCATAGCATATACAATTATATATTATAACCATGTGATTCCCTCCGAGCGGAGACAGGCTGCAGAGGGGGGTTAGGATTTTATGCGGAGGAGAAAAGGTGAGTTTTGAGAGCGGACTTGAAGGAGACAAAAGTAGGTTGCTGACGGACTGAGAGAGGAAGTTTGTTCCAGGAGAGTGGACCAGAAACAGAGAAGGCTCGTGGACCATAGGTATTGAGCTTAGTGCGTGGAAAGCGAAAAGTCAGAGGATCGGAGGCAGAGCGGAGGGTACGTGAGGGAAGATAGATCTCAAGTAGGCTTGACAGGTAATCGGGGGCTGCGTTATTGAGGCTTTTGTAGCACATGGTGTCTAGTTTGTACTGTATGCGCTTTGATACAGGGAGCCAGTGAAGTTGTGCCAGGAGAGGAGATATGTGGTCAGCTTTTTTCTTTTTCAGTACAAGGCGTACAGCATTGTTTTGAATGCGCTGTAGGATGTGAATGGTGGAGGCAGGAAGACCAGACAGGAGTGAATTGCAATAGTCAATGCGAGACATTATGAAGGAGAGAACGAGTTTTGCAGTTGTTTCGACAGAGAGATACTTCCTGATCAGCCTTATACGATGGAGATGATAGTAGCAGGATCTGGCAGTTTGAGAAACAAAGTTGTTCATGGAGAGGGTAGAGTCAATGCAGACACCAAGGTTTTTAGCTGAATCAGAAATTGGGACTGATGTGTTACATAATGGGAGAGAAAGAGGAGGCAGCTGAGAAAGTTTCTGACGGGTGCCAATGAGGATAGCTTCTGTTTTGTCGTCATTAAGCTGAAGTCTATTGTGTGTCATCCAGTTCTTAATGACCGAGTAACACTCAGTGGTGCGAGTCAACAGGCGCTGTATATTATCAGGTGAGTCACTGTCTTGAAGTTGGGTGTCATCAGCATAGAAGTGGTGTTTTATAGAATGGGAGTTGATGATGGTGGACAGGGGGGAGGTGTAAAGAGTGAAAAGAACAGGGCCAAGGACAGATCCTTGTGGAACACCACAGGTCAGGTATGCAGGTTGAGAGTAAGTGCCATTGATGAGAACGGTTTGTTTTCTGTTGGATAGGTATGAAGTGAACCAAGACAGAGCAATGTCAGAGATGCCAAAAGTATGATGAAGTCTAGAAAGGAGAATACCATGATCAATGGTATCAAAGGCTGCAGACAGATCAAGGAGTGTGAGGAGAGAGACTTTGCCAGTATCAGTTGCAAGGAGGAGATTGTTGAGAATGTGTAGTAGGGCAGTTTCAGTGCTATGGCACTGGCGGTAGGCTGACTGGAAAGGATTGAGGAGATTGTTGGCAGACAGGTGAGAGTTCAGCTGGTTGAGGACGACTTTTTCAAGGAGTTTTGACAAGAAAGAGAGATTAGAGATAGGCCGGTAATTTTTCAGTTCATTTGGATCTAAATTGTGTTTCTTGAGGAGAGGGTGAACAATAGCAGACTTGAAAGAATCAGGGACAGTTCCAGTTTGAAGAGAAGTGTTGATGATGTCAGTGATGAATGGGAGGAGAGTAGGGAGACAGTCGGCGTAGAGAGAACATGGAAGAGGATCCAGTTCGCAGGTTTTGAACGACATGGATCTGATTGTGTTGAGAATTTCTTCTTGTGAAGAGTGTCCACACAGTTACTACCTAGTCAGGAAAATAGGATTTAAATTGGAAAGTTTTGAGGGCAGTCTTGAAAGAAGTAATAGATTCAATGTAGCGAATTTCACGGGGCAGAGAATTCCAAAAAGTTGGTGCTGAATATGAAAAGGTGCAGTGACCGAAGGTTTTAGTTCTTACTCTGGGAATGCACAGTAGTCTTAAGTCAGAAGAGGAGCGAAGATTTCTGGAAGGTGAGTAGACGGATAGGAGATCAGAAATGTAACAAGGGGACGTTCCAGAGAAAAATGAATGACAGAGAATCGCAAGTTTGAATTCGATACGAGCTTGTACAGGAAGCCAGTGGAGGCGTTTTAGCAGAGGAGAGACATGATCTCGCTTACGGGATTTAAAAACAAGCCGAGCTGCAGAATTTTGCACTTTCTGTAGTTTATCTATTTGATCTTTTGAACATCCAGAAAGAAGTGAATTGCAATAATCCAGTCTTGAGAGAATGAAAGCAGAAACCAGAGTTTTTGTAGCATCAACAGAAAGAAGATGACGCAAGGAACTGATTTGGCGGAGATTGATGTAAGCAGTGCGACAGGTGTTGTTTACATGAAGTTCAACACTCATGTTGTCAGTGAAGTAGAAACCAAGATTCCTAGCTGAGGAGGAGAAAGGAATTTCAGTCTGATCAATGGTAATGGTAGTAGGTTTGGGAGATGGGGAGGTTTTGAAAGGAGAGGACAAAAAGAGAGCTTCAGTTTTGTCATCATTTAACTTTAATTTATTTTCTAGCATCCAGGTCTTGATATCTGAGATACAGTCTTCTAAGACTGGGATAGCAGAGTAGATATCAGAAGGAGGAGAATCAATTTCAAGTTGGATGTCATCTGCAAAGGATTGATGCTCAATGGAATGTGATTTTATCAAATCGGAGAGTGGCTTTGTGTAAAGAGCAAAGAGCACAGGTCCCAGAACGGAACCTTGTGGAACACCGAAAAGGAGATCAGTGGGTGGGGAGGAATGATTGATGACAAGGACTGATTGTGTCCTGTTCGTGAGATACGACTGAAACCAAGAAAGAGCGGTGCCTGAAATACCATACAGAGAGGAGAGTCTATTAAGAAGAATGTTATGATCAACAGTGTCAAACGCAGCTGACAGGTCTAATAGGGTCAGCACAGAAACATTTCCAGAGTCAAGGGACAGAAGAAGATCATTGGTAATTTTGAGTAGAACAGTTTCCGTGCTGTGATGTGGGCGGTAGGCAGACTGTGAAGCACAGAGCAGATTATTTTCATCCAAATAGGTAAGAAGCTGTTTCAGAACAATTTTCTCTAAGATTTTAGAAATGAAAGATAGGTTAGAGATGGGTCTGTAGTTTCTCAGGGAGTCAGGATCCAAAGAAGGCTTTTTAAGAAGGGGTTTCACAACAGCGGTTTTGAGAGGGGATGGTAATGAACCAGATGTTAGAGAAGAGTTGATAATCTCAGTCAGAGTAGGTAGAAGGTCGTCGAGAAACTCAAGAAAAAGTGGTGTTGGCAGGGAATCCAAAGGGCAGGAAGTAGGTCTTGATTTTTGAATGATGGATTTCAGTTCAGATTCAGTGACAGGATGAAACCGGTGGAAAGTGGATTTTACTGCTTGAGTTTTAAACTTTTGTTTCATCTGGGGTAAAACAGCTTGATCTAGGTCAGTGCGGATTGACTGCACTTTCTGAGAGAAATAGTCTCTGAATACAGTAGGCAAATCATGCAGGGGATAGGTATTTGGAAGAGGAGATGTTTTATCTCTACCCAATAGCTTATCACACACCCTAAACAAGGTCTTTTGGGTTTGAGCACCGGCTATCTCATTTAGGTGAAACATGGACTTAGCATTACTGACAATTTTGCCCACTGCCTTCTTTGCAATATTAAAAATCTGTTTGTTGATAGTGATCGGGTTTTTCAGCCATTGTCGTTCGGCCCAGCGCCGATGTTTCTTTGCGGCCTCAAGCTCTTCTTTTACGTCTAAGTACCAAGGCTCGAGTCTGTTTGCGCGCAGTTTTCGTTTGCGCAATGGTGCGTGTTTGTCTAGCAAAGATGACAGCGTGCTGTTTAGCATGTCGATTGACGGGCACTGCTGGGGACTGACTAGACTACAGAGGTCAGATCTAAAATCAGCGTGATTTATCGCACGTAGGTTACGGGATTTTGTAAGCACCGTGGAGTTAGTAGGAACAGTCAAGGACAATTTAGAAACGACACAATAATAATCAGAGGACAGAGATTCCGTAACATAAGATGAAGCTAACACATTGTCCGCTGGCCTAGAAATGACCCAATCCAAAATGTGACCACGTTTATGAGTTTTTTCATTGACAGATTGAGACAGATTGTACATGTCCAATAAGTTTTTCATTTTCACAGTGCGGTAATCATTGTCAGAGTCAAAATGTATGTTTATATCACCAAGAATGATCAAGTTTCCAGAGAGAGTGTTACAGTAATCTAGCAAAAGAGAAAATTCGTTCAGAAACATAGAGTGAGTCAGCTGGTTTTCCTGGGATGGCGGGGGACGGTATACACAGATGAAGTGTGTACAGTTTTGAGACTGCGTCAGTGAAACACGGACGGCCTCGAACGACGGATGCTGGAAGGGGAAGGAGGTGGAGCGTGCCAGGTGCTTATCAAGCAAATCGCGGTACACAACATACGATGATGATGATGATGATGATAATGATAATTATTCAACTTGTTTTATTTATTTTTTTATTTTTTTTAAATATTTTTTTTTACTGATATGCACATTTTCTGAATACATATTCCAAGATAATGTGTACAGTAAGCATCAGTTCCTGGTCTGTTTACATTCCTATAAATCAACATATTTATGTAACCCCCTTACATCTTTCCCTCCCTCCCTCCCTCCATCTCTCTCTCTCTTCTCCATCTCTCTCTCTCTTCCCCGTCTCTCTCTGATTTTGTCTGTCTGTCTGTCTGTCTCTGTCTTTTCTTTCTCTCTGTATCTGTCTGTGCCTCTGTCTCTCTCTCTCTCTTCTCTCTCTATCTCTATCTGTCTGTCTGTCTGTCTGTCTCTCTCTCTCTCAACACAGAAATCCAGTAAATTCGATGGGGACAGGGTAGATAAAGCAATATTTCATAAAGATAATTTTTTAATGTTGCGGGATGGGATTGATCCAAAACATAACTCGAGTCCACAACTCTTTGGAGAGAAAAAAAAAAAGAAAAAAAAAAGAGCCGGCAAATGTATCTTCATTGAGCATTCACTGTTTCTTTCTTTTCTTTCTTTCTTTCTTTCTTTCTTTCTTTTTTTTCTTTCTTTCTTTCTTTCATTCTGTCTGTCTTTCTTTTTTCTTCTAATGCGTGGCGATGTTTCTCGGATGCGTATGTGCACGTTGTTTTGCCCACACTATACAGGCGGTATATTGCTGCACAGTCTGCATATTCCGTCTTCGGCGGTCATGCATGCTGGGTGTTTTTATGTTTCGATAAGTCAGCCTGTGACATGACTTAACAGGATTTTTAACATGCATTTCGGATATTTTGCTTGCGTGTACGCACGAAATGGATTTAGGCACTGACAATTCAGCACTCATGTTGATTAGAGAAGTCAACACTCTTGATCTTCCAAGGGGAGCGGGTGTGTGTGTGTATGTGTGTGTGTGTGTGTGTGTGTGTGTGTGTGTGTGTGTGTGTGTGTTGTGTGTGTGTGTGTTTTGTGTGTGTGTTGTGTGTGTGTGTTTGTGTGTGTGTGTGTGTGTGTATGTGTGTGTGTGTGTGTGATTTTAAGCCAGATCCTCCCTCGTTTCTGTTTTGAACGCTTCCTTTACTTTCTGCCTTCTCTCCATTCATTCTCAGTATTTGTTTATTTTTTTTACAAAAAAATGTATATTTTATTGATACTGCCATCATTCTTATGTTCTAATTGTTTTTACAAAAAATGTATACACACATACAAAAATGTATATATTATTGCAACTGCCATCGTTCTTATGTTCTAATTGTTATTGTTAAGAGTTGACATGCATTTGCTTTACAGTGTCTGCGTTTGTCTCTCATGCATTTATAAAGCGTTTGACCTGTTGACATTTAAACATTCATATTTCATTACAGTTGGTTTTTTATAACTTTTTTATTTTGTATGTGTTATAATTTATCTGCTTTTGTTTAGTATGCTTACATCATGTCGTTGAGTTTGTAAGGCTAGGTCTAGGACAAGTCCAGATTGCCTAATTCTTCTGTGCTTGAGTAATAAAGTATCTAAAAAGTATTCTGAATTTGAACTTTGTATAGATATGAGGACTAGCTGTAGGACAAATTCTAGTGGGACCTAGTACTACTATCCTTGAGTAATAAAGTGTTGAAATTTATAGCTTGAAGCTTGTATAGAGTAGTAAGGACTAGCTGTAAGACGGTCAGTGGGACCTAATGCTACTATCCTTGGTAATACTGTTTTGAAGTAAGATAGGTCATAGGTTTTTTTTTTTTTTTAATGTGATTAATTATATGATTGAAATTATTTTTTTGTTTTGTTTTGTTACTACATTGTTGGTTGATGTCTATTCCTGTGAAAAAATGATATAAAAAAAAGGTTGAAAAAACAAACTGTAAGATAGGTCCAGTAGGACCTAATGCTGCTATTCTTAGTAATGTAATCTTTTGAAGTTTGAAGTTTGTATAGTGTAGTAAGGAGCTGTAAGACAGGTCCAGTTGAGCCTGATCACTATCCGTTTATTCTTTACAGTTTGTATAGATTAATAAGGACTAGCCGTAAGACAGGTAAATAGGTGCCTGTTTCTTTTACCCTTTATTAATAAAGTGTTTTAGCTTGAAGTGTGTATATAGTAGTAAGGAAAAGGTCCGACTGAGCCTGATTCTACTATCCTTGAACGATAAAGTGTTTTTTGAAGGTTGTATCATCATCATCAGGTGCCCTGCCGCATGGCGTTGGCGATCATGGACTTCCATATGTCTCTATCTCTCGTTGCCCCTAGCATCTCTCCCACCCCTCTCGTCCCCAGCCACTCTGCAAATCCGTCCAGCATTTTCTCCCTGGGTCTACCCGGTGCTCTCTTTCCCTCCAGCTTTTCCCGTTGTGGCCAAGTGCTCCAAATCCCCCTTGTATACACTATCTATAAGCAAAGGTAAAGGGCTGGAACTAAACAGCAGTAAGACTGAAGTCATGGTGATCAGTAAAAACATGAAATCCTTCATGCAAAATAACAGCAAACGGCACAACCTTGAGACAGGTTGATAAGTTTAAATACTGGAACGATCATTTCACCAGAGTGCAGATGCACATCAGAAATAGCCAGCAGAATCGGCCAAGCCAAAACAGCATTTAAGAAGATGAAAAGCATTCTTACCAACAAATGCCTATCAATTAACATCAGGAAGAGAGTTCTTGAATGTTAAATAGAACCAATACTGTTGTACGGTTGCGAGGAGTGGACGGTCAACAAGCAAAGTCAGAACAGATTGAGGCAGCCGAGATGTGGTTTCTAAGAAGGATGTTGAGAGTTCCATGGACAGCAAAGAAAACAAACGAGACAGCCTTGACGGATGCAGACACAATATCATCATAAGGAAGATTAGGAAAAGACAGGCAACATTTATAGGCCATTTTATGAGGAAAGGGGAATTGGAGCACCTGGTCACAAAGTGAAAGCTGGAGGGAAAGAGAACACCAGGTAGGCCCAGGGTGAAGATAATAGACGGACTTGCAGAGTGGAGACAAAGAGGATGGAAGAGATGCTTGAGGCAACAAGAGAGAGAGAGACAGATGGAAGTCCATGATCGCCAACTCCATACGGCAAGACAACTGATGATGATGATGATAGACTATCTAAGGATTAGTCCTTAAACAGGTCCAGTGGAGCCTGATTCTACTTGCACTATCCTTGAATAATAAAGTGTTTTGAGTTTGAAGCTAGTATAAGGTAATAAGAACCAGCTGTAAGACAGGTCCAGCGGAGCTTCAGTCTACTATGAATAACAAAATCTTTTGAAGTTTGAAGCTTGTATAAAGTAGTGAGTAATAGCTGTAAGATAGGTCCAGCTGAGCCTTATTCCACTATCGTTGAGTAAGAAAGTGTTTTGAAATCTATAGTTTGAAATTTGTATGAAGTAGAAGGGACTAGCTGTAAGACGAAGTCTGATTCTACTATCCTTGAGTATTAAAGTCTTTTGAAGTCAGAAGTTTGTATAGAATAGTAAGGACTAGTTCTAAGACAGGTCCAAAGGGGTCTGATGATGCATTCCTTGAGTAATAAAATATTTTGAAGTTTGTGTTTTGAGATTTATATAGAGTAGTAAGAACTAGTTGTAAGACAGGTCTGTTGGGACTGATGCTACAATCTTTGAGTAATACATGTTTTTTCATTTGAAATTTGAACCCAGGAACCTTACGAATAGAAAATCCGACGTTGATCCACTTGACTAGAGATCCTGTCGATTTATCACAATGAAACAGTAAGTAGATACATTGTCATTGCCCGAGACAGGAGAAAAGGTTGTCTCTCTTATCATGG
>JAPXFY010000022.1:55720804-55725804 GCA_030674185.1 Monoplex corrugatus
TACTTAATATTCTTTTCCATTTTTTTTCCAACCAGCTGCAGTATTTTTTTTGAAATGGGTATAGCCCTGATATGATTCTGTGCAGTCCGCTGGGCTTTTAAACAATAAAAATTAGAATAAGAATAAGGGAGTCTGCCAGATAATTACTGGCAGATTTGGGTGGAGCGCATATGGAATTGCCCTAATGCGTTGATTCCTTTTTGAACAACTTTAAACAAGTTCCACAGAAAGAAAGAAAGAGAAAGAAAGAAACAAAACAGAAAAACAAAATACCTTTTCCAGCTCGCCGAATCTTCACGGGAAGTTTGCTGATTTGTCGTTACCTTTGTCCAAAATCTTATGAATTTGTTTCTTTATTTTATTAATTCATTTTTTGTGTGTGTAGGCTTGGTCAAGTCCAGGTGGCCGAAATCCCTCGTGGGGATGCCGGGGGCTCTTTCAGTATAAATAGTATCCTCACCTTCTGGAATTTCTGTACTAGAAATTTCCTCTTTTCTGTCACTCTCTTTGTTTCTGCCTTGTTGCCTTGCTTTCTGTCATTTCTACTTATTTTCTGCCTTAATGGTCCATTCACCTGCATGTTTTGGATAAAGTCTTACGAACTTTTTCTTCGGATTGATAATTGGGTACATGTATTAAGTGCATTTTTGGCTCTAAGGAGATGAGATATGCGGAAGCAATTTTAGGTAATTTATGCCTGTTTTTATATATGTTTTGGTGTTCTTATGTATGCTTATATTTGTATTCAGGTGTGTTTTTTGAATTTGTGCGATAAATCGGACGGAATGGTCCTACAACGGGGGCATGTCCTTAGATTATGTGCGCGAGTGTATTGATATGTGTACTTAATTTTCTTTTCTTTTTTTTTCCTGTTGAAGTTTTGTGTGTTTTGAAGCGGTTGTAGCCCTGATATGTCTCTGCGCAGTCGGCTGGGCTTTAAACAACAGTAAAAGGAAAGAAAGAAAAGGTGGCCGAAAATTTGTGCCTGTCTTATTTTGTTAATAAGGTAGCTGTCCTTTTTCTGTTTTCAAGTGTTTTAGGTCCCTCCGTGGGGATGCCGGGGGCTCCTTCAGTATAAACAGTATCCCCACCATCTGGAAATTATGTGCTAAAATGATCCTCTTTTCTATCACTCTCTTTGTTTCTGCCTTGTTCGCTTGCTTTCTGTCATTTCTACCTATCATTTTCTGCCTTAATGGTCCATTCATCTGTATGTGTTCGATAAAGTCTTACGTACTTTTTCTTAGGATTGATAATTGGGTACATATATAAAGTGCATTTTTGGCTTTAGGGAGGTGAGATGGGCGGAAGCAATTTTAGGTAATTTATGCCTGTTTTTATATATGTTTTGGTGTTCTTAGGTATGCTTAAATTTGTATTCAGGTGTGTTTTTTAAATTCCCTGAGCGATAAATTGGACGGAGTGGTCAACACCAGGGGTATGTCCTTAGATTATGTGCGCGAATGC
Source organism: Monoplex corrugatus (assembly GCA_030674185.1). Lineage (NCBI taxonomy): Eukaryota > Metazoa > Mollusca > Gastropoda > Littorinimorpha > Ranellidae > Monoplex > Monoplex corrugatus. The sequence goes on from JAPXFY010000022.1 coordinate 55,722,272, forward strand.
ATTGATATGTACTTAATTTTCTTTTCTTTTTTTTTCCTGTTGAAGTTTTGTGTTTTGAAGCGGTTATAACCCTGATATGGCCTTACGCATTCGACTGGGCTTTAAACAACAATAACAATAACAATAACAAGTGTTTCAGGTGTATTGAGGATTATGGAGTTCCACACAGCAGGTCGAGGGCGTACCTAGCTTGAAACTTCAGCTCAATTTACGGTTCTAGCTGTTACGCGGCACTTTAAAAATAGACACACAACGGAAATAAATAACGTATTTTTAGCGATGAGTGTCTCACCTCTAGACAACGTGATCAATTGTTTTGTACGGAACTGTGTTACCTGTGGAAAACATTTTCTCTCACCGTAACCCTGTTTCTTCTTTTTTTTCTTCTTTTTTGTTTGTTTGTTGTTGTTGTTCTTCTTCATCTTTCATTTGAAAAATGATGCTATGCGGAAAACTTGTGTGTGTTCTGGCTTTGACCTTCCTCCGTTTTCATCTTCATCTTGCTTGTATTCTTCTTATTCTCCCTCCTCTCTCTGTCTCTGTCTCTCTCTTTCTCTGTCTGCCTGTCTCTCTTTCTCTCCCTCCTCTCTCTGTCTCTGTCTGTCTGTCTGTCTCTCTCTGTCTGTCTGTCTGTCTGTCTGTCTGTCTCTCTCCCTTATCTTCTGTCTCTGTCTCTCCCGTCTGCTCTCTCCTCTGTCTGTCTCTCTCCTCTGTCTCTGTCTCTCCTCTGTCTCTGCTCTCTCCCCTCTCTGTCTCTCTCTGTGTCTCCTCTCTCTTCTCCTCTCTCTCTCTGTCTCTGTCTCTCTTCTCCTCCCTTCCGTCCTCTCTCTCTCTCTCTGTTGCTCTCCCCCCTGCTCTTTTCTCTCTTGTTGTTGGATACTTATGATCTTTGTTTACTGATGCTTGTTTCTCTGTTTTGCTATGATAATCATTATGTTCGTTGATTGTCAACCGAGAGTTTGAAAAATGGCTCTTAGCCAATAACCTTTTGCCACGTATTTTGTGAAAAATAAATGCTAAAGCATGCTGTTGGAAATTCTAGGTGTCTGTTAAACCTCTGGGTGTTCTTATAGTTGTGATATACTTTTCTCAACTTTCGTTTCTTTTGGATGTTAATTTGCTCTGCTGGTCATTTTTCATGTTTATTCCCACTCCCAATTTTCTCTCGCTCTCCCTGTCTTTGTCTGTCTATGTCTGTCTGCCTGTCTGTCGGTCACTCTCTCTCTCTCTCCTCTCTCTCTCTCTCTCTCTCTTGATTTGCATTAGTGGTTACTCCAGATTATGGATTAGGTCAAATTATACATAAAATTAACAAAATCCAGTCCCATTCCCATCCATCCCATTTATATTATGGCTCAAGGCCGATGTGCATTAAACTGAGTCTCTGTCTCTCTCTCTCACTCTCTCCCCTCTCCTGCTCCCTTCCTCCCTCCCTCCTTCCTTCTCCTTCTCTATTTTCACTCAATGTTTGCAGCGCATGCAAGTTGAGCTTATGAAGTTAAAGATTGAAATTGATACATGTAGAACGCAACAGATATTGAATGTAATGATAAACCCTGTACATTTTATTTGTGGCTGTTCTTGCTGTTGTTGTTTTTTTGTCGTTGTTGTTGTTGTTGTCGTTGTTGCAGTTGTCGTTGTTGTTGTTGTTGTTGTCGTTGTTGTTGTCGTTGTTTGTTGTCATTGTTGTTGTTGTTGTCGTTGTTTGTTGTTGTTGTCGTTGTTGTTGTTGTTGTTGTCGTTGTTGTTGTTGCTGTCGTTGTCGTTGTTCTTGTTGTCGTCGTTGTTGTTGTTGTTGTTGATACTGTTGTTGTTGGTTTTTATTGATATGCTGTTGTTTGTTGTCGTTTTTGTCGTCGTCGTTGTCGTCGTCGCTGTCGTTGTTGTTGTTGATACTTTGTTGGTTGTTATTGATACTTTGACGGTAGTGGTCTTTCGTACTGCTGGCTGATCTGTTGACTGGTTGGTTAGCTGGTTAATGGTTGTCTGGTGAGTTGACCTGTTTGTTAGTTGGCTGGCTGGTTGACTACTTGATTGATCGGTTGATAAGTTAGTTGGTTTCATAGTGGTTGGATGGTTGGTGGTTGGTTGGTTGGTTTGTTGGTTGGTTGGCCTGTGTTGACAACTGTTGCCAGATGTCTGTGTTTGCAAGTGTATGAAAAATCGTGATAAAGTGCAGACTGTATGTTCCTCTTGTCGTTGTGTGTGGGTTTACTTCTCTGTCCATCTGTCTGTATATTCCTCTTGTCTCTGTGTGTGGGTTTACTTCTCTGTCCATCTGTCTGTATATTCCTCTTGTCGTTGTGTGTGGGTTTACTTCTCTGTCCATCTGTCTGTATATTCCTCTTGTCTTGTGTGTGGGTTTACTTCTCTGTCCATCTGTCTGTATATTCCTCTTGTCTCTGTGTGTGGGTTTACTTCTCTGTCCATCTGTCTGTATATTCCTCTTGTCGTTGTGTGTGGGTTTACTTCTCTGTCCATCTGTCTGTATATTCCTCTTGTCTCTGTGTGTGGGTTTACTTCTCTGTCCATCTGTCTGTATATTCCTCTTGTCTCTGTGTGTGGGTTTACTTCTCTGTCCATCTGTCTGTCTGTATATTCCTCTTGTTGTGTGTGGGTTTACTTCTCTGTCCATCTGTCTGTCTGTATATTCCTCTTGTCGTTGTGTGTGGGTTTACTTCTCTGTCCATCTGTCTGTATATTCCTCTTGTCGTTGTGTGTGGGTTTACTTCTCTGTCCATCTGTCTGTATATTCCTCTTGTCGTTGTGTGTGGGTTTACTTCTCTGTCCATCTGTCTGTCTGTATATTCCTCTTGTAGTTGTGTGTGGGTTTACTTCTCTGTCCATCTGTCTGTCTGTAATTCCTCTTGATCGTTGTGTGTGGGTTTACTTCTCTGTCCATCTGTCTGTATATTCCTCTTGTCGTTGTGTGTGGGTTTACTTCTCTGTCCATCTGTCTGTATATACCTCTTGTCGTTGTGTGTGGGTTTACTTCTCTGTCCATCTGTCTGTCTGTATATTCCTCTTGTAGTTGTGTGTGGGTTTACTTCTCTGTCCATCTGTCTGTCTGTATATTCCTCTTGTAGTTGTGTGTGGGTTTACTTCTTTGTCCATCTGTCTGTCTGTATATTCCTCTTGTCGTTGTGTGTGGGTTTACTTCTCTGTCCGTCTGTCTGTCTGTATATTCCTCTTGTAGTTTTGTGTGGGTTTACTTCTCTGTCCATCTGTCTGTATATTCCTCTTGTCTCTGTGTGTGGGTTTACTTCTCTGTCCATCTGTCTGTCTGTATATTCCTCTTGTAGTTGTGTGTGGGTTTACTTCTCTGTCCGTCTGTCTGTCTGTATATTCCTCTTGTTGTGTGTGGGTTTACTTCTCTGTCCGTCTGTCTGTCTGTATATTCCTCTTGTAGTTGTGTGTGGGTTTACTTCTCTGTCCATCTGTCTGTCTGTATATTCCTCTTGTAGTTGTGTGTGGGTTTACTTCTCTGTCCATCTGTCTGTCTGTATATTCCTCTTGTTGTGTGGGTTTACTTC
>JAPXFY010000022.1:55730804-55763304 GCA_030674185.1 Monoplex corrugatus
TCAAAGTGTTGTGACAAAGCATGCATTTAATCGTATGCAGCTATTATTTTGATCTATGCAATCTTCAGTGTAAGCCATTAGCGAGAGAGAGAGAGGAGAGAGAGAGAGAGAGAGAGAGAGAGAGAGAGAGAGAGAGAGAGCGCTTACGACATTAAGCTTATCTATCTATCTATCTATCTATCTGTCTATCTATATCTATCTATCTATCTGTCTATATATCTATCTATCTGAAAGAGAGAGAGGGAGGGAGGGAGAGAGATAGATAGATAGATAGATAGATAGAAGAGAGAGAGAGAGAGAGAGAGAGAGAGAGAGAGAGAGAGAGAATAATGAGATGAGGTTTTAATAGCTGTTGACGTAACGCTTACGACAGTCAATACTATTTACAATTATCTATTTTTATCTATTATGGGTTTCTTTTTTTTTGGGGGGGGGGGGGGAGGGCGGAGGGGAGAAGGGACTTGGATGGAGGGCTGGATGGGAGAAAGGACATGTATATAAACATCAAACTGACATCACCAGAGTAATGGAAAAATTCAGACGTGCTGCAAACAGGCCAGTTTTCAATGTTGCGGGCTGGGATTGAACTCGAGGTATCAGAACTTAAATTTAAAACACCAAACGTTTTAAAAACTCTGGAAGACACGGACATTGCTAACGTGGCATAACCGCCCTGTGCTGATTTCAAAATGGCGGTCGTCCTGCTGTGACGTTTACGTCAGCAGAACTATTGCTGACAGAGGGAGGATGTCGATTTTTCGGTTTTTGCTCTATTTCCATGTCACATTTTCCCGATTCGTCGACCTTTCTAATTTGCTCCCCGTCTTTGGCTTTGTGCAAGAAAACGAGGGAATTGAACCAACGATCCTGCCTGTTCCAATTGTCATATTATCTTGGAATGAACTCTTGATAGTTCTTGACATTTGAGACGGAGAATGGAGCAGTTGATGGTTGTATTGTTGTTGGGTTTTTTTTTTGTTCTTTCCTTGACGTTCATTGTAAAACTCGTTGCTTTTTGTACTCTCTGACTTTAGGGAAAAAGGTTGAGAGCAAACGTCTTTCTGTATTATTTAATTTTCGCATAAAAACACGCGGAATCTGACTCAGATCGGCTGGAGTTTAGTGTGTGTGTGTGTGTGTGTGTGTGTGTGTGTGTGTGTGTGTGTGTGTGTGTGTGTGTGTGTGTGTGTGTGTGTGTGTGTGAGAGAGAGAGAGAGAGAGAGGTTCAGATGCATCATTCAGATAAAGTCCTAAGTCTCTGACTCTTTCAACATAAGTAATATTCCCACATTTTGGAAATTCTGTACTAGGAATGTCTTCTTTTCTGTCACTGTCTTTGTTTCTGCCTTGCTCCTTTGCTTTGTGTCATTTCTTCCTATCATTTTCTGCCTTGCTGGTCCATTTATCTCTGTGTGTTCTGTAAAGCCTTAGATTATGTTAGGATTGATAATTGGGTACATGTATTATGTGCATTTTGTGCTCTAATGACATAAATGTACAAAAGCAGTTGTAGGTAGTTTATGCCAGATTCATGTATACTTAGTTATGCTTGTATATTTGTATTCAGGTTTGTTATTTTAAACTCTCTGGTGATGAAGTTTGCGGAATGGTTAACACCAGCGGCATATCATTAGATTATGTGTGCAAATGCATTGATGTGTGTGCTTGATTCTCTCTTCCATTTTTTTTTTCACGGTCAGTGAAGGTGTTGAGTGTCTTTTGAGGTAGTTGTAGCCTTGATGTGGCTTTTGGCAGTCTCCTGGTCCTTAAACATTAATAATGATAATAATGACCCCACTCCTTTCGTGTATAAGAAAATAGTCTTTCTTTAAAACGAGCAAGATTTTCTTTTCTTTACTTTCTTTCTCATTTTTTCTTTTTACGTCTTGGTTTGCCCAAACATAACCAAACCCATAACATTACGACATACAATGAGCATTTGAGGCCTAGTTTCTCTTATTACGTACATTTAATCGAACAACATTTTGTAAGCTTTGCTAGTAATCTACCATCCTCTGTTCTCGACAGTTTCAAACAATAGTTAATGCGTCTTAGTCCGAAATTTGTGTAATGTGGGCATCTGTTTTCCCATAATCCAAAACAAGTGTGACTGCCCACGTTCAAGCAAACAGGAACCAGAAAAAACACGAAAGAAGAATACGAACGCGTATTTAATACAACAAGACAAGACAGGCGCAAATTTTCGGCCAACTGGCCTTTGTCAAGCGTAAGATTACAAACAAACAAACGCCAGATACAAACATTTTGAGAAAAAGACTGAAACTTCCCTGCTGCTGTGACCAATGTGGGAAAATTTTTGTGTCTGGTGTTTGTTTGTTTGTAATCTTACGCTTGACAAAGGCCAGTTGGCCAAAATTTGCGCCTGTCTTGTCTTGTATTAAATACGCGTTCGTACTCTTCTTTCGTGTATTTTCTGGTTCCTGTTTTCCCATATGTAAAATTCGTCGGCGTTTACATTTCAACAGCCAGAAACTTTTAGGGGAAATATATGAGCTTTCTTACAGTGGTGGTATGAGGCTTTGAGAACCCAAATTCCCATGCCATGCAGGGCGAGGGGTTGTACACGGGAAAGACATGATTTTAATAAGATTTCCAAACTGCCGTTATTTCAAGACATGCCGCTGTTCTTGTATTTTGCACATATATTAAAGGTAGTTTAAAGCATCCTTATTTATTTATAAGCAGATCGTTTTCCTTCGTATGCTATGATGGGACTGCCCCCGTGGGATGCCAGGGGCTCTTTCAGTATAAATGGTATCCCTACATTCTGGAAATTATGTGCTAGAAATTTCCTCTTTTTTGTCAATCTCTTTGTTTCTGCCTTGTTCCTTCGTTCCCCTATGGAGATGCCAGGGAGCTTTTTCAGCTTAGATAATTCCCCACCTTCTGAAAACTCTAGAAATGTCCTCTTTTCTGTTACTCTTTGTTTTTGCTTTGTTCCTTTGCTTTCTGTCATTTCTTCCTATAATTTTCTGCCTTGCTGGTCTATTCACTGGTATGTGTTCAATAAAGTTTTACAGATTTTCTGTTACGATTGATAATTGGGTACATGTATTGAGTTATTTTAGCTCAAGGGAGGCCGAAATATGCATAAGCAGTTTTAGGTATTCAGGTCCATTTATATATCTACATATATATATATATATTATATATATATATATATATATATATCATTAGTTATTTTAAATTTGTCATTAGTTATGTGTTAATTTGTATCAGTATTTACCCCTGTGCGATAAATTGGATGGAGTGGCCAACGCCAGGGGCATCTCCTAGATTATGTGCGCAAATGCATTGATATCTGCACATAGTTTCCTTTTTCTTTTTTTTCTATCGAAGTGTTGTGTATGTTTTGAAACAGTTATAGCCTCTGATATGGTCATAAGCAGTTGGCTGGGCAAATAACAATAATCAATAGTTATTGACATTATTTTTTCGTGCGAAGAAAATACAATGGCTTCAGTCCAACTATCAGGACAGTCATCTCTCTCAGAACAAGGGATTAATGAATGTTACACAAAAAGTCAAAAACACTAAACCTGAATGTTTTTAAACAATTCACCAATCATCCTGTCTGGCCCTGCGGGTTTTTGTTTTGTTTTTTGTTGTTTTTTTTTTTCTAATGAAGCAGGTTGATGGGGGAAAAAAAACTACCATCATCTTCCAATCGATCCTGTTTTCATTCTCAGTATCTTTTCCAAGCAGTATTTCTGAATGCTGAAAACCATTCAGTAGTTCTTTATCTTTACAGACACACATTCTTTAAGCAGTAGTATGTGCACTGTTTCCAGAATTACTTTTGAATATGTGAGAGAGAAAGGAGAGACAGACAGATAGTAGATAGAGAGATAGAGAGATAGAGAAGGCAGATAGATAGATAGATAGATAGATAGAAGAGAGAGAGAGAGAGTTTGTGTCTGCATGCATTCATATGTGTGTTTTGTGTGTGTGTTTTTGTTTATTTGTTTGTATGTAAGTGGTTTTTTGTTTGTTTTTGTTTTTGCATGTTTTGGAAGAACCGTATTAAACTCCAAACTCGCTATTTTCTGTTGTGATTGCAGGTTTTTAAAACGATTCATCCAAGTTTTTGCTCTTCAAACGTTGAGTGTCCATTGGATGTAATCTATAAACAGGTTAGTAATGATTTCACTACATATTTATTGTTTTTATTATTTTTCCCGATTTCTGTTAGAATAGAAAGAATCAAAACTCCAGTAATATAAATAAGAATGGCCGTTTTTATATTCACATTGACGCGAAACTTTGAAACGAAAAAGAAAAAAAATAGTGGTAACATTTGAAAAGAATTGTCTCAATAAGCTATAGAAAATGTACAGCTTGATAAATGTTTCGAACAGTAAATTTCATCTGTTTTTTATGGTCACAGCTACACAACACACACACACACACACACACACACACACACACACACACACACACACACACACACACACACACACCACACACACACACACACACACACACACACACACACACACACCCCGACTCAGACAGATATACACATACATACGCACACACGCACACGCACGCACATTCACACACATAAGCGCACTGAAACACGCCCACATTCACCACACACACACACACACACCACCACACCACACACACACACGCCGCACGCACGCACGACACACACACAACTCACCACACACGCTTCGCGCGCGCACACACACAACAACAGTACTCGCACACATACTATACACAACTTATCATTCTCACACAGACACCAAACAACCAACACATACCCTCGCTGAATTACATGCACGAAGGGAAAATAGAACATGAAACACACAGAACAAAAGATACGCAGAGAAAATAAACGAAGTGGGAGAGATGGAGAAAGGGAAAAACAAACAGAGAAAGAGAGAGAAGACGCAGAGCAGAAAAGAAACTATGAGGGACGAATGACAGAGAAACAGAGAAAGAAGGACAAACAAAACAAGAGAAGAGAGAGATAAGAGGAAGAGAGAGATAGAAGGGAGAAAAGAGAGGACAGAGATGAAGAGAGAAAGAGAGAGAGAAACTGAGAGAGAAACAAAAATAGAGAGAGAGGAGAGGAGAAGAGGAGAAGAGAGAGATAGAGAGGAGAGGCAGAAGACAGAGAGAAGAAGAGAGACAGAGAGAAGAGAAGAGAGAGAAGAAGAGAGTAGAGAGGAAGAAAAGAAGAAGAAGAAGAAGAAGAGAAGAAAACCGCAACCAAAAACACTCGGTATCTGGAAACTTCACCACGTCCCGTTTCAAGAAAACAAGTTTGATAAATGATATACAGAATTACATTTTTTTATTCTTCATCTTGGCAATAAGCTTAAAGCTTGTTGTTGCTGTGTTATTACTTCATTATCACAGTCACAGATTGATGACATTCTCCTGAAATGAAATTTTCTTTAAACCACACAACTTACAGATTGATGACCATTCTTCTGAAATGAAATTTTCCTTTTTAAAACCATCCCAAACATTACAGATTGATGATCCATTCTTCTGAAAATGAAATTTTCCTTTAAACCACACAACATTACAGATTGATGACCATTCTCCTGAAAATGAAATTTTCCTTTAAACCACACAACATTACAGATTGATGACCATTCTTCTGAAAATGAAATTTTCCTTTAAACCATACAACATTTACGTTTTCTGTTATTGGGGTTGTTTTAAACGTTTTCTAACCGCCTCTTCGATCAGGGAGGGCCATGGGAACAAAACAGGATTAAAATGTTGATAGGATGAAGAAACAGATAAAAGGACAGCACTGTTTTTGATCACTGATCAAGTTGATAGTATCAAGCTGATACATGTCCCGTTTCTTTTAGTTTTTCTGTCCCTGTTTTGATGTCTCACAAGTTTAATCCGTGCGGTTTTTTTAGTGGAGGAAAGGGGTTGATTCATGGCCCATAGTGAGTGGGAGTGAGAGTGAGAGTTGTGTTCTTTCGTTCGTTCTTTGATTTAACGTCTTTTCACTATAAGTGATATTAGACGAGGGAGGAGGTGCGGGGGTGGGTGGGGGGGTTGAGAGTTTTTGTTTGTGTGTGTGTGGTGTGTGTGTGTGTGTGTGTGTGTGTGTGTGTGCGTGTGCGTGTGCGTGTGTGTGCGTGTGTGTGTAATACATGTCTTATTAATAGGAAAAAAGTTTAATTCTGGACCCGTATTTTGTGTATATGAAAGAGAGAGAGAGAGAGAGAGAGAGAGAGAGAGAGAGAGAGAGAGAGAGAGAGAGAGAGAGAGAGAGAGAGAGAGAAAACTGAAACTGAAACTGAAACTGTTTATTGTCATTACCCGAAAAGGTCTTTTGACAAGGGGGATAACAATTTTCCAGTAGTGCGACACATAATCCACTCTTTGTATGTGCGCAAATTCTTCACGCATAATCAAAAAAAATATCGAACATCCATTCCTTGAATAGTCGAACATATTCAAATCATATATAATGAACAATCATCCATTTTATCAGTACTACATAATGCAAACAAACAAAAAAATATCAGAACAGCGTTCCTACATTCAGGCCAATAATTTGTCTAGGTTTAGGCAAACCAAAATCTTTTTCACACACCCACACACGCACCCATATACACTCCGGCGCGCGTGCGCGCGCGCTCGTGCTCGTGCGCACGCACACACACACATCAAAACTGTAATATGATGAAACATCTGGGCTAGACCACCCAAACCTTACATTTAGTGATAATAATATAATCTTCACATAACTGCCCCATAATACTCTGTTAACAAGGGACATCACTATGCCTTTTATTTATTTGTTTTTTTTTTTTTTTTTTTTGTTTTTTTTTTTTGTTAACATGTATAGTAGACCCTTAAGTGTCTATATACCCTTTCAATATCCACTTCTAACATATTCTACAAATATACCATTATTTTCATATTATTAGCTACTCTTAAATTATCGGCAAACAAAGCAAAATAAAGCAAATGAAAACAGCTTTTTACAAAACAGTCTATAATAAAGCGGCTTCTTTTGGAGTTAACGTGATATAGCCCATGTCAGTCAAAAGAAATTAAATTAATCCCAGTATGATATTGTCTAGCACTATTGTCGGGCTTGTAAGTGTTTATGTCTTATTTTTTGTGCTTCCGCAATGTATAGTGCCACTGATTTGATTATGACTTCGTCATCAGACGACAAAATAGATACATCATCTTGTCTTTTGGCCATGTCGGATTCAAAAACTTTGCATTTTCCACGTATTGTGTCAAAAATTTGGCATTGGAATAAAAAGTGTTTTTCATTATCGATATTGTTTCCACATAAGGAGCAAGGATATACTGTGGACGTCCCAGGTTGAAACCAATTTTTATTTGCATTGAAACCAAGTGTTCTTAATCTAAATCTTGCATAATTAGTTCTTTGCCATTTATCCGTAACAACACTGAGATATTTTTCGGTTTGAAAAACATCTTTAAATGAGAAGAGCCAACTATATTTTTCTTTGTTTTCCATATCTGAGTTCCAATTTTGTTTAAACGAGCAAATAAGCCTGTCTTTAAATTCATTAATAAACTGACACTCCCTGGGACAACCACACGATTCCAAACCCAAGTTCTGATAAAGCCTTTTTTACCTGATAGGCCCAGTTCTGTTTTCCTATTTCCATTTGAGTAACCGTCATTTCATATGCCTGTTTACATAACCGAGATTGTGGAAGCCTTAACAATTTCAACCAGTATTTAATACTCTTCACAAAGGTTCTAATGTATAAAGGATATCTTCCAGTTTCTCCATATAAAACAGTGTTAGAACAGTGAATTGGTACAGCCAAAAAACGTTTTATAGCATATGTATGCACTTTTTCCATATGTGGATTTACAGCATATGTAAGTAAAGGTTCTATCTGTGTATCAAACATTTTCCAATATAAATTACAATCAATAGAATTGAGCTTCCGTAAGGATTTTAGAATTTCAATAACACCCTTTTTCCCTTTATTACAAGTTTCTTCCCATCCATAATTTAAACTTAATTTTGTCGAAAATATCATTCCTAAGTATTTATAAGAATTAACAACTTTAACCTCGTTAATTCCATAGAACCATTTTTCGTATTTTGATAAATGTCCACCCTTCCTGAAAATCATAATATTAGTTTTATCCATGTTAACTGTTAAAGCTAGTCGATCCGATTCTTCCTTTAAGACATTTAACTGGTTTTGTAAGCCTTTGACTGTACCAGAGAGAAGAATAACATCGTCTGCAAACAGCAGTAGAATATCTCAATAACCCCAGGGATGATTTGAATGCCATGCCTGCCTTTTCTTGACAGTTCCACTGCTAATTCATTAATGAAAAATGAAAACAATTGAGGACTCAATTGACACCCCTGTTTCACTCCTTTAGGGAATTCGAAATAATCTGAATATACACACTTCTCACGCACGCATGCAAACACTGAGTTGTAAACTCCTCTTAGGGCCATATATAATTTTCCATTCACACCACTTTTACGTAATACATTCCAAAGATTATTACGATTCACAGAATCGAATGCCTTCCTAAAATCCACAAATGCAACATAAAATTTCTTATTTAAAAGTAAATGCTTCTGCACAAGGGAGTAAAGTGCGAAAATATGATCAATTGTACTGTATTTTGCTCTAAATCCAGCTTGTTCTTCAACTATTTTCTCTTCTTTTTCTGCCCACTTTGTTAATCTCTTATTCAAAATATATGTATAAACTTTACTCACTATACTTGTTAGAGCGACTCCTCTATAATTATCTGGATTATTCACATCTCCTTTTTTATGAATTGGGATTATTATGGACTTTGCCCATTCTGACGGGAAAATGCCATTATCAAAAAGCTTGTTACATAAATGGACAAGGAAATCAATTACATTAGAGAGAGAGAGAGAGAGAGAGAGAGAAAAGGCGCGAGGGAGGGGTTAGGGAAACAGAGATAAAGGAAGGGACAGGTTTGGGGAAACACACACACACACACACACACACACACACACACACACACACACACACACACACACACACACACACACAGACACACACATACACACACAGACACACACACATACACACACAACCAACACACACACACACACACACACACACACACACAGACACACACACAACCAACACACACACACACATGCACACACACAAACACACACACACACACACACACACACACACATACACACACACACACACACACACACACACACACACACACACACACACACACACACACACACACACACACACACACACACAACCTAGAACGCGAACTTCTATGATGAAATACAGACGCATACATTTACACATACACATAAATGAAAACAACATGCACATCGGTCTGAAAGTAGGTTACAGGTATAAGAAAAAAAGAAATTTGGAGTTTACAGTTTGTTAACGAGGGAATCATTACGCTCACACAATTCCATATGTGCTTCACCCAAATCTGCCAGCAGTTATCAAACAGACTCCCTGACCTTGTGTAAAACCATATGCGCTGGCAAAGTCATGAAATGGGGAAGGGGAGGGTAGGGGAAGGAGTAGAGACGTATGAAACACTAAGCTGACAGCACAAAAGTGATGGAAACATTAAGATGGGCAGGGAACAGCTACGTTTTTTATTTTGTGGGCTGGGACTTCTTCTTCTTGTTGGCGTACGCTGCTACATATGAGTGTGTAGCCATTATGCGATAAGTGCATGGTACCATGGTTTGTTAGAAGGCGCACGCTGGCCCAGTACCTCTGCCTTCAGCCTTCTAAGTTTTCTGTAGGGGTTGCCCGCCCTTAGCTCCTGGCCCGTACGTCCTGCCCTGTGAGCACAGGGGGGATTGTTTCTCCGGGGATCCCACCCTGTAGCTAGGGTTTGTAGCGGCCCTTAGCCGCTGATGAACCCGTCATAGGACACCTGGGGCATTTTTTAAGGATAGCAGCGCCACCTGCTACCCCACCCCGTCCTGATAGGAACACCGCCAGTTTGGTCCGGGACTGCTTATTTGCTAGCAAGCTAGCTTATTCACAGCCACCCTCCATATCTGAAGGGCTTCACTATCCGCCACCTGTGACCCGCCTGGGTTGGGGATGGTCGCCCCACCGCCTTTTCCAGGTGGGCTGGGACTGAACTCGAAGATGTCGGATTTTGAGTCTATGGCTGTATCAAAAGAGTTAGCCAGTCTGCGAGAAAAAGAAAATTTGTCAGAAGAAGGAAGGAACCCCACCCTCAACCGTGACCGGGGCCGACACAACCTGCCATCGGTGTACTCCTCACTTATTCAGTCGCACTGTCGTGAGTTCGCTCACGGCGGTGCGCACTGAAGCCAGTTCTCAACCCAGCAGTTGCGCTGAAGAAGTCGGCCGGATCGCCGATGAAAGCTACGCAGTAAGTAGCTTTTTTATCACTGAGAGACAGGTTCAGCTAGGTAGTCATTTTGTCAGAAGAAATTTGGAATGATGAGATAGAATGCCCTACAAATGATTGCTCGTTTAAGCAGTGGTTATGTGTGCAAGTTTGGGCTTTATGCGTTGATCAGTTTGGATCCTCTCCATCACATGGCATTAGTGGCGTCAGTGTATTATGGTAGATATTCTGAACACAGAGACGCTGGCTTCAGAAACTGAAACTGACTCAGACAGGACACACTGTGCTGCCACATGCATAAACAGAATCCGTGTGTGACATAAGAGGTCCCGAATTTGGAGTTTTCGAAGAGGCATTCATTGCCCTTGGTGACATCCATCTGCGCTCCACCTAGATTTCCAGTTCCGTACACCTCTTTATTGATTGATTTGGTTCAGTTTTTACGTCGACACCAACCTCAGGTGATATGGCCGACGGGGATAACCATCCCAGGGAAGTAGGGGGTGGGGGGGGGAGGGGCCTATGTAATCCTATACTGACACCATCAGAAAAACAATGATGTTAAGATGGGACAGTGAAAAGGCCAGTTTTAAAGCGGGGGGGGGGGGGGGGGGGACTTATCTGATCCTATACTGACACCACCAGAACAACAATGATGTTAAGATGGGACAGTGAAAAGACCAGTTTTAATGTGGCACACCCCGGGATTCGAACCCACAACCACTAGCGTGTGAATCCGACACTCAAACCAACTGAGCTACTGAGGCCCGCGCACGCCTCTTGAGCCTTACCAGAACCTTACATGCCAACAAGGTTTTCAAATGGGGGTGGGTGGTATAGGGAAGCAAGAGGGAGGAAGGAGAGCAGGACGTATGACCAAACCACGGAGCATATACTCCAAAGATGTCCCCTTCACCAGGTGGCAAGACAGGACGTGTGGCCGACAGACACTCCGCTGACAACCAAACTCCATGGCTGCAGACAGGAGCTGGAAAAGACGGCTGCATTCATCGCCCGGACTCAGATGATTGTGTAGCAGCGTACGCGAAGAAGAAGAAGATCAGGACGTATGAACCACTACTCTGACACCACCAGAATGATTGGAACAATTCATGGGTGCAGCTTTTTCCGTTTGACGATGGAATCCGTTTTTTCAAAAGTCAGAAACGGAAAATCCATTTTTTGAAAAAATCGCCGAGCTAGGGTCGTTTTTTTGTGTCGTCTAAAATCGTTTATCGAACGTGAATGTTTCGCGACGGTTACTCTCCGGTGTAGAAAGGAAAGCGGAAGCACTCTTTTGTGAATGAAGCTATGAAAGTCAATGCGCATACCCTGTTGCGAAATCTCGCATCAACTTCCGTGAAATCGCCGCCATTTTCGAGCTTCGCATGTTGACGAACTTCACGATGCCAGCGGTGAAAGAATGCGAATATGTCGCCTTAATCAACGCAACTGTCAAAAATAAATGGCGTTTTGGAATGATTAGAGGAGAAAGATACAGAGAAAGATAATTCCCGTCGCCTGTGGTGTGTGAAAATCGACCGAGCGATTATAAAGATACTTGAAATTGTCTGAAATAGGATGAAAAGCATGTGCTGTTTTTCTTGAATGTAATTGCAGGAGAAAGCTTAAGATTCAGTTTTATTTTTACAAAAGCTTCAGCTGGACCCCTTTCCGTTTTTCGACTTTTTCAAAGTTGCATCCTTGGAACATGAAGATGGTAAAGATATCGGCAAGTTTTTAAATTGCAGGCTGGAATTGAACTCAGAACTATCAGATCTTGAGTCCCCTGTTATGGCAACTGATTCAGTCGTCCCGAAAACAGACACAGACACATACAGACATAGACACACGCGTGCATAGATACACAGACGCACACGCACACCCACACAGAGATATACACAGACATAGATACAGACACTTGTACACACAGACAGACAGACTCACACACACACACACACACACACACACACATACACACACACACACACACACACACACACACACACACATATATATATAGAGACACATAGACACAGACACAGACACACACACACGCGCACACATATACATACAGACACATACACACAGAGATAGAGACACACAGGCACACACACAGACACACACACACATAAACACAGACACAGACACACGCATACACACACACACACACACACACGTACGCACGCACGCACGCACGCACGCACGCACCACACACACACACACACACACACACACACACACACACACACACACACACACACACACCACCACCACCAACCTGACATCTGGACGTTAATTGAGAACACTCTCTTCTTTTTTTGCAATGTGTGTCACCATGAACTCAATGTCCCTCGACATCTGGCAAAGAGTAAACATGAAGGCGACAGTAAGATGAAACTTTTGCTTTGGATCAGTGTTATGATTTTAATCTTGTTTTTGGATGGTTGGTTGTGTTGATGTCGTCCATGGGGATGCCAGGGGCTCTTTCAGTATAATTAGTATCCCCACCTTCTGGAAATTCTGTGCTAGAAATGTCCTCTTTCTGTCACTCTCTTTCTTTCTTCCTTGCTACTTTGCTTTCTCTCATTTCTTCCTGTCATTTTCAGCATTGTTGGTCACCTGTATCTGTTCGATAAAGTTTTACGTTCTATTTCTTAGTCTTGATAATTGGGTACATGTATTAAGTGCATTTTTGGCTCTAGGGAAATGAGATATGCGGAAACAATTTAAGGTAACTTAGGCCCGTGTTTGTGTATGTTTTTAGTGTCCTTAGTTATTTTTAAATTGGTATTCAGGTATATTTTTGAATCCCCTGTGAGATAAATTGGACGGAGTGGTCAACGCCAAGGACATCTCCTTAGATTTTGTGCGCGAATGCATTGATATGTGTACTCAATTTCCTTTTCCTTTTTTTTTGCATGTTGAAGTAATGCGTTTTGAAACGGTTATAGCCCTGATATGTCTCTGCGCAGTCGGCTGGGCTTTAACAAAAACAACAGTGGTGGTGGTTGTTTTGATAGAGCCGTGGACTCAATATCTGACATTCGAGTTCAGTCCTAGCCCAGAACATTAAAAACTGGCCTGTAGTGTTAGCTACCTGTTTTAATTCATTAACTCTTTGAATCTCACGCCTTGTCCACCAGCATCTTTCATTGTTAACCATGCTAGCAAAGCAAAAACTTAACCCTTTGACCTCCTCACCCTATCTACCCGCTTCTTGCAATTTTGGAGTCGAATGACAAGTTTTTGCAGTTGGTGGATAAGGTGCCGTAGTCAAATGGTTAATTTCCATCATTTTGGTGGTGTCAGCTTTTAATGTTTCATAGGTCCTTACTCTCCACCCCGTCCCCATTTCAAGATCTTGCCAGCACATAAGGTTTTGTTCAAGCTCATGGCGTCTGCCAGATGTTTGCTGGCAGATTAACGCATATGGAATTGTTCGAGTGCAATGAATCCTGTTTGAAAAGTCTTGAATCTCTAAACTGGTTTTGTGTAAGTTCGATAATGACTCAGACCGCAAAACTTGGCTTTGGCGTGTGTAAAGTGGATATGTGCATAATTATTTTCAGTTTCAGTTTCACCAGACGACGTCTCCGCGCTCGGAACGAATTCCATAAATTATGCATTAACGTCACAGATGCCATTTGATGGTGATCATGGCACAAGCTTTAACCCTGCACATAAACCCATGAGCTGGCCAGGTCCAGAGGTCCTACCTAGCTTATGTTTTACCTATTCTGTATGTTTTTTTTTTTTTTTTACTAGTGTTGTATTCGTCTATCATATATGTATTGCACAGTGTTAGTGTGACCTGTCTTTATCTTAAAAGCCTGCTTGTAGAATCAATATTTCACAGCTGTTCCATACTTCGACAGAGAGATCATGTTGCGATGATTTGAATATTTTGCGTATTATTGTTGTATGCGTGTTGTGTGTTTGTGTGTGTGTGTGTGTGTGTTTGTGTGTGTGTGTGTGTGTGTGTGTGTGTTTGTGTTGTGTGTGTGTGTGTGTGTGTGTTGTTTTGTGTGTGTGTGTATGTGTGTATGTCTGTACGTAAGAGAAAGAGATACTCCGCACAGACATGTCCAGATGTTGAAAGGTGAAATTTGAATATATACCTATATTTGGGGGGAGAGAGAGAACGAGAGAGAGAGAGAGAGAGAGAGAGAGAGAGAGAGAGAGAGAGAGAGAGAGAGAGAGAGAGAGAGCGCCTCACAGCCAAGTCCAGATGTTGAAAGATGACACGTGAATATGTATGTATTGGCCAGAGGGAAGAGGGAGGGAGGGGAGAGACAGAGAGAGACAGAGACAGAGACACACAGAGAGAAAACATACGCACAGAAGAGAGAGGGGAGAAGAGAAGGAGATGGAGAGAGAGGGAGAAGGGGAGAGTGAGAAGAGAGAGAGACAGAGAGAGAACATACGCACATAAGAGAGAGGGAGAGGGGGAGAGAAGGAGATGGAAAGAGAGGGAGAGAGAGAGATAGGTAGATGATAGATAGATAGACAGAGAGATAGATAGATAGATAGATAGATAGAGAGAGAGAGAGAGAGAGAGAGAGAGAGAGAGAGGAGAGAGAGAGGAGAGAGAGAGAGAGAACAAACCAACAGAATGAAGCAGTATACTATTTTATTCACCAACAATTGACAGCTAAAGGTTGTCGAATTGGAAAACCCTTGTAAGTATTAGCATACTAGGAAGAAACTTGTATATCCTCTGAGTCTTTCACTCCTTTGCCAAATCAGCATCAACCGATTATCATGCAAACACGCTTAATCTCTCGCGTACTGGAGTCAATTTTACCGCTGACGGTGTAAGTTGAAACCACCTGAGAATGGTACTGGGATACCCCATGTGTTGTGAGGAAAGTGGCCAAATTCTATTTGCCCCCCCCCTCCCCCCTCCTGGCCCTTTTTCATACCCCGCTTCTTGCTTCCTTACCGTGATTGACTGATGTTTAACCCTTTGACTCCCGCACCCTATCCACCAACTGTAAAAACTGAACCCTTTGATTCCCTCACCCTTTCCACATGTCCACCAGCATCCTGCATTGCCAGCCATGCTAGCAAAAGAAAAACTTAACCTTTTGATTTCCCCTCACCCTATCCACCAGCTTCCTGCGTTTGATTTCCCCTCACCCTATCCACCAGCTTCCTGTAGGAAGTTGGTGGATAGGGTGAGGGAATCAAATGGGTTTTTTTTGCTAGCATGGCTGGCAATGCAGGATGCTGGTGGACAGGGTGCGTGTCACATGTTAAGATGTAGGTGACTGGCAGTGTCTTGCAGTTTATGCAGGTTCGTGAAGATGTAGCAGTTGATCATTCTTCTCAGAGACAGAATACTCCAATCCGGGTTAAACGAAAATAATCCTTTATTTGAAGAACGTAGAAAACATAACAGGAACTGGGTAAAACTTCACACATCCGATGCACCACTCCTCCTCCTCATCGTCATCAGGTGCATTGCTGCATGGCGTTGGCGGTCGATCATGGACTTCCATCTGTCTCTATCTCTTGTTGCCTCAAGCATCTCTTCCACCCTCTTTTTCCTCAGCCACTCAGCAAGTCCGTCTAGTAGCTTTCTCCCTGGGTCTACCTGGTGCTCTCTTCCCCTCCAGCTTTCCCGTCATGACTAGGTGCTCCATTCCCCCCTCCTCATGAAATGGCCTACAAATAATGCCTGTCTTTTCCTAATCTTCCTTACGAATGATGTTCCTATGTCTGCCTCCATCAAGACTGTCTCGTTTGTTTTCTTTGCTGTCCATGGAACTCTCAACATTCTTCTTAGAAACCACTTCTCGGCTGCCTCAATCTTGTTCTGGCTTTGCTTGTTGACTGTCCACACCTCACAACCGTATAACATTATCGGTTCTATGTAACATTCAAGAACTCTCTTCCTGATGTTAATTGACAGGCCTTTGTTGGTAAGAATGCTTTTCATCTTCTTGAATGCTGTTTTGTCTTGGCAGATTCTGCTGGCTATTTCTGATGTGCATCAGCCGTCTGGTGAAATGATCTTTCCTCGTATATTTAAAGTTATCAACCTGTCTCAAGATTGTGCCGTTTGCTGTTATTTTGCATGAGGGGGTTTCATGTTTTTTACTGATCATCATCCTTTACCTGTGCTTTCTATTTCTAGTATTTTCACAAGATTTTGTAGCTCCCTTTCATTTTCTGCAACCAGCACGGTGTCATCTGCGTATCGAATGTTGTTTGCTAGTTTGCAGAATTCTTCTTCTTCAGCCCTCAAGGATACACGCAGCAACTCCACGAATCTACAGCAACTTCTTTATCTCTAACAGCAGGCTTACACTTCAACTCTTCCGATCACTCTCTCTCTCTCTCTACCCACAGTCACGCTTTATTTATAACATCATGGAAAGTTCCAGAATATTCTCGGCTTTTCCCTAGATTTTCAGCCAATCATAGCCGCATTCTCGAACCTTCCCTTTGTAGAATATTCTGTAGTTCTAGCCAATCACTGTACAGATTAAATTTGTTTACAATTTCCGGAACATTCTAGAAAGATCTAAGGTATTCTACGTTTTTCTTGTCATTTCTAGATTGATCCAAAGGATTCTACATATTTCCATACAACGAAATCAAACTCTAACATATATTTTCAGTGTTAGCATAAACCAAAACAAATATTCTCGATTCATTATCGAGTGAATCACAAACCAATCTTCAAGAGCGAACATTGAGTTTCTCTTTTTTGAAATGTAACATAACGCCCCTCTTAAAGAAATTTCACTAAATTTCTCAAAAGTTTTTACATTTAAAAAAAACACGAAACAATCTAATACAGGAAATCCGACATACAATCAGTTTCTGCCCAAACAGTTATCTCAGTCCATCTGCATCACATTCTGCTGAGAAAGTCTGCAGCATGGTTGTCTGTACCTTTCACATATTCCACATTCATATCAAAGTTCTGAAGGTACATTGCCCATCGCATAACCCTATTATTGACAAATTTGGCAGTGTCCAAAAACGATAAAGGTTTATGGTGGGTGCGCAAGACAAAGCGAACCTTTTGGCAGGAGGGGGAAGGGGCCTATAGTAACAAAATAGAAATCATTATAAATGCACCTACTCACTCCTAATTCGCCCCAACTGTTTTCACAGGTACTCGGTCGCTGCATGTAAAACCTCCAAATGTGACATACATTCACAAACGGTAATGGTACAGTATGTTGGTTTGGCTTGCCCTCCTGTGTAAACTATTTGAATGCTTAAAAGAGAGAGAGAGAGAGAGAGAGAGAGAGAGAGAGAGAGAGAGAGAGAGAGAGAGAGAGAGAGAGAGAGAGAGAGAGAGAGAGAACAAACACGCCGCAAGCCTGGCGCATTGGAATGATTTTCTCTTTCCGTACAGCTGTACAGGATTTTAACAAACAGGAGCAGGTTGTTCGTAATTGATTTTCAGTAGCATAGAAAATGTGGTGGAGATGGGGGATGGGTTGTCGTTCGTGCCGAATTTTATACAGAATAATTGTGATTTGAATAAAAGAATTAGAAGAAGATTAGGACAAGAAAAGCAACATGTATATGACGTTTTATGAGGCGAGAGAAATTTGAGCACCTAGTCACAACAGGAAAGCTAGCACAGGTACGCGTAGGGAGAAAATAGTGTAGCAGAGTGGGCGGGGACAATAAGGGTAAGAGATATGCTTGATAGATCTAAACCAACCAACCAACCAACCAACAAACAAACAAACAAACAAACAAATTAACAAACAAACAAAAAAACGTGTGATGTGAAGATGTGTATGCTGGGCGTTTTCATGTGCCCATAAGCCATTGGATTCCGGCTCCGGCTTTGAGAATTCTTATTGCGCTAGCAGGTCTGACAGATTGATTCGTATGGAAGGCCACGATCGCCAACGTCATGCGGCAAGGCGCATGATGATACTGATGACATGTGTATTCCTTTTTTGTCTTTCTTTCAAACTTAAAGAACCTACGATGAGCGCAGTAGTCAAGTGGGTAGGACGTCAGACTTCTAATTGGAAGGTCTGGGTTCAATCCCACCCAGGTACCTCGTGCATGGTGGGTAAAGGGTGGAGATTTTCCCCATCTCCCAGTTCAACGGTATGTGCAGATCTGTGAGCGCCTGAACCCACCTCGTGTTTGTATGCATGTCATCATCATGTGCCCTGCCGCATGGCGTTGGCGATCATGGCCCTCTATACGAACCTGTCCTTTGTCGCTGCAAGTACATCTCCCACCCTCTCTGTCCTCAGCCACCCTGCAAGTCCGTCCAATATTTTTTCCTGGGTCTACCTGGTGCCCTTTCCCCCTCCGGCTTTCCTGTCGTGACCAGGTACTCTGATTTCTCATGCTTCATAAAATGTCCTATAAATGTTGCTTTCTTTTCCTAGTCTTCATTAATGTTCTTTTTGTGTCTGCCTCCTTCAAGACTGTCTCGTTTTGTTTGTTTGCTGTCCCTGGAAATCTTAACATTCTTCTTAGATTCCACATTTCAGCTGTCTCAATCTTCTTCTGACTTTGCGTGTTGACTGTCCACACTTCTCATCCACACAACAATATCGGTTCTGTATAACATTGAATATTCTGTTTCTGGTGTTAATTGATAGGGATTTGTTGGCAAGAATGCTTGTACGTATGTAGAGACCCCCCGTGGGGATGCCGGAGACTCTTTCAGTATAAACAGTATCCCCACCTGGAAATTCTATGCTAGAAATTTCCTCTTTGCTCTCACTCCCTTTGTTTCTGCCTTGATCCTTCGCTTTCTGTCATTTCTTTCTGTCATATTCTGCCTTGCTGGTCCATTCACCTGTATGTGTTCGATAAAGTCTTATGTACTTTTTCTTATTATTGATAATTAGGTATATATACATTATGTACATTTTTGGCTTTAGGGAGGTGAGATATGCAGAAGTAATTTTTGGTAATTTATGCCCGTTTTTATATATGTTTTAGTGTCTTAGTGATGTTTAAATTTGTATTCAGGTATGTTTTTTTTTAAATCCCCTGTGCAATAAATTGGACGGAATGGTCAACGCCAGGGGCACGTCCTTAGATTATGTGCGCAAAATCATTGATATGTGTACTTAATTTTCTTTTCATTTTTAACCTGTCGAAGTTTTGTATGTTTTGAAACGGTTACAGCCCTGATATGACTCTATGCAGTCATCTGGGCTTTAAACAACAATAATAGTAATAATAATAATGGTAATGATGATGAGATATAATGATGATGATGATGATGATATAATGATATGATGATAATATAATAATATGATAATGATGATAATAATAAAATAATATGATGATGATGATGATAATGTAATAACAATAACAACAACAATAATGATTATATAATAAAATAATAATAATGATAATAACAACAATAATGACAACAAAAATGATAAAAAGTAAAAGAAAATAATATAATAGTAATAACAACAATAATAACAACAACAACAATAATAATACTGATAAGAAGAGGAAGAAGAATGACAGTAATAACATATGTAGAGTATCAGATACGCACGTTAAAGATCCTGCAAATCATATCAATGTCCGGTGGCTTACGGAAAGGTGAAAACATGTAGCATGCACGCTCACCGAAAACAGAATACACAAACAGAGCGGTAACGCACCGCCTACGTGCACACAACCATCTCCAGAAGACGAAACCCTAACGCTGATTAAAACCAAACCCCCCAAAAAAAAAACCCACCTTTTTTTCACAAATGACGTACATGCTCACCCGCAGGCAAAAATTTCAGCTTGATGTGATTTCCTGTTCTTGCAACGCAATGTTGACAATGAAAGCATTCATAATTTATTTGAATTTCCAGCTACCAGCTGTTCATTCTCCATTTTGTTTATTTTTTTTTTATTCTTGCTTCCATCCTTCCTTCTGTGATTTCATTACTTTCGTTCTTTCTTCCCCGTTTTGTCCCCTCCCCTCCCCTCCCCTCCCACCACCCGTCTTAATTATGTCTAGCATTGGAGCTGTGGTTATCTGTTTATTTCTGATTTATTTATTTATCTGTCTGTCTGTCTGTGTGATGAATTCGTTGGCTGAGCTTACGAACCCATGAGCTGAGGTTTTGCGTTGGGTTTGTGTGTGTATGAGCATGTGTGTGTATTTATGTATGTATGTATGTATTATGTATGTATGTATGTATGTATGTATGTATGTATGTTATGTATTTATGTATGTTGTATGTATGTATGTATGTGTGTATGTATGTATGTATGTATGGTTATGTATATATATATTATATGTGTGTGTGTGTATGTGTGTGTGTGTGTGTGCATGCATGCGCGCGTGATTGTGTGTATGTGTGTGTGTGCATGCATTCGCGCGTGGTTGTGTGCATGTGTGTGTATGTGTGTGTGTGTGCGCGTGTGATTGGTGTGTGTGTGTGTGTGCGCGGCGTGGTGTGTGCGTGTGTGTGTGTGTGGTTGCCAGTATGTTTGTGTGTGTGTACTGGTTTGGGTAGTAGAATTGTCTTGATTCGTAGTAGATGCCTTTCTTTTGTAATTTCTGTCAGTATTCGTATTCTTTGCATTTATTGTCCCGAAAATGAAATTACCAACATTTCTGTTGTCAAAATAAGAACACAGAAGTATTCCGAAAGAATGAATACTTCCTTGCACATGAATGTATAGGTTCATACATGTATGTTTGTATGTATTATATAGATAACTGTGTCACTGTGTAATTATATAACTATGCCAGTGTGTCGGTAATGTATATGTATGTGCGTGCGTGGCCCCGCTCCGCTTTGAAATGTTGCATTGTAATTAAAAACAAATTGAATGAAAAATTAAATTTACTGATTGCTCCTGGAGGGTAGAGGGTAGAGATTTTTCCGATCTGCTGGGTCACCATATATGCCGACCTGCCAGTGCCTGTGCCCACTTTAGTCTATATACGCACACAGAACATTATACACGCGTGTTAAGGATCCCGTAAATTATGTCAGAATCCGGTGGACTATGGAAACATGAAAACGCCCAGCATACACATGCTCGAAAATAAGAGTATGACAGCCCACACCTGAGGCTTAGCGGGTGGGGTGTGGGGGGTAGGGGTAGGGGGAGACTGCCATACACAAAGAATCCCGTTCGTGTATGTATGTGTGAATGTATGTCCACACTGAAATCCCCACATACCTCTCCCTGAGGTCTGTTTGAATGGACTTGCCCATCGGATGGGTTGCTAGTTCATAGAGAAAGACAGACATTACATAAAAGTCAGACGAAGACAGACAGTACATAATGTCATAGACATAGACAGGCACAACATAACATTACCATATGCCATTCTACTCATGGCTGTCACAGCACTTGTGGAACTACGAGCGTCAGAAGGCGAGAGACTGGGAAGAGGATAGCACAACCCTCCACACTTTAAAAATCCTCTGGTCTGGTAAGACATACAGATAAGCCGGAACAACGAAGTGTTTAAATACCTGCCGCTGGTGGAGGTTTTCAACTATGACTGCATGAAGGCGGTTGTGAAGTGATGGTTGTCCACCGTAGGTATGAAGCCTCAAATACCTGCTTCGTTAGACAGGTCACGCCATCCTTGTGGAAGACAGCCACATCCGGAGATGTCCCTGTACGAGCTGCTGAAGTAAAGACAGTACGACAAGGGAAGACAACTAAAGCGATACAAAGATACCGTGAAGGCCAACCTGTGGCATCAGCATCATCAGCTGGGAAGACATTACCTTCAGCAGAATAGGATGATGATAACAGTGCAAACAAGGCACAGTCACATTTGAACAAGACAGAACAGCTGCTGTTCAACAGAGGAGGGACCGGCGGAAGCGGAACCCAAGCTCTCAGGACTCTTTTCCAAGCAGCGTCTGTGGAATAACATGTAGGCCTACCTTCAAGGTCGGTTTTGCATCCTACATGAAGACTTACACCAGGCGACAAAGATCAGTATGCCTTTCATCCGTATGATCGTCAGGTCATCTTTGTTTTCCATGAACTTGGTTTTGTACCCCGCTTGAAGACTTACAACAGGTGACGAAGATCAGTATGCCTATTTATCCGTACGATCGACAGATCATCATTATACTCCATGAACTTAGGAGAAGGTTCTTGCCGGAAGTCCACAGACGCGAGAGGCACTGGCAGGAAAGACGTCTGAGCACTGAGGGAACTGCCCCACGGACGTAAATGACAGGACGTCAGACAGTTGATGACCTCGGGATAATTTTGTGTACTGTGTCTCGTTATCCTATTTGGCTGGGAATAATGAGAACCCTCTCTTAGGAGGGCCCGTACTCTTAGAGCCACGTCCTCCCTCACAGACTGAAGGGAACGACACATTCCCTTCCCTGCATGCCAGTCCAGTTAATTTGTCATGGGATGACCCAGGAGAATGACGCAGACCTCCAGACAACGGTAGGAATCCGTTCTTGAGTAAGATTATGGTGAAAATGGTGTTAATTTGTGGTTATTTGATTATTGGCCAGTCGGTCTGGTCGTCCACCTTGAAACTCACACACACCCTTCTCTGTCCTCTTCCTGCTGTATATTTGAATGGACTTGTTCTTAAAATTGATCGCTAGTTTATAGACAAATACAGTCAGTACATAACATTACATTATGTGTACAGTCCGTTTGTGTGTGTGTGTTTTTTTTGCATTTACGAATCTTTAAACAAATAAATATACAAACACTCACACCAAAATTGAATAAACAAATGGCTAGGAATTACAACAAACTACAATAGCAACAACAATAACAAACCCCAAATACTCTGTGAAATAGTGTTATTAGAGCAGTAAAAAAAAAAACAAGCTGTAGATGAACTACCAGACTATGATTTATGAAAAATCTCCATGTGGTTACTAAATCATCCATATGATAAGTTCTAAACGTATATTCTCATGAGAGATCAAACGTAGGTCAAAGTGCACTCTCATACAAAAAAGGGTTCAAGTTCGCATTGCTTATCGCCCAGCTGATTACTTGAGCCATATCAGGGTTAACACCACGTCAAAAACGACAACCCGGTACAAAATAATGTAAATTTCATGTCTATAAAATGCAGTTATAAAAGGTGTCTTTTCATAGTTTAACAATACATCAGTGTAATCTAGATATCAATAAGCACAGCGGAACGATTGTCTAATATATGTGGTAGACTTATTATGCTATTCATCATGGATTGACAGAAAGATATTTATGTTTGCACATGTGAATCGGGTCTGCTTGTGCATGCGCACGCTCGTGCGTGTGGGACACACACACCAACACACACCACACACACACACACACACACACACACACACACACACACACACACACACACACACACACACACACACACACACACACACACACACACACAAAACACACACACACACACACACACACACACACAAACACACACCCACACACACACCACACACCACACACACACACACACACACACACACACACACACACACACACCACACACACACACACACACATAATAGGGGAGGAAGAGGGAACTGGGAAGCAAAGAAGCGGAGACAAACATTCAAAACACAGGAGCAGAAAAGTGAAAAAGTGATATATGTTTTAACAGTAAAGAACAACAACGTGTTATTGTAGAACGTTAAACAAACAAGAGATGTACACGGAAGGATGTGAGGGCTATAAGACAAAGCTGCGTACGAGGAGTGAAAGAGGAAGGGTAACAAGACAGTCAAGCCATTTTATATATCTCGCTTTTTTCGAGATTTTTGAACTTGCATAACAGGTCTGGTGAAGAAGAATACGTGCACCTTTTAATGTGATAATAATGATGATAACAGTCACAAGAATAGTAATATGTAATGATGACGATGAAGATATATGTGGCCCAAAGTCTGGGGAAATAAGCTTTCAAAGGTGCATTTTACAGAAAACGTTATGCATAAAAACATAAGTTCGACAAAAAGATCGGACATGTAAGTATGATATGATAGAAACAAGAATGGATTAAAAAATAGTGTTGTACACATACATGAAAACACTTCCATATAAACGCGCTGACATACAGCTGCGCGCGCGCGCACACACACACACACACACACACACACAGATATGCAGGTACCTACACGCTTGAACGCTATCATGCATGCTTAAACAGACACATGAACAGAGGGACTTCTGCTCGCGAACAAATACATGTACATACATACAGACGTCAAACTTGCAAACAGATCGATGAAACACACATTTTGCATTTTCTCACACAAATACGAGTATAAAGATCGTAACAATAGTAATGACGTGTACACGGCGCGAAACATTGACATAGAAATCACATCAAAGCAAACTCTCATCATTCACCAAATCATTCACTGGCAGTGACGAAACCTCAAGGACACAACACACACAGAAACCGGCAGGAAGAGGACAAGAGGGGAGTAGGCCGAAAGGATAGGCACATAGATGGGCAAATCACTGCTAGACAGAAAGGTGCAGATAGGTACATAGATGGGCAAATCACTGCTAGACAGAAAGGTGTAGATAGGCACATAGATGGGCAAATCACTGCTAGACAGAAAGGTGTAGATAGGCACATAGATGGACAAATCACTGCTAGACAGAAAGGTGTAGACAGGCACATAGATGGACAAATCACTGCTAGACAGAAAGGTGTAGATAGGCACATAGATGGGCAAATCACTGCTAGACAGAAAGGTGTAGATAGGCATATAGATGGGCAAATCACTGCTAGACAGAAAGGTGTAGACAGGCACATAGATGGGCAAATCACTGCTAGACAGAAAGGTGTAGACAGGCACATAGATAGGCAAATCACTGCTAGACAGAAAAGTGTAGATAGGCACATAGATAGGCAAATCACTGCTAGACAGAAAAGTGTAGATAGGCACATAGATAACATGCCATCACGAGAACATGCCATCCTATCTTGCCAACCTCCTGCAGGGTTACAAACCTTCTTGAACGCTCCGCTCTTCTGACACCTCACTGTTGACTGTTCCTCGCTTCTCTCTAGACACCTTTGGTAAAAAATCTTTCTCTGTCTTTGGCCCAAATGTATGGAACTCTCTACCACTGTCTCTCAGAAAAACTAAGCTCTCTAGACACCTTTGGTAAAAAATCTTTCTCTGTCTTTGGCCCAAATGTATGGAACTCTCTACCACTGTCTCTCAGAAAAACTAAGTGTTTCTCAACCTTCAAACAGCACCTGAAAACCCACCTCTTTCAAACTCATCTAACCTGAAGAGCCTTAGTTTGCAAGTCTGTCATCAGACTAATCTCTCCTGCCTGTATAACAGTATTTTGTATAAGGGCCTATAGAGCAAGGTGTGTGTGTGCGTGCATGTGTGTATGTGTGTGTGTGTGTGTGTGTGTGTGTGTGTGTGTGTGTGTGTGTGTGTGTGTGTGTGTGTGTGTGCTTGAGTGAGCATGTGTGTGTATCACTGTATGTGTACCGCTGAGGAAGGGATAGGGGAGAAATTGAGTGGGAAAGAGACTGAAATACTTTAAGAAACTTTTTCAAATCTTTGTTTGTATGTAAATTGTGATGTATGATATGCGAATAGTTCATAATTTGTGAGGAATTTTGATTGTCAAGGTATTAATGCTGTAATACTGAAGTTGTAATGTTTTTCCTGTATATGGATTAGAATTTTTCTGTTTTTATCTTCATTCAAAATATTGATTATAATTTTATGTACAACTATTGCATGCATAAACACACACACACGCATGCAAACATAGCACACGCACACACACACACACACTCTCTCTCTCTCTCTCACACACACACACACACACACACACACACACACATTCTTACAAACACACGCGCACAGCAACGCACACGCACGCACACACACATGTACACACACACGTACGCAAGCACACACACGCAGCAATATATAAACACAGTATGCCTCTTTATTCATATGAAAAATCTGTTAATCTTTCTTCATTACATAAGTCAGTGTTTAAATTTTAATATTCTGTGGTTTCTTATGTGTCTTCTTACTTGTATAGCTTTAATGTTTGTTGTTATCTTATTGTGTATGTAATTGTGAACATTTTTTATCACCTTTTGCCTTTCTTGCGAAATGTAAAGCGCTGGTGAGCATGTTTTTATATGGAATATGCGCTATACAAATAAACATTATTATTATTATTATTATTATAGATAGGCAAATCACTGCTAGACAGAAAGGTGTAGATAGGCACATAGATAGGCAAATCACTGCTAGACAGAAAGGTGTAGATAGGTACATAGATGGGCAAATCACTGCTAGACAGAAAGGTGTAGATAGGCACATAGATGGGCAAATCACTGCTAGACAGAAAGGTGTAGATAGGTACATAGATGGGCAAATCACTGCTAGACAGAAAAGTGTAGATAGGTACATAGATGGGCAAATCACTGCTAGACAGAAAGGTGTAGATAGGTACATAGATGGGCAAATCACTGCTAGACAGAAAGGTGTAGATAGGTACATAGATGGGCAAATCACTGCTAGACAGAAAGGTGTAGATAGGTACATAGATGGGCAAATCACTGCTAGACAGAAAGGTGTAGATAGGCACATAGATGGGCAAATCACTGCTAGACAGAAAGGTGTAGACAGGCAATAGATGGGCAAATCACTGCTAGACAGAAAGGTGTAGATAGGCACATAGGTGGGCAAATCACTGCTAGACAGAAAGGTGTATATAGGACATATAGATGGGCAAATCACTGCTAGACAGAAAGGTGTAGATAGGCACATAGGTGGGCAAATCACTGCTAGACAGAAAGGTGTATAATAGACATATAGATGGGCAAATCACTGCTAGACAGAAAGGTGTAGATAGGCACATAGATGGGCAAATCACTGCTAGACAGAAAGGTGTAGATAGGCACATAGATGGGCAAATCACTGCTAGACAGAAAGGTGTAGATAGGTACATAGATGGGCAAATCACTGCTAGACAGAAAGGTGTAGATAGGCACATAGATGGGCAAATCACTGCTAGACAGAAAGGTGTATTTTCAAGGTGGACATCAAGGAAGACATAGGTTGTGACTGCCAAATAGACAGGGAAATCTTGTTCCAGTTATATGGATCATACATGTACATGGTTATTATTATTATTGTTATTATATTTATTATTATATATTATTATTATTATTATCATCATTGTTATTATTATCATCATCATCATTGTTATTATTATTATGGTTATTACTGTTATTATTATTATCATTATTACAGTTGTTATTATTATTAACTTGTTAATGGCAGATGAACGTAATTTTGGACCGAAAAATGTGCTGTTTTTGTCGTGAGGATCGACTTTCTCGCTCATCAGTACATGCAGTGATAACTGATGATGATGTTGCCTTCGCTATACTTTCATACATTTCTTCAAGTTTGTGTAGCTTTGAGCTTCCTGACTGTTGAGCTTTATTTTTTGTTGATATGTTGATGTGAATCAAAGTGACTGCAAGCGCTCAAACAAATAGACGACAGAAACGTAAAAATGGAGTGAGATCGCGTATTTGATTAACGAAACAAGACAGGCGGACATTTTTTGTCAACAGGTCTTTGTCAGTCGTAGACACAGACACACACACACGCACACAGACACACACACACACAGACACACACACACACAACACACACACACACACACACATACACACACACACACACACACACACACAGACACACACACAGACACACACACACACACGCACGCACGCACGCACGCACACACACAGATACACACACAAACAAACAAACAAACAAACAATCAAACAAAAAACAAGCACATAACAGCTCTAACTCAGGGACGCTATCTGATTTGTTGTTAATTTTTTTTTGGTTCTAAATTTTTTTTGTTTCTTTCTTTGGTATATTTTTTGTTTGTTATTTTGTCTGTCTGTTCGCTTGACTGGGCCAGTTGACGGGAAACTAGCAATTGTCTTCTTTTGTTGATTATAATAGTCGCATTCATTCGTTTTAAGTCTGTTTCCGGGCAACTCTTCAAACGTCAAAACACTTCATCATGGAAGGATAGTAGCATTAGGCCCCACTGGAGCTTTCGTACAGCTAGTCCTTAATAATAATGATGATAATAATAATTACAATATTTATATAGCACAAAATCTTGATAAAATCAAATCTAAGTCTTAATGTTCTATATACATACAATATAGGCATAGCAAGAACAGATGTCCCTATTTGTCGACTGTAGTAGAGGGGAAAAGAGCCAGAATAAGGCAATGGAGGGCTCTTCCATTCTCTGTTGGTCCGATAAGTGGGCTGGGCGCGGCTGGTTTGCGTTGTGTGGCTGTGTCCCGGGGGTCTGTCATCTCCCCACCTTGCCGTTCGGTTTGTATCCACCCCCCCACCCCCCTTGTGGAGATGCTGGGGGCTTTTTCTGTATGAATAGTATCACCACCTGGAAATTCTGTGCTAGAAATTTCCGCTTTTCTGTCACTCTCTTTGCATCTGCCTTGCTCTTTTGCTTTCTGTCATTTTTTCCTATCATCATTTTCTGCCTTGCTGATCCATTCACTTGTATGTATTCAATAAAGTCTTACATACTTTGTCGTAGGATTGATAATTGGTACATATTAAGAGTATTTTTGGCTCTATGGAAATGAGATATGCGGAGGCAATTTCAGGTAATTTATGCCAGTTTTTATGTTTGTTTTAGTGTCGTTAGTTATGATTGAATTTGTATTCGAGTATGTTTTTTATATCCCCTGTGTGATAAATTGGGCGGAGTGGTCAATGCCAGGGGCATCTCCTTCAATTATGTAAACGAATGCATTGATAAGTGTACTTAATTTTCTGTTTCTTTTTTTCCTGTTAGGTGTGTGTGTGTGTGTGTGTGTGTGTGTGTGTGTGTGTGTGTGTGTGTGTGTGTGTGTGTGTGTGTGTGTGTGTGTGTGTGTTGAAACGGTTATAGCCCTGATATGGCTCTGCGCAGTCGGCTGGGCTTTAATCAAGAACAAGAATAAGAATTCGGTTTGTAAACAAAATAACTGATGACTGGATCCGAGTGGGTCATACAACGCATAGACAGCCTCCCTTTGCTTAATGAAATGACTACCGAGGGTCATTGGGTGCTTGGGAACTGATTGTCCAGAGAATGGTCAGGAATTGGTGCTCTGGGTCCCTCCCAGCACCCTCGTGTGTTTCTTTTAATTTACACATACAATATAGGCATATGAAAAACAGATCAGGCATAACAAGGGCAATGCCAAAGAACTTATAAAACTGAATTATGATAAAACAAATGAAGCAAAGCCAAAGAACTTATAGAAATGAATTATAATAAAAAAAAAAGTGAAGCAACAATACTACTACTACTACTATTACTACCACTACTTCTACTCTACTACTACTGCTACTACTACCACTACTACTGACATTTATAAGGCGCTAAATCCTGATTCAAGAATCAAATCAAGGCGCGCACCCGTATCGTTCACCAATGTTATCACCAGCAACAAGGAAATCTCCAGGGCACAAAGCATACGCACAGTGAGGGGGAAGGGGGGACAGGAGGGGAGTAAGGTGATCCACAGTGAGTAGGGACCCATTGGAGAGGCTGTTCACAATATGTATTTGGGGATTGGATAAGAGACCAGGCCCTAACCCCAGTAAATTATTTACACGGCAGAGTTGTACAACGGAGTCATCATCATCATCGTGTGGCCTGCCGCGTGGCGTTGGCGATCATGGCCCTCCATATGAATCTATCACTTGTCGCTGCAAGTACATCTCCCACCCTGTCTGTCCTCAGTCAGTCTGCAAATCCGTCCAATATTTTCTCCCTGGGTCTGTCTGGTGTTTTCTTTCCCTCCAGCTTTCCTGTTGTGACCAGGTGCTTTAATTTCTCTTTCCTCAGAAAGTGTCCTATAAACGTTGCTTGTCTTTTCATAATCTTCTTTTTTAATGATCTTCTTGTGTCCGCCTCCTTCGAGACTGTCTCGTTTGTTTTCTTTGCTGTCCATGGAACTGTCAACGTTCTTCTTGGAAACCACATTTCAGTTGCCCCCCGCCCCCGTGGGGATGCTGGGGGTTCTTTCAGAATAAATAGTATCCCCACCTTCTGGAAATTCTGTGCTAGAAATTTCCGTTTTCTGTCACTCTCTTGGTTTCTGCCTTATTCCCTTGCTTTCTGTCCTTTCTTCCTGTCATTTTCTGCCTTGCTGGTCCATTCACCTGTATGTGTTCCATAAAGTCTTATGTACTTTTTCTCAGGATTGATAGTTGGGTACATGTATTAAATGCAATTTTGGCTCTAGAAAGGTGAGATATGCAGAAGCAATTTAAGGTAATTCATGCCTGTTTTTGTATATGTTTTGGTGTCCTTAGGTATGCCTAAATTTGTATTCAGGTGTGTTTTTTAAATCTCCTGTGTGATAAATTGGACGGCGTGATCAACGCCAGGGGCACTTCCGTAGATTATGTGCGCGAATGCATTGATATGTGTACTTATATTTCTTGTCTTTTTTTACTTGTTGAAGTTTTGTACGTTTTGAAGCAGTTATAGTCCTGATATGGCTCTACGCAGTCGGCTGGGCTTTAAGCAGCAATAACAACAACAGC
Source organism: Monoplex corrugatus (assembly GCA_030674185.1). Classification (NCBI taxonomy): domain Eukaryota; kingdom Metazoa; phylum Mollusca; class Gastropoda; order Littorinimorpha; family Ranellidae; genus Monoplex; species Monoplex corrugatus. The sequence goes on from JAPXFY010000022.1 coordinate 55,761,767, forward strand.
AGTTGCCTCAATTTTTTGTTCTGATTTTGCGTTTGGAGCTCCTCTTTTTGCTATCTCATCTACTGTCCTGGTATCCTACGGTGAGTGGGGATCCATTGGAGGGGCTGTTCACAATGATATGCATTGGGGATAGGGCATGTGGTCATATCTTGACCGAAGTAAATTATTTACACGGTAGAGCTGTCCAAGAGACTACGTCGAAAATTGCAGTGCCGTCTCGATTTGATTGCTGGTGTCTGAAATTTGTGTCATGGTTGTTTGCAATGATATGCATTCAGGATAGGATAATGGGCCGGGCCTTGACCCAGATAAATTATGTACACAACAGAACTATCCATAAACGGCTGAGGAATGGTTAGTGTGAGCCATTTGGGAACAGACAAAGGCAATCAGATGGAGAATCAAGTAGGCGCCATGAATTTATCTAACTCAGCACAAAAACCGTCACCGTTTGTGTGTGTGTGTGTGTGTGTGTGTGTGTGTGTGTGTGTGTGTGTGTGTGTGTGTGTGTGTGTGTGTGTGTGTGTGTGTGTGTGTGTGTGTGTGTATGTGTGTGTGTGTGTGTGTGTGTGTGTGTGGCTGTCGGTGTGTGCGCTGTGTTTGTGTATTCATATAGAAAGTAAGTGTGCATCTTATTTTCTGTCTTCTATTTTGTTATCTCTTTACTGAAAAGCACCAAACGCCTTCTTGTTGACTGCTTGGACTTGCACGATGTGACACAAAAGCACTATACAGCGGACTCCTTAAGGAACCTCTTCAGAGATGTTCCTCCGGATGGAATCTTCAGGTTTCTACAACAGATCAATAGATTTCATGTTATATGAGTATACGTATGGGAAAGATTTTTATCTCATTCATTCCTTCACCCTATCCACCAGCTTCCTGCAGAAAGCTGATGAATATGGTGAGGGAGAGAGAAAGGGTTAAGCTTTTGCAGCTGGCAGATAGGGTGTGGAAGTGAAAGGGTTAACTGTACTTCAGACTTGAAAGAACAATCGTTAACTTCCTTTTTAACTGTTGTCTTTGAAATTAAAATTTGGAGTTGTTTTAGAATGTGGTATTAACTCCTGATATGGCTCTAGTAGTCGGCTGGGCTATAAGCAATATGAACTTGAACCTGAACCTTCATTGCAAAGAGATGGGTAGGTGTTTTTTTTCCGACGGCAGCACAGACCTTTGTTCTCAGAAGTAGGCAAACTATGTCTTTTCATTTCCTATACGATCAAAAAGTTATCTCTTTAAACAAGATCCAAAACAAGTGTGACTGCCCGCGCCCAAGCAAACAGGAACCAGAAGAACAAGGAAACCAATATAAGCGCGTATCCAACAAAACAAAACAAAACAAACATGGTGGTCCCGTTCTTACCCCACTGGACGAGGCGACAGGGAAGTTTTTAGTCCCGTTTTTATTATCCATTGTTTGGTGTTTGTGATCTGTTTGTGACCGTGCGTTCGCGCTTGACAAAGGCTAGTTGGCCGAAAATTTGCGCTTGTTTTGTCTTTGTTTTGTTGGATACGCGCTTATATTGGTTTCCTTG
>JAPXFY010000022.1:55768304-55775804 GCA_030674185.1 Monoplex corrugatus
GCGTTGGCGATCATGGACTTCCATCTGTCTCTATCTCTTGTTGCCTCAAACATCTCTTCCACCCTCCTTGTCTTCAGCCACTCTGCAAGTCCGTCTAGCATTTTCTCCCTGGGTCTACCTGGTGCTTTCTTTCCCTCCAGCTTTCCCGTGCTCCAAATCCCCTTTCATAAAATGGCCTATAAATGTTGCCTTTCTTTTCCTAATCTTCCTTATGAATGATCTACCTGTGTCTGCCTCCGTCAAGACTGTCTGGTTTGTTTTCTTTGCTGTCCATGGAACTCTCAACATTCTTCTTAGAAACCACATCTCGGCTGCCTCAGTCTTGTTCTGGCTTTGCTTGTTGACTGTCCACGCCTCACCACCGTATAACAGTGTTACTGTTACCATATTTTGTGTTCACCAAATGATCTGCTCGCGTGTACACATGTTCACCTGGGAGGTGGAAAAAATCTTCACTCTTTTACCTGCTCCAGGGGGAGGTACCCATGTAGGATAAAACCCCAGACCTTCCGAGTGGATGTCTGGTGTCTTGCTCACTTGTCTGCTGTGTTTGTGTCAGATGTGATTGTTCGAGAGGGATTCATCGGGCTCGGACAATTCCTTACGCGTTCCACGTGAATCTGTAAGCAGTTGTTTGGTAGCATCTTTTGAGTTGTGGCAGCAAATGTGTCTGTGGGGTGGGTGGGTGAGAGGGAGGGACGTGTGTGCGTGCGTGTGTGTGTGTGTGTGTGTGTGTGTGTGTGTATGCGTGGTGAGTGTGTGTGTGTGCGCGCGCGCGCGTGCGTGCAGTATGTAGTGTGTGTGTGTGTGTGTGTGCGTGCTTGCGTGTGTGTGTGTGTGTGTGTGTGTGTGTGTGTGTGTATGCGTGTGTGTGTGTATGCGTGTGTGTGTGTGTGTGTGTGTGTGTGTGTGTGTGCGTGCGTGCGTGCGTGCGTGCGTGTATGTGTGTGTATGTGTGTGTGTGTGTGTGATTTTTCTCCGGATAAATTTGGAGTTTGGAGTTTCTTCAAAAGAGATCCATCGCATTCAGGTGATTCCATATGCGCTCCACCCAAATATGTCAACCTTCCTGAGATTTTGCAAATCCCTATGCGTTGGCAAGGTCATGGGATGGAAACGTGGAACAGGGACCTATGAAAGACTATGCTGACATCACCATTAATGATGATAACATTAAGATGGCCAGCGAACAGGTCAAAGTTTAAGATTGCGGGCTACGTTAATGCTCTTTTTTACATCTAGCCGTCGAGCGAGCGAGCGAGCGAGCGAGCGAGCGAGAGAGAGAGAGAGAGAGAGAGAGAGAGAGAGGAGAGAGAGAGAGAGAGAGAGAGAGAGAGAGAGAGAGAGAGAGAGAGAGAGAATCAGAATAAAAAAAATTATACAGTAATACCAAAGCCCCATTTGAAGGGTTGTGAACACATTATAAACATTATACAAACACAGAATATAATACATAGTCGTTCTTGGATAATGCATACTTTAAATATTTTGAAATAATTAGAGTATATGACCCGCAGCCAAACTTCAGTAATACAATAGGAACATATAAATCAGTTCAACAGATATACGTCACAAGAATTTAACTTTATGATAAGGCAAACTCTCTTCTCTTAAAGGCTTTGTAGATGTATGTTGCCTAATTTCTAATTGTATTCTCAATTTTTGAAGCCATGACCATTATTAATCTGAAATCATTTGGTTTACAATAGTGCTTTGGCTGAATTAACAGGCGTCTCAGATCTTCAAGGGCTGGACAACATAGAATAAAGTGATTTTCATTTTCAGTTACACTGTTACATAATGGGCATTTCGCTACCTCTTTATCATGTCTTTTACATCTTAATCTATGCACTGATAACTCGGACATACCAAACCTAAATCTTGTGAACGCATATCTGTTAAATCTGTTTAAAGTCCAACAATAAGTATGCTTCTACCTCATGTGACTGTTTAAACTTTCTATACTGTGCAAAAACATCACTAGTATTAAATAATCCAAAACAAGTACGACTGCCCGCGTCCAAGCAAACAGGAACCAGAAAAACAAGAAAATCGAATCAGAGCGTGTATTCAAATACAACAAGACAAGACACTAGTATTGATATGATAATCCCAATTTTGCCATCTACAATCAACTAATCTTTGTTTGAAAGTTTCTATAACAGACTGTATACAACCCTGATTTTCCCAGATGTATGAAAAACCATACGCAGAGAGAAAGAGAGAAAAAAAAGAAAGAGAGAGAGAGAGAGACAGACAGACAGAGGGAGAGAGGGGGAGGGAGGGAGGGAGGTAGATCAAAGTTTATTTTCTGACGGTATAAGTGTTTGCACACAGGCCAACTTACATATCTACCGTTGTTGCTCTACTTGTATCAGGACACTGGATAATAATCACAAGGAAATTAGACGACACACAACACACACAACACACACACACACACACACACACACACACACACACACACACACACACACACACACACACACACACACACAACACACACACGCACACACACACATAGACACCACACACAACACACACACACACACACACACACACACACACACACACACACACAGCCACAAACACACACACACACAGAGCCACACACACAGCCACACATACACACAGACACACAGACAGACAGACACACACACACACACACACAGGGACAGACACAGAGGAGGGAGAGAGTGCCAGACAAAAGCGAGCAAGCGACAGACAAAAGCGAGCGAGCGAGAGAGAGACAGAGAGAGAGAGAGAGAGAGAGAGAGAGAGAGAGAGAGACAAAGACAGAGAGAGAGACAGAGATGTGTACATACACACACAAGTACCATAGTTCTATACACACAACGTTTAGTACTGTACACAGCTTACGAACGACAGGAATCTCAGAGCGGCCAAGAGGACGTCTGAATGACACTTCACTGAAACGACTAGCACACCACTTATTGACACACCCTGTTTAAAGGTCTGGGTTTATGCAGCGGGTCGATGGGTCAGTAGGCGGGTGATATATGGTAACTAGTATGGGACCAGGTTTCTATCTGGCAGTCCACACGAGACGCAGTGAGTCTGCGCCGGATGTCAGTAGTAAGAAACTCTCGGAAGAGCCGGATAGCAGAAGGTCCTCAGAGGAATAACCCGTGTGTTACGTCCCTTAACTTCTGACACTGTAGGAGAGTCTGGCGTCATCCAGGTCATGGCTGCTGGTTGTCCTTCTACTGTTGCTATCCACTACATACACTACTCTACACTACACTACACTACACTACACTACACTACACTACCACTACACTACACTACACTACACTACACTACACTACACTACACTACACTACACTACACTACATTGCACTACACGGCACTACACTACACTACACTACACTGCACTGCACTGCATTGCACTATACTACACTACACTGCACTGCACTGCACTGCACTCCACTACACTACACTACACTACACTACACTACACTACCTACACTACACTGCACTGCACTGCACTGCACTGCACTGCACTGCACTACACTACACTACACTACACTACACTACACTACACTACACTACACTACACTACACTACACTACACTACACTACACTACACTACACTACACTACACTACACTACACTACACTACACTACACTAGTGGTAAGAAACTCAGGGGACAGCCGGGCAGCAGAAGGTCCTCAGAGGAGAAACCCCCGTCAAGTAAGTGTTTCGGCCCTTAACTCCTGACACTGTAAGGGGGCCGGACAGCATCCAGGTCATGACTCCTGGATGTCCATCTGCTGTCACCTTTTGTTTTCTTTTGTTTGTTTGTTTTTAAAGAAATTTGTTGTTCTCCAGGAATCGAACCCGCGCATCCAAAGTGGTCATCTGTCTCGAGGCAAAGTCACCCTTTGTGACGGATGTCTTAACCATTGGCTATCAGTCACTACCACCCTCCCCTTGACGATGCCGGGGGCTCTTTCAGTATAAATAGTATCCTCACCTTATGGAAATTCTGTGCAAGAAATTTTCCTCTCTTCTTTAACTCTCATTTTTTTTTCCGACTTATTCCTTTGCTTTCTGTCATTTCTTCCTATCATTTTCTGCCTTAATGGTCCATTCATCTGTATGTGTTTGATAAGTCTTACGTACTTTCTCTTTGGATTGATAATTGGGTATATGTATTAAGTGCATTTTTGACTCGAGGGATATGAGATATACGGAAGCAGTTTCAGGTAAATTAGACCCGTTTTTTGTATATATTTTAGTATCCTTGTTTAAATTTGTATTCAGCTTTGTTTTTTTAAATTCCCCTGTGCGATAAATTGGAGTGGTCGACGCAAGGGGCATCTCCTTAGATTATGTGCGCGAATGCACTGATATGTGTATCTAATTTTCTTTTTCTTTTTCTTGTTCAAGTATTTATATGTTTTGAATGGTCGAGCCCTGATATGGCTCTGCGCAGTCGGCTGGGCTTTAAATACAGTAACCGTAACAACAATCAGTCATCAGCAACATGATTTAGTTTCAAACTTTTTCTCCTGGATTCTGTGAAGAGTCACTGGGGAGCTGCATCAGAGAACTGTTCACCAGATTCTTCCAGGTCTGTCGGTACTGTGCCAGAGCCTGGGTGTCTGTAAATGGTTTGTCCCTCCTTTCCACAATGTTGTCAGTCCATTTTTTAAAATCTGTCTTGAAAACCAAACCTGAATACCAATTTAAACGTAACTACGGACACTAAAACATACATAAAAAGTGGCCTCAATTACTTTAAAAAATTGGTTCTTCATATCGCAGTTCCTGAGAGCCAAATCTGTACTCAATACATGTGTCCAGTCATCAGCACTAAGAGAAAAGTATTAGATCTTTACAGAACACATACAGGTGAATGGACTGGACCAGCAAGGCAAAATAAAAATGTTAGGAAGAGATGACAGACAACAAAGCGGTAAGGCAGGAATAAAGAGAGGTATAGAAAAGAGGACATTTCTAGCACAGAATTTCCAGAAGGTGAGGATACTATTTATACTGAAAGAGCTCCCAGCATCCCACGGGGGCTGGAAACTGATTCGCAATTCAGTAGAACTTCAATTTTGAAGTTGGAGTTTCAGCAGAAAATACAAGTGCATCATTACGTGACACTGTATCTATGGTATCTGTTGTATCTTCTCATTGTAGATTGTGCGAATGGATTGTAGAAACATAATTATGTACATGAATTTGACACGTCTTTCGACTACATCCCCAACTGACTCCAATGTATTGTATTGTGATCTAGGACCGATGTACAGTACAGTTTCTTTTTGTTTTTCTTCTTCTTTTTCTTTTTTTCTTTTCTTCTTTTCCTTCTTCTTGTTCTTGTTCTTCTTGTTCTTGTTCTCTTCCTTCTCCTCCTTCTTCTTCTTTCTCCTCCTCCTCCTTCTTCTTCTTCTTCATCATCATCTTTTTCCTCACTTCTTCTTTTCTTTCTTCTTCTCCTTCTCCTTCTTCTTTCTTCTTCTTCTTCTCCTCCTTCTTTTTCATCTTCTTTTTCATCATCATCATCATCATCATCATCATCATCATCATCATCATCATCATCATCTTCTTCTTCTTCTTTTTCATCTACTTCTTCTTCTCCTCCTCCTCCTTCCTCTTCTTCTTCTTCTTCCTCTCCTTCTCTCTCTCTCTCCTCCCCTCCCTCCCCCTCCCCGTCTCTCTCTCTGTCGCTGTCTCTCTATGTCTCTCTCTGTGTCTATGCTGTGTCTGTCTCTCTGTCTTTCTCCGTCTCTGTTTCTCGCCCCCCCCCCCCCCCTTCAGGCTCTCCATCCACAATAGCCTCCCATCCCCATCCGTCACGAATAAAAGCGCAACTCCTACACCTTTTCATCATTTTGTTTTAGTATTCCGAAGTGCTCGATCTGGGCTTCTGTTTACAGCGCAGTTAACCTGAACACGCAAAACATGCAGATAAAAATTAACAGCTGTAAAGAGCGTTTTATCAACTTGTTATTACCTATCGCGCGAACTTTTAAACTATAATCAGTGTGTGTTTTACAACACAAAAGGTGGGCTGTATATCTCGAGAAGGGGAGGGGAGGGGGGGGGGGCAAATAACATGATTACCCTGTGTTATAGGATTGTTAAGAACTGCGTATCAGCGTAGGAAGTCTGGTTTACAGAAACTCTCAGCGTGTTGTGCTTATTCCTCAAAGGTGGTTAGTTGACTTTTCAAGTTGTGTGTTTAGGAGTAAAGTAACCGAAGTCAAATCTCATATCCAAACAGTCCGTTTACTGTTGGTATAATCGGCTTCCGGGGATTGAAAAATATTCAGTGAAAATCAGGGAAGTAAGCGTGTGTGTGTGTGTGTGTATGTGTGTGTGTGTGGTGTGTGTGTGTGTGTGTGTGTGTGTGTGTGTGTGTGTGTGTGTGAGAGAGAGAGAGAGAGAGAGAGAGAGAGAGTGTGTGTGCATACATACATACCTAGATGTACATGATCTACATGTGTGTGTATGTGTTTGTATGTATGTTGTGTGTGTGTGTGTGTTGTGTGTGTGTGTTGTGTGTGTGTGTGTGTTGTGTGTATGTGTGTGTATGTGTGTGTGTGTGTTTGAGTGTTTGTGTGTGTGTGTGTGTTTGTTGAGTATGTGTGTGTATGTGTGTGCGCTTGCGCGTACATGGAGAATGTATTTTCAATTATCAACTGCAGGATTCACGAAACTAACTGTATTTGTTTTATGGAACAAGGAAAAGAAACACAGTCAGGCAAACGTGAAAAAAAGGAGTTCCGTGGCTGTCTTGGTTACCTGGTAACCAGGTTAGTTATCGCCTTACTGCCAAGATTAGCACCTCCCCACCCACACCTGAAGAAAGCCGAAGGTTACATACCTGTTCGCGCGACCTGTGTGTTTTCTTTTCTTTTTCCTTTTAAAACAGAAGAACAGTATGGTTAGAAATCCTTCACTGCGTGCGTGTTAACTCTTTAACTCCTTCTGACTTTCCACCAGCTTCCCCCCCCCCCCCCCCCCGTGGGGATGCAGTGGGCTCTTTGAGTATAAATAGTGTCACAACCTTCTGGAAATTGTGAATGTCCTCTTTTCTGTCACTCGCTTTGTTTCTGCCTTGTTCTTTTGCTTTCTGTATTTCTTCCTATCATTTTCTGCCTTGCTGGTCCATTCACCTGTATGTGTTCGATAAAGTCTAACGTTCTTTTCGTTTAGGATTGATAATTGGGCACATGTATTAAGTGCAATTTTGGCTCTAGGGAAGTGAGATATGCAAAAGCAATTTTAGATAATTTAGACCTGTTTCATGTGTGTTTTAGTGTCCTTAGTTATGTTTGAATTTGTATTCAGGTATGTTTTTAAAATCCTCTGTGGGATAAATTGGACGGAGTGGTCAGCGCCAGGGGCATCTCCTTAGATTGTGTGCTCGAATGCGTTGATATGTGTACTTAATTTTCTTTTCCTTTTTTTCCTTGTTGAAGTAGTGTGCGTGTGTATTGAAACGGTTAGATCTTTGATAT
>JAPXFY010000022.1:55780804-55788304 GCA_030674185.1 Monoplex corrugatus
GATAAAAGTATAGTGTTGATTTTGCAACTGGACTTTTGTCCGAAAAGAGATATCATCATCATCATCATCATCATTGTCATCATCATCATCATGCATCGTCGTCTTCATCATCATCATCATCGTCGTCGTCGTCGTCGTCATAACAGAAATACAGTGTTGATTTTGCTACTGAACTTAGCCTGGAAGAAAAAGAGACGTGTTTTGTGATGGTGTGGATGCTCTGACATTCTCACTGTAATGTAATAATTGATTAACGCTTTGACTCTCGCAACCTATCCATCAACTGCAAAAAGAAAAGTAACCCTTTGACTCCCGCAACCTATCCACCAACTGGAAAAAAAAATAACCCTTTGACTCCTGCATACTGTCCGCCAACTGCAAAAGCTTAACCCTTTGACTCCCGCATATTGTCCGCCAACTACAGAAACTTAACCCTTTGACTCCCACACCCTATCCATCATCTGCAAAAACTTAACCCTTAGATTCCGGCAACCTATCACCAACTGCAAAAAACAATTAACTCCTTGACTCCTGCTCCCTGTCAGCCAACTGCAAAACTTAACCCTTTGACTCCCGCATCCTGTCCGCCGACTACAAAATCTTAACCCTTTGACTGCCGCAACCTATCCATCAACTGCAAAAAATTAACCCTTTGATTCCCTCGTCCTATCCACCAGCTGCAAAACTTACTTTAACTCTTTAACTCCAGCACCTTATCCATCAACTGAAAAAAAATTAGCCCTTTGATTCCCTTACCCTGTTCACCAACTTTCTGCAGGAAGCTGGTGCATAGCGTGAAGGAATCAAAGACTGGAGGATAAGGTGAGGAAATCAAAGAGTTAAGATTTTGCATTGCTACCATGGTCGACAATGCAGAATGCTGGTGGAGAGAGTGCGGGAGAATAAAACCTGTCCATGTTTTAGGAAGCTGGTGGATAGGGTGAGGGAATCAAAGGGTTACGTTTTTGCTTTGCTAGCATGTTTGACAATGCAGGATGCTGGTGGATAGGGTGAGGGTATCAAAGGGTTAAGTTTTTGCTTTGCTAGCATGTTTGACAATGCGGAATGCTGGTGGATAGGGTGTGGAGACGATAACCCGTCCATATGTATATATTTTCCATCCATTGTCTCGCAGTAACAGTTATCAGTAAGCCGTTTTTATGTTGCCTCCAAGGTAAATTTTAAGTTCAGCACAGAGGAGAGACCAGTCAAAGAGAGAGCGTGACATCATGGCCAATGATTTTCATTGTGACCTTTTGGGTGTTATGGACGAGTTCTGATAGTTTGCGTAAGCTTTCCCAATGACAGCTAATAGATTAGTTTTGCACCTGGTGACATGTTCTTTCGGAGATGACACATCTCTATCTGTTTGTCTGTCTGTCTGTCTGTCTGGCCAGGGCTGTAAGCAGTATGAACTTGAATTTGTGTCTGTCTGTCTGTCTGTCTGTATTTCTCTGTTTCTGTGTATCTGTGTGTGTGTGTGTGTTGTCTGTTCTCTTGCTCTTCCAATTGTTTCTCTGTCTCTCATTCTCTGACTAGTGGTCGGTCGGTGTCGGTCTCTCTCTCTCTCTCTCTCTCTCTCTCTCTCTCTCTCTCTCTCCTGTTTCTTCTCTGTCTCTGTCCGTCTGTCTGTGTCTGCCTGTCTGTATCTCTCTCTCTCTCCTCTCTTCTGTCTCTGTCTGTCTCTCTCTGTCTGCCTTTGTGTCTGTCAGTCTGTCTGTGTCTGTCTCACTCTTTCTCTCAGTCTCTATGTCTCTCTCTCTCTCTGTCTCTCTCTCTCTGTTTCTCTCTCTGTCTCTCTCTGTCTCTCTCTGTCTCCCTCTCTCTCTGTCTCTCTCTCTCTCTGTCTTTGTCTCGAATGACTAAACACTGTCGTATTGTGACCTGTCTTTCGTCATTATCATCATCATCATCATCATCATCATCATCATCATCATCATCATCATCATCATCACCATCATCATCATGTGCCCTGCCTCATGGCGTTGGCGATCATAGCCCTCCATACGGATCTGTCCCTTGTCGCTGCAAGTACATCTCCTATCCTGTCTCTCCTCAGCCACTCTGCGAGTGCGTCCAATATTTTCTGCGTGGATCTACCTGGTGATCTCTTTCCCTCCAGCTTTCCTGTTGTGACCAGGTGCTCTAATTTCTCTTGCCTCATATTAAAATGTCCTATAATTGTTGCTGGTCTTTTCCTAATCTTCTTCGTCAATGTTCTTCTTGTGTCTGCCCCCTTCAAGACTGTCTCGCTTGTTTTCTACGACTTTAGACATGGAAAACTGCCAATAAAACAGTAAAATCATCTTTCCTAACAAGTAAAAATGACAGGGCGACAAGCCGTGCACCTCCAAATGCAAAATCCATATTTTCACCAGCTGAACCCTCATCAACTTTAGGGGGCTTCTAGTGCAATCCTGCCTGTGTGACTTATGGACGATTTTTTTTTAAAGAAGGGATCAGTGTAATGGCTGGCGATTAAAACCCCCATTAAACACACGCTCCACAGACCTCTCGCCGCCAAGGCAGAAAAGAAAAGAAAACCTGTGTAATTAAAGGGACGTAACAACTGACGGATATCACAGGCGATGTAATCAATCCACGCGACGAATGGGCGTATGTCATTAATCGCACGTGGGCTTATATTTAGCCCCTCTGTGTTACTCATGTTCTTTGGTCGCCCGTTCATAAAAGTCAGGTGAGATTGGGATCTTGTATAGTGCATGTGTTTGGCGTTTGTTCAAGAGGGGGGGGGGGGGATGCCAGAGGGCTCTTTCAGTGTAAATAGTATCCCCACTTCTGGAAATTCTGTGCTAACATTTTCCTCTTTTCTGTCACTCTCTTTGTTTCTTTCTTCCTCCTTTGCTTTCTGTCATTTCTTTCTATCATTTTCTGCCTTGGTGGCCATTCACCTGTATGTGTTCGATAAAGTCTTACGTACTTTCTCTTAGGATTGATAATTGGGTACAATGTATTGAGTACATTTTTGGCTATAGGGATATGAGATATGCGGAGGCAATTTTAGGTAATTTTGGCCCGTTTTTAAATATGTTTTGGTGTCCTTAGTTATGTTTGAATTTGTATTCATGTAGGTTTTTTAAATCCGCTGTGCAATAATTGGAAGGAATGGTCAGCGCCAGGGACATCTCCATAATTATGTACACGATTGCTTTGATATGTGTGCTTAATTGTCCTTTCCTTTTTTTCTGTTAAGGTATTCAGTATGCTTTTTAACTGCTTATAGCCCAGATATGGCTCTGCGCAGTCGGCTGGGCTTTAACAACAATGACAATAACTAACAATGACAAGATGGATTGGTCACTCTCGGACAGTTCATATGCGCTTCGCTCGTCCCCACTAGCACTTACCTGGTAAATTTACTGAGCCTGCGCAAAACCCTATGCGCTGGCAAGATCTTGAAATGGGAAGAGGGAGATAGGGACCTACGAAACACTAAGCTGGCACCACCAGAATGATGGAGATATTAAGATGGGCAGCGAACAGGCCAGTTTATAATGTTGTGGGCTGGTATTGAAGTCGAGATATCAGATCTTGAGTCCACGGATTTATTACAAAAACAAACAAACAAACAAACAAACAAACAAACAAACAAACAAACAAACAAACAAACAAACAAACAGCTCGCGGTCGAGCAGTGCATGAATGAATGAATGGGTGGATGGGTGAGTGGGTGGCTGGAAAGGAGGGTAGCTGAATGGATCGATAAATGGATGTGTAGGTGGGAGGGTGAGTGGATGAATTGGTGAATGGGTGGATGGATAGGTAGATGGGTCGATGAGTGGGTGTGACTGGATAGATACATGGGTATATATGTAGATGGATGGGTGAGTTGGAAGACGGATGGGTAGAAGGATCGATGAATGGGTGAATGGGTGAGTGGATGGCTCGATGATGAATGGAGGGATAGATGGAATGATAAACGGCTTGTTGGATTAATGAATGGATGAATGATTTTTTCGTTTTTTTGTGTGTTTTTGCAGCATAGATAGATATCCGACTGTACATAAGAGTGTTGTGGATAAATACTGTTGGGTTACACAGTGGCCGTGGTGTAGTGGTTAACGCAATGGACTACCGACTGGAAGGTTGTGGGTTTCGAATCCCCATCAGTACTTTCAAATTTCATTGTGGGATTTTTCGGCTCTAACCGGCTCCTACCCAGAGTTAGGCGTGTTATGGGCTCATTGGAAAGACTGGAACCACACAGTCGAGTCTCACCCCCTTTGCGGATGCGTCATTGACGGTGTTGCTCAAATCTTCTGACCAACACTGCAGGTGTCTGTATCTCTCGGGCCTGGCTGACGCCAGGATATGTTATGATAGTAAGCGTAGAGTACAACCTGTCACGCAGTCTCAATCCTAGACGGAACTCCATAGCATCATGATTATCATCCACATCGACATCATCATCATCACATAATAAAAATTGTTTCAGCTTCTGTGGCCATTAAAGTGGCGTAGAAAATGGGACGAAAAAAAGAAAAGGTGAGCACAAAGATAACCTCCCTGAGTGCAATGATCCTAAAAAAAAAGAAAAAAAAAGAAAAAAAAAGAGAAAAATACTGTTGGGTTGGGGAGTCCATCGATGATGTGCATGTATACTTTTAATGAATGGGTATATGTCCCCAGTGTTCAGGTGAGTGTGAGTGTGTGTGTGTGTTTGTGGGGGTGGGGGTGGTGAGGATGTGGCGGGGATAGTGGTGGGATAGCATGTGTATGCGCGCACATGTATATTATTGTGTGTGTGCGCGTGTGCATGTGTATGACTGTGTGCGCGTATATGTGTGTGTGCGCGAGTGCGTGCACACAAGTTCATGATTAAAATCCCGCGTTTGATCTTCTCCAGCTCAGCTTATCCTAGAAGATCCACAATTTTGTTGTTGTTGTTTTGTTGCTTTTTTCTGCTTTGTCCGCATCTGACGATTTTTTTTCCATTTGTCCTCAGTCTGACGATGTTTGGGCTTTTTTGTTTTGTTTTCAATCTGATGATATTTGGCTTTTTCGTTTTGTCCTCAGTCTGACGATTTTTGGCTTTTTCGGTTTGTCCTCAGTGTGACGATTTTGGGATTTTTCGTTTTGTCTTCAATCTGACGATTTTTGACTTTTTCAATTTTGTCCTCAATCTGACGACCTTGTTTCTTTGCTGCTTAGAGTATAGAGTTTTATTAAAAAGGGATTCATAGCGCTCAGACTGTTTCACATACGCACCACCTAAGCTGCCACCAACTAGCTGACAAATGTCTTGAAATGGGGATGAAAGGAAGGGGCGGAGGGTGACGGAATGTATCAAATACTGACACTACCAAAAGGACTGAAGCATAAAGATGGGCAGTAAACAAAACCAACTTTAATGTGGCGGGCTGGGATTGAACTCAAAACATGAGATTTTGAATCCACAGCTCTACCAAAGGAGCCAGCCAGCTTTCGTGAACGTACGCGTGACAAAGGCCAGTTGGCAGAGTGTTTCCACCCGTCTTGTTTTGTCAGTTAAAAACACGTATTTATTCCCGTTATGTGAGAATCCGACGATAGCATCGGTATCTCACAATGCAACCAAATGTTTTAAGGCTTCTTTGAGCAACATTTTTATGGCTAGTCCTCTTATACTCTTGAGAGTGGTAGGACTTTATACTCAACAGAACAGAGCAGAACAGAAGAGAACGTTATGTGTTTCTGGGCTCGGGTATAGCTTGCGACACGTTTTCTGTCTGCTAGAAACATTCTGAAATGTTACCAATGTTTCAATTTGACTTACGCTCTCGTGAAAACAAACTACTGAATATTTAGAATTTTTCTAGAAGATTGTAACGTTCTTCTGAAGTCTGGTATCAGTTTTGGCATATCATTACTCGCGTGAGTTTGCAAGTATCTAAGCAACACAAGATATACACATGCAGAATGTCAAATATGGACAGTAAAGATCCCATAAGTGATGTTAGCGTCTGGTGGTTTATGGAAACATGAAAACACCCAGCATGCACGCCCACCAAAGATACAGACTGTGCAATAACATAGTAGAGTGTGGTCAGCTCACCTAACAGCTCGAGTTAACCGTGCTCCACTAAAAAGTCTGATTGTGCGTAATCTGCAGTGGGCCAGTTGAATACGGAGGATATCGATACACCTGAACGAAGTATCATAATCCAAAACAAGTGTGAGTCCTTTTCTCACACTGGACGAAGCAACAGGGAAGTTTCAGTTGTTTTTTTCTACTAATTTTTGTATTTGGTGTTTGTTTATCTGTGATATCTTATGCTTGACAAAAGCCAGTTGGCTGGACATTTGCGCCTGTCTTGTCTGGTTGTATTAATACGCGTTCTGATTCTTTTTTCGTGTTTTTTTCTGTAAGCGTCGTAACATTTTAAAACACACGGAAACGATCATGTCTTGACTGCTTCTTCTTCCCCCTCCTCTCTCTCTCTCTCTCTCTCTCTCTCTTTCTTCTTCCTTTCTTCTTCTTTCAACATCGAACAAACCCACATACTCATCACCCACCGAGTTCAAGAATGTTGACAAAAAAGAAACTTCCTCTGACAAGCAGGTCAGCCCGTCCACACCATTTTCCTGGAGCCCTCCCACTCTTCATGGGGAAAAGCTGGATGCAATCACCATTGGCTTTTGAAATATTAACAGGCAATTTGGGCCGTGTCAGTCCCGCTTGCCATTTGCTTCACCAATCGGCGTCGACGTAATCAGGACAGGAAGCGGCCCGTTGGTACCGCGGCGATGATTGGCTGAGCCACTGAGCCCGTGCTGAGGAACTGTCTAGAGCTGTAGACCCCGTAGCTTGCTTTTTTCCCCCTTACTTTTCTTTGTTTTATAGTCTTTTCTTTGTTTTTCTTTGTTTCTTTTTTCTTTTTGTTGTTCTTCTTTGTTGTTCTTTTTCTTTGTTTTTTCTTTCTTTCTGGCTTTCTTCTTGTTTGTTTGTTTCTTTTCTTTTTCTTTCGTTCTTTCTTTCTCTCTCTGTGTTTTTCTGTCTGTCTGTCTGTCTTTGTTTTTTTCTCTCTGTCTGTATTTCTTTATTTCCTTCTTTCTTTGGTTCTTTCTGTCTGTATTCTTTCTTGCCTTCCTTCTTTGTTTCCTTCTTCTTTCTTTCTATCTTCCTTCTTCTTTTTTTTTTTTTCTTGTTTCTTTCTTTCTTTACTTTTTCTTCTTTCTCTTTTTTCTTTTTTTTCTTTTTTTCTTTTTTCTTTTTTCTTTGTTTCTTTCTTTCTTTCTTTTTCTTTCTTTCTTTCTTTTTTTCTTTGTTTCTTTCAATTTCTTTCTTTTTCTTTCTTTCTTTCTTTGTTTCTTTCTGTCTATTCTTAATTTTAACGGAGTTTGTAGGAATTTGTAACAAAAGTGTTCGAGGGTAATTTTTGCTTTGGAGAAAGGAGGGAAAAAATGTCAGGTCTCACTTCTGGAATTGAAAAATTGGCAGTTGCTGTTACGTGCTTGCACCTGTGCTTTGGCGTTTCGCTTTCGAAATCTCTTACATGT
>JAPXFY010000022.1:55798304-55810804 GCA_030674185.1 Monoplex corrugatus
AACCATGCTCACTGTCTTGTCTGTTTCTCTGTCTGTCTGTCTCTCTCCCTCTCTCCGTTCCTCTCTCTTTGTCTCTGTCTCTCTGTTTCAGTTTGTCTGTCTCTGTCTGTCTGTCCATCTCTTTCTCTCTGTCTGTCTCTGTCTGTCAGTCTCTCTCTCTCTCTCTCTGTTTGTCGTTCTCTCTGTCTGTCTCTCTCCCTCTCTCTGTGTGTCTCTCCGTCTCTCTCTGTGTCTCTCTCCATCTCCCCCCTCTCCCTCCATCTCCCCCTCCCTCTCTCCCTCCCAATCTCCTCCGCTTCCCTTACTCCCTTTTTATGTACAGAATGTTCTAGAAGTATTGTTCCCCTGTGTTGACAGGCGGGTCCAGCCTCGTGCGGTCGGTGTAAAGGGGACTTAATTGAGGCGACGGTGCCCTCACCTCGCGTTTGCCGAGACCGACTTGTTTGAACTGGACGGCTCGCGCACGCTCGTGGCGGAGGAGGGGGGCGGGCCGGATTACCTGCTCCTGCCGACAGAATCGTTCTAAAGGGAGGGAATTGTGTGACACGGTTGTAGATTTGTTGCAAGGGCGGTAATTAGTGTTTGGGTAATTCCGGGTTGGAAGTCTGTGGCGCCTGTTAAACTTGACGACGTTGTTTGCTGACTGCGGGGGGAAGAAAAATGAAAACACTCTTGCATCTCGTTACGTAGGCAGAGTGTGTGGCCTATTGGTTTAAAAACCCTTTGACTTCGGCACCCTGTCCACCAGCATCCTGCATGATAGCAAAGCAAAAACTTACTACTACTACTACTACTACTACTACTACTACTACTACTAATTACAATATTTATTTTGGCGCAAACTCTTGATAAAAATCAAATCTAAGCACTGAACATACACATATGCACGCATGCACACACACACACGCACACACACGCACACGCACACACACACACACACACACACACACACACACACACACACACACACACACACACACACACACACACACACACGCTGCTATGAATGGGGAAAAAGAAGAAAAGCAATGAAAAATTGTAGAAAACATATTATATACAAATATATATTACAATGTGATTCCACGCCGAGTGGAGACAGGCTGCAGTGGGTCAGGATTGAACCCTTTGACACCTTCACAGGATGCAGGAGCTAAAGGGTTAAAATCGTTTGACTCCTGCACCCTGTCCACCAGCAGCATCCTGCACTGTCGACCATGATAGCAAAGCAAAAACTTAACCCTTTGACGCCTTCACCTTATCCACCAGCTTTTTGCAGTTGGTGGATAGGATGCAGGAGTAAAAGGGTTAAAATCCTTGTATAGTCGACCATACTAGTAAAGCATAAACTTATTTGAATCCCTCACCCTATCCACCAATTTCCTGCAATTATCAGCTTCCTGTAGCAAGTTGGTGGATAGGGTGAAGGAGTCAAAGGGTTAAGTTTTTGCAGTAAGTAGATAGGTTGCGGGAGTCAAAAGGTTAAGTTTTTGCAGTAAGTAGATAGGTTGCGGGAGTCAAAGGGTTAAGTTTTTGCAGTTAGTGGATAGGTTGCGGGAGTCAAAGGGTTAAATTTTTGCAGTGAGTGGATAGGTTGCGGGAGTCAAAGGGTTATGTTTTTGCAGTTAATGGATAGGTTGCGGGAGTCAAAGGGTTAAGTTTTGCAGTTAGTGGATAGGTTGCGGGAGTCAAAGGGTTAAGTTTTTGCAGTGAGTGGATAGGTTGCGGGAGTCAAAGGGTTGTTTTTGCAGTTAATGGATAGGTTGCGGGAGTCAAAGGGTTAAGTTTTTGCAGTTAGTGGATAGGTTGCGGGTGTCAGAGGGTAAAAACACCTACCAATAACGTCAGAAACTGGAGTTCGAATCACGGAACGAACGTGGAATTTTTTCCCCTTCCTCCCCTCCACTCGATCGTAAGGGCTAGTCTTTTGAATGTGAAGATTGCACTCTGTGGCGCACGTTAAAGATACCTCGACAATGAAGGAGTTCTCCCTAGCGATATTCTGCAGAAAAATACAGATATACAGATAGAAGAAAAAGTGGCGCCGGATTGTGGCGACGCCCATTCCTTGGGGAGATTAGTCGAAATTTCATATAATAAATTCATTTTGACCACGACGATAGCAATATCAAAACCAACCAACCAACCAACCAACCAACCAACCAAACAACCAACCAACCAACCAACGAACCAGCCAACCAGCCAACCAACCAACCAACACTAGCACGCACCAACCAGCTAACCAACCAACCAAACAACCAACTAGCCAGCCAATTAATCAGTCAAGCAATCAAGCAAGCAAGCAAGCAAGCAACCAACCAACCAACCAGCCAACCAACCAACCAACAAACCAACCAATACCGGCGTACGCAGTCCTTTGCTCGTGTTACTTATGGCTCAGCCGACCACGAAAACCATATCAGGGCTAACACCACGTTTAAAACAACTCAGAGTCATTAAAAAGGCAAAGGTTAGAAACCAAACACACGATTATCCTTTCAAGTCTAAATGCATTAAAAGAAAACTTTTTCATATGTCATCATCATCATCAGGCGCCCTGCCGCATGGCGTTGGCGATCATGGACTTCCATCTGTCTCTATCTCTCGTTGCCCCTAGCATCTCTCCCACCCCCTCGTCCCCAGCCACTCTGCAAGTCCGTCCAGCATTTTCTCCCTGGGTCTACCTGGTGCTCTCTTTCCCTCCAGCTTTCCCGTTGTGAGCAAGTGCTCCAAATCCCCCTTCCTCATAAAATGGCCTATAAATGTTGCCTGTCTTTTCCTAATCTTCCTTCTGAGTGATCTACTTGTGTCTGCCTTCATCAAGACTGTCTCGTTTGTTTTCTTTGCTGTCCATGGAACTCTCGACATTCTTCTTAGAAACCACATCTCGGCTGCCTCAATCTTGTTCTGGCTTTGTCTGTTGACTGTCCACGCCTCACATCCGTACAACAGTGCTGGTTCTATATAACATTCAAGAACTCTCTTCCTGATGTTAATTGATAGGCATTTGTTGGTAAGAATGCCTGTCGTCTTCCCGAATGCTGTTTTGGCTTGGCCGATTCTGCCGGCTATTTCTGATGTGCATCTGCCGTCTGGTGAAATGATCGTTCGTTTCACATGTGTGATCATAAAAAGTGAAATCTGTTGGTCTCTTGTAAAAACTTAAAAATGACACTTGGAGGAACATCTCTGACGAGGTTCTTTAAGGAGTCTGCTGTGTAGGGCTTATGCCTCACGTCGTGCAAGTCGCAGCATTCAATAACAAGATGTTTCGTGCTGAGTGGCTGACCACGCGCGCGCACATAAGCCAGCACGGACCCCAGCACACGTCACAGTGAAGTTGTGGTAGTTACTGGGTTCATTTATTTATTTATGTGTTTATTTATTTATTTATTTGTTTGTTTGTTTATTTATTTATTTATTCATTTATTCATTTATTGGTTGTATCAGGTATGGGTTATACAGCTTGAAACCTGAGAGACAATGAAGTTCTGGATACTAGTACACTCTGCTTCTTAGCGCATAACACTGATCATAGATTATTGAACTCGTTCAGGAACAGGAAGTTTGGTCTTAGTTTACAGGGAAACTTCCGCTATGGAAGAGTTGTTTCCCTTTAACTTAAGCGTCGTTAGGTACAAAATATTACAACACACATAAACACTCCTTAAACGCATCCACGAACGCTCGCGTGGACGCACAGACACGCACGTAAACTCACCAAGCACATCTTTCGGGCCCTTTTTCACACGTTCACTATACATAGACACACACACACACACACACACACACACACACACACACACACACACAACACACACACACACACACACAAACACGCAAGCAAGCAGCAAGCGCGCACGCAGCGCGCGCGCGCACACACACATAACTCACACACTCATAACTCACCGACCCTACACACACACACACTCATAACTCACCAAGCCCCACCCCCCACCCCCCACACACACACATTCTCCGAGCACATTCATGCGCGCACATAATTTTCTCTTAAGCACACACACACACACACACACACACAACACACAACACACACACACACACACACACACACACACACACACACACACACACACACACACACACAACACACAACTCACACACACACTCATAACACACACACGCATGCATTTTTCTTCTCTTTCACTTATACAAAGATAGATAGATAAATAGATAGATAGATAGATAGATAGATAGATAGAGAGAGAGAGAGAGACAGACAGACAGACAGACAGACAGACAGACAGACAGACAGACGACAGAGAGAGCACATACCTCATCAGCTGCCTGGGGCATCGCATGTCTTGCAACAACTATTTCAGACATTCAGGGTAGTAACATTTCGCATAAGTCTCGGGTTCAGCTTACTACACACGGACACACAGACAGACAGACAGACATACACACACACATACACACACACGCACGTACGCACGCACACACGGACACACACACACACACACGCACACACGGACACACACACAAACACACACCATCGCGCGCGAACCCAAACAGTACTTTTCGAAAGATGTTGGCTAGCGCAGATCTTCATCTCAAATGAGAGAGAGAGAGAGAGAGAGAGAGAGAGAGAGAGAGAGAGAGAGAGAGAGAGCGTGTGTGTGTGTGTATTGTGTGTGTGTGTGTGTGTGTGGTGTGTGTGTGTGTGTGTGTGTGTGTGTGTGTGTGTGTTTGCGTGTTAGTATAGAGTGCAATGTTGCGAGAACACAGAAAGACAGACAGACTGTGTGACGAGACACTGTGGAAAGAAAAGACAGACACAGATCAGTGTACACCTTGACGAAAATACTGACAGGGAAGGTGGACGGTGTTGGGCATGAATGGTACACATTCACACAGTCTTAGGCCTTGCCTACCACAGGCGCCGGAATCATAATAGTACGCGACACATTGTTTTGTTTGTCTTTGGAGAACAATCAGTATAGCATCAGTTAATTTGACAATAAATGCTTGTTGAATTGTACCCACCCCCCCAAAAAAAAAAATAAAAAAGGTAAAAGAAAAAAGTGAAATGAAATAAAGTAAAATGAAACGAAATAACATAAAGTAAAAATGATATAAAATGAATAAAAAAAAAAAAAAAAAATAAAAATTAATGTAATAAAATAAAACAAGATAGATTAAATAAAATTAAAAAATGAATAAACGAGATGGTCAAGGCATCCTATTATTCTACCCGTTTCATTCAGAAATTATGATAGACAATCCAGATTTGATATTTCAAGGCCTTAATGGCTTGACTGGTGTTAAGATTTTTGTTGTTGATATTTCAAGGCCTTAATGGCTGGACTGGTGTTAAGATGTTGTTGTTTTTTAGAGTTACTGCAATGCCCAGTGTTCTGGCTGTTTTGCTGGTGTATTCTTTGTCACATTCATCACCAAGAAATATGATAAATGATTGTGAATATTCTTTGTTATCATAGGGTTTTGTCCACAAAGTGGACTAGTTGAGATCTCTGAATACTCGTAGATTGTGGCAGAATTTTACATTGAATTTTCGAAAGTTTTTGTTAGAATGATCAGTGATAGACATACGGCAGGTGTTGTTAAATGGTGCAGAAGATGGGAGAGAATAAAAAATTCCTGTTATGGGTGAGCTTTTTGACATGGTCACAATCATTCCCTTGGGCCAACCAGACCCTCAGCCATAGTTAGCAGCGAATGAAAAAACCATCATACTAAGGCTGCTGAGTAATCTCATGTGGTCGTTAGTCTGCTGATTGTGTGTTCTGTGATAGTTGTTCATGTAAT
Organism: Monoplex corrugatus; assembly: GCA_030674185.1. Lineage (NCBI taxonomy): Eukaryota > Metazoa > Mollusca > Gastropoda > Littorinimorpha > Ranellidae > Monoplex > Monoplex corrugatus. Next base: position 55,804,092 of record JAPXFY010000022.1, read on the forward strand.
TATCTTTTGTGTTTTTGCTCTTTTTGGATTTTATGGTATTCTTGATAACAGTTGAGCTCGTGAGAATAGACTGGTATAGTGTCTCTCTATCTGTGTGATTCTCTTATCAAAATGTCCGTCTGTCATCTGCTATAGTGTCTCTCTCTATCTGTGTGTTTCTGTTATCAAAATGTCCGTCTGTCATCTGCTATAGTGTCTCTCTATCTTTGTGATTCTCTTATCAAAACGTCCGTCTGTCATCTGCTATAGTGTCTCTCTATCTTTGTGTTCCTCTTATCAAAACGTCCGTCTGTCATCTGCTATAGTGTCTCTCTATCTTTGTGTTCCTCTTATCAAAATGTCCGTCTGTCATCTGCTATAGTGTCTCTCTATCTTTGTGTTCCTCTTATCAAAACGTCCGTCTGTCATCTGCTATAGTATCTCTCTATCTTTGTGTTCTCTTATCAAAACGTCCGTCTGTCATCTGCTATAGTGTCTCTCTATCTTTGTGTTCCTCTTATCAAAATGTCCGTCTGTCATCTGCTATAGTGTCTCTCTATCTTTGTGTTCCTCTTATCAAAACGTCCGTCTGTCATCTGTATAGTGTGTCTCTATCTTTGTGTTCTCTTATCAAAATGTCCGTCTGTCATCTGCTATAGTGTCTCTCTATCTTTGTGTTTCTCTTATCAAAATGTCCGTCTGTCATCTGCTATAGTGTCTCTCTATCTTTGTGTTTCTCTTATCAAAACGTCCGTCTGTCATCTGCTATAGTGTCTCTCTATCTTTGTGTTTCCTCTTATCAAAATGTCCGTCTGTCATCTGCTATAGTGTCTCTCTATCTTTGTGTTTCCTCTTATCAAAATGTCCGTCTGTCATCTGCTATAGTGTCTCTCTATCTTTGTGTTTCTCTTATCAAAACGTCCGTCTGTCATCTGTATAGTGTCTCTCTATCTTTGTGTTTCTCTTATCAAAACGTCCGTCTGTCATCTGTTATAGTGTCTCTCTATCTTTGTGTTTCTCTTATCAAAACGTCCGTCTGTCATCTGCTATAGTGTCTCTCTATCTTTGTGTTTCTCTTATCAAAATGTCCGTCTGTCATCTGCTATAGTGTCTCTCTATCTTTGTGTTTCTCTTATCAAAACGTCCGTCTGTCATCTGCTATAGTGTCTCTCTATCTTTGTGTTTCTCTTATCAAAACGTCCGTCTGTCATCTGCTATAGTGTCTCTCTATCTTTGTGTTTCTCTTATCAAAAGTCCGTCTGTCATCTGCTATAGTGTCTCTCTATCTTTGTGTTTCTCTTATCAAAACGTCCGTCTGTCATCTTTATAGTGTCTCTCTATCTTTGTGTTTCTCTTATCAAAATGTCCGTCTGTCATCTGCTATAGTGTCTCTCTATCTTTGTGTTTCTCTTATCAAAACGTCCGTCTGTCATCTGTTATAGTGTCTCTCTATATTTGTGTTTCTCTTATCAAAATGTCCGTCTGTCATCTGCTGTAGTGTCTCTCTATCTTTGTGTTTCTCTTATCAAAATGTCTGTCTGTCATCTGCTATAGTGTCTCTCTATCTTTGTGTTTCTCTTATCAAAAGTCCGTCTGTCATCTGCTTGTTTTCGATTTTGTTTTCTTATCAAATGTCCGTCTGTCATTGTATAGTGCCCTCTATCTTTGTGTTTCTCTTTCAACGTCCGCTGTCATCTCTTATGTTTCTCTTTTGTGTTCTTTATCAAAAGTTGCTGTCATCGCTATAGTGTCTCTTACTTTGGTCTTTTTCAAAGTCCGTTGTTCTGCCTGTTTGCGTTGTTTGTGAATGTTGCATTGAGCTATTTGCACGCATTTCTCCCTCTTTATGTTTCTCTTATTCTAAATGTCTGTCTTTGCCTCTTTTTGTGTGTGTGTTTATGTATGTTGCATTGAGCTTTTTGCAGGCCTTTCTGTCTTTCTGCTTCTCTAATCAAATGTCTGTCATTTGCCTCTTTGTGTGTGTGTGTTTATGTATGTTACATCGAGTTGTTTGCAGGCCTCGCATCAGTGTATATTTGTTCACCAGTATGAATACCTGTCCAGGTATTTGTTTTCTGTCTGCATGTGTGCTAGGTGTGTCTTTTGTGTGTGTGTGCACGTGCATGCGTTCGTGCGCGCGTGTGTTTGTGTGCGTACGTGTGTGTGTGTGTGTGTGTGTGTGTGTTGTGTGTGTGTGTGTGTGTGTGTGTGTTAGTGTTATTTATATGGAAGAGGGTTTTTGGATCATACATGTATGATCCTGGCTACATTTGTAGGCCATTTTATGAGGAGGGGGGGGGAATTGGACCACCTGGTCATGATGGGAAAGCTGGAGGGGAAGAGAGCACCAGGTATACCCAGGGAGAGGATACTAGACAGACTTGCAGAGTGGCTGAGGACAAAGAGGGTGGAAGAGATGCTTGAAGCAACAAGAAATAGAGACATATGGAAGTCCATGATCGCAACGCCATGCGGCAAGGCACCTGATGATGATGATGAAATGATGATGATGATGATGATGATGATGAATGATGATGATGAATGACCTGACAAAATTCAGTTTTTTCACTTGCCAAGGTCTCTGTGACCTGAGGAGATCCGGGTTTGGTGTTTCTCAAGGCTGTTTAACGACGAATACGTATCTTGGGGGAAAAACGGGAAAAAAAGAGAGAGAGAAAAAAAAAGACCCCCCCCCCCCCCCCCCCCTTGATGTGAAACGAGAACAGTAAATTCACAGAAGAAGAAAAAACAGGATTTACCTGTTGTCAGAAGTTTTTTACAAAATGCTTTTCACACAATTTCCCGAAACAGTTCTGACTTAACCCTTTGACTCTGGCGTCCTGTCCACTAGCATCCTGTATTGCCAAACACACTAACGAAGCAAACACTTAACACTTTGACTCCCTCACCCTATCCGCCAGTTTCCTACAGGAGGCTGGTAGACAGGGTGAGGGAGTCAAAGGGTTATTTTTTTGCAGCTGGTGAATAAGGTGCGGGAGTCAGAGGGTTAAAGGAATTTGCTCTCTGCGTGACCTTGACTTTGGCCGCCTTGACTTCCAAACTCGTGCATTCGCGCCTCCACAATGATCCAGAAACCTTTGGCATAAATGTGGTAAAGATGCATAAAAAAAGAGAAATGAAACACACACACACACACACACACACACACACACACACACACACACACACAACACACACACACACACAGAGAGAGAGAGAGAGAGAGAGAGAGAGAGAGAGAGAGAGAGAGAGAGAGAGAAGAGAGAGAGAGAGAACAATAACGACAACAACAAAAACAACGACAAAACAGAAAATCTTGCCAACACATTTTAAACACACACACACACCACACACACACCACACACACACACACACACACACACACACACACACACACACACACACACACACAACACACACACACACACACACACACACCACACACACACTACAAACACACACCATACACACACACTCACCACACACACACAGTGACAGACTACTACCTCACCATCGTCGGCCACGTATGTGCAGCAGTGTCCGTTTTTCTCTGCTCGTCGTGCCTCGTTTTTGTTGTTGTCTTTTTTGTTTTTCTTTTTTTGTACATGAAACGGGATGACTCGACTAATAGAGTTTCTATCTGTTGTATTTTCTAAAACTTTCTGATAAATGGAGAATAACGAGTAACAGATCGTGAAATTATCTGCAACTTCGTAGGTCATATGCTTTTGTGTTTGTATTTGTGTGTGCGTGTGCTGTGTGTGTGTGTGTATTTTTAAATTATGTGTGCGTTGTGTGTGAGCTGTGTGACTGTGTGTGGTGTGTGTGCGTGCATGCGTGACGTGCGTGATGGTGTGTGTGTGGTTGTGTATGTTTGGTGGGTGTTGTGTGTGTGTTTTGTGTGTTGGTCTGATCATCACGGGTAAATTTCGGTGAAGCTCATATATTGAAAGTTTCGTGGATCTGTGTGTACTGTTATGAGCTTATACGTACATTTCATGGAGGTGATAAATTATTATGTGGAGCTCACATTGAATTTCATGCGAGCTAACATGTAACTTTGGTGAAACTTATATGCAATTCGTAGAGCTCATATCAACTTTATAGAGCTCATGTAATTTTCGTGAAGGCTATAACTAACTTTGTGAACTCATAATTATGTGACGTTTTTAGAGCTCATACGTAACTTTGATGGAGCTGATTGTAGCGCTCATACGTAACTTTGAAGGACCCGATTTTGGCTTTCGTACATGACTTTGAAACTGATTTTGAAATTAGTATGTAACTTTGATGGGGCTGATTTTGGAGCTCATACGTTACTTTGATGACGATGATTTTGAGGCCAGCATGTAACTTTGCTGGAGCTGATTTTGAAGTTCATATATAACTGATGGAGCTGATTTTGAAGTTCATATATAACTGATGGAGCTGATTTTGAAGTTCATATATAACTGATGGAGCTGATTTTGAAGTTCTCATATAACTGATGGAGCTGATTTTGAAGTTCATATATAACTGATGGAATTGATTTTGAAGCTGATATGTAATTTGATGGAGCTGATTTTGAAGCTGATAAGTAATTTGATGGAGCTGATTTTAAAGCTGATATGTAATTTGATGGAGCTGGTAAATTTAATGGAGCTGATTTTGAAGCTGATATGTTAATGTAATTTGATGGAGCTGATTTTGAAGCTGATATGTTAATGTAATTTGATGGAGCTGGTTTTGAAGCTGATATGTAATTTTGATGGAGCTGGTTTGTAACCTTTGTGGAGATCATTTGCAACTTTCGTAGAGCTCATTTATAACTTTGGCGGAGCTCATATGCAAGCTTCCCAGTAAGGTGAATCCCTCTTTGACAGCTGAGATTATGAATCTCCCTTGAAAACCGTTCATGTTTTAAAATCCTTATCTTTGTCTGACCACCTGCCTGCCTGTTCGAATGCCTGCCTGTCTATGTGTATGCCTGCCTAACTGCCTGTCTTTTTGTACATGTATGCCTACTTGCCTGCCTGTCTATTTGTATATCTGCCTAGCCGTCTGCCTGTCTGCCTGTCTGCCTGACTGTATATCTGCCTAGCCGTCTGCCTGACTGTATATCTGCCTGGCCGTCTGCCTGACTGTATATCTGCCTAGCCGTCTGCCTGCCTGTCTGACTGTATATCTGCCTGGCCGTCTGCCTGACTGTATATCTGCCTAGCTGTCTGCCTGTCTGCCTGACTGTATATCTGCCTAGCTGTCTGCCTGTCTGCCTGACTGTATATCTGCCTAGCTGTCTGCCTGTCTGCCTGACTGTATATCTGCCTAGCCATCTGCCTGACTGTATATCTGCCTGGCCGTCTGCCTGTCTGCCTGACTGTATATCTGCCTAGCCATCTGTCTGCCTGACTGTGTGTATATCTGCCTGGCCGTCTGTCTGCCTGTATATCTGCCTAGCTGTCTGTCTGTCTGACTGTCTGTCTGACTGTGTGTATATCTGCCTAGCTGTCTGTCTGACTGTGTGTATATCTGCCTAGCTGTCTGTCTGACTGTGTGTATATCTGCCTAGCTATCTGTCTGACTATATCTGCCTAGCTGTCTGTCTGTCTGACTGTGTATATCTGCCTAGCTGTCTGTCTGACTGTGTGTATATCTGCCTAGCTGTCTGTCTGACTGTATATCTGCCTAGCTTGTCTGTCTGTTCTGACTGTGTGTATATCTGCCTAGCCCGTCTGTCTGACTGTATATCTGCCTAGCTCGTCTGTCTGACTGTGTGTATATCTGCCTAGCTGTCTGTCTGACTGTGTGTATATCTGCCTAGCTGTCTGTCTGACTGTGTGTATATCTGCCTAGCTGTCTGTCTGACTGTGTATATATCTGCCTGACTGTCTGTACTGACTGTATATCTGCCTAGCTGTCTGTCTGACTGTATATCTGCCTAGCCATCTGTCTGACTGTATATCTGCCTAGCGTCTGTCTGACTGTATATCTGCCTAGCTGTCTGTCTGACTGTATATCTGCCTAGCCATCTGTCTGACTGTATATCTGCCTAGCTGTCTGTCTGACTGTATATCTGCCTAGCCATCTGTCTGACTGTATATCTGCCTAGCTGTCTGTCTGACTGTATATCTGCCTAGCTGTCTGTCTGACTGTATATCTGCCTAGCTGTCTGTCTGACTGTATATCTGCCTAGCCATCTGTCTGACTGTATATCTGCCTAGCTGTCTGTCTGACTGTATATCTGCCTAGCTGTCTGTCTGACTGTATATCTGCCTAGCCATCTGTCTGACTGTATATCTGCCTAGCCATCTGTCTGACTGTATATCTGCCTAGCCATCTGTCTGACTGTATATCTGCCTAGCCATCTGTCTGACTGTATATCTGCCTAGCCGTCTGTCTGACTGTATATCTGCCTAGCCTCTGTCTGACTGTATATCTGTCTAGCCGTCTGTCTGACTGTGTATATCTGCCTAGCCGTCTGCCTGACTGTATATCTGCCTAGCCATCTGCCTGTCTGTGTATATCTGCCTAGCGTGTCTGTATATCTGCCTAGCCGTCTGCCTGACTGTGTATATCTGCCTAGCTGTCTGTCTGTTGTATATCTGCCTACTTGCCTGCCTGTCTGTCTGTATATCTGCCTAGCCGTCTGCCTGTACTGTGATATCTGCCTAGCTGTCTGTCTGTATATCTGCCTAGCCGTCTGTCTGTCTGTATATCTGCCTAGCTGTCTGTCTGTCTGTATATCTGCCTAGCGT
>JAPXFY010000022.1:55815804-55823304 GCA_030674185.1 Monoplex corrugatus
CGTTTCGTTGTCATTTTCCTTCTTCTTTTCTTTACTTCTTCTCCCCCCCCCCCCCCCCCCATTTTTTTCTTCTTTTCTTTGTTTGTTTGTTTGATCGATTGATTTTTGCTTCTCGATCCGAGATGTCAGAACTATAATAATAATAATGATAATAATAATAATGTTTATTTGTATAGCGCATATTCCGTATAAAAACATAGGCCAGATGTGGAAAGCTAATTCATTTCCTTTGTTGAAGAAAGAGAGGTGAAGAGCTGTGTATGTGTTTATGTCTTCGCTGTTACGGCTGTCTGTTTATTCTTTTTTTTTTTCCCTCTAATTTTCCACCTTTCCCTCTTCGTCTCAAAGCTGTCAGAATGTGTGAATCTGGAAATTTTGTTGACAGTAGCCCTAAGAAAATAAAGAGAAAAAAGAGATACATGTACAGAAAGGCGTACTTCCTGTATAGAGTTCTACCGCATATGTACAAACCTGCGACTCGCTTTTTTGTTGTTGTTTCTTCTTGTTTTTGTTATTGCTGTTGTTGATCGTCTGCTTTCTTTCTTCTGTTTTTTTCTTCTTCTTCTGTCTGTTTTCGTTATCTTTTTATTTCTTCTTCTTTCTGTCTTTCTTTTGCTTTTCTTCTACCTTTTTTTGTTTCTTTTTTTCCTTTTTCTTTCTTTCCTCCTTTCCTTCCTTCCTTGTCTGCCTTCCTGCCTCCTTGCCTTCCTTCCTTCTTTCCTTCTTTCTTTCTTTTTTTCTTTCTTCTTCTTCTTTCTATTCTTTCTTTCTTTTCTTTTTCTCCTTTCTTCTTCTTTTTGTGTTTGTTTCTTTCCTCTTCTTCTTTCTTTCCTTCTTTCCTTTCTTTCTTCTTCTTCCTTTTGTGTTTTGTTTTGTTTCTTTCCTTCTTTCTTTCTTTTGTATTTCTTTCTTTCCTTCTTCGTTGTTTCTTTTTCATTTCTTTCTTTCTTTCTTGGATTCAGTAGCGACCGAAATTTATGCAGAAACGTACCAACATCATCTATGATAATATAGTCTTTCATAGAGCTTGTAAGGATTGCTTCCATCAGACCTTACCTGTCCAAACAGCGTGTGAACGATCTGTCCCTGCGACTGTAATTAACCACTGCTTAGATCATGTCACCCTGTGCCAGTGGCTTACCAGCAGAACAAATTTGTCGACTTGAAAGGTTTTGAACAATGCAGCACGTCTAATCGTGAAGAAAAAAAAAAAAAAAAAAAAAAAAGCGTGATAATTTAACACTATTTAGATCTACTTGTAGGATACCGGGGACTCTTTCAGTATAAAAGTACCCTCACCTTCTGGAAATTCTGTGCTAGAAATTTCCTCTTTCTGTCACCACGCCCTTAGGATGCCGGGCTCTTTCAGTATAAAATAGTATCCTCACCTTCGGAAATTCTGTGCTAGAAATTTCTCTTTTCTGTCACCACCCCTTAGGGATGCGGCTCTTTCAGTATAAATAGTATCCTCACCTTCTGGAAATTCTGTGCTAGAAATTTCCTCTTTTCTGTCACACACGCCCGTGGGGATACCGGGGACTCTTTTCAGTATAAAGAGTAACCTCACCTTCTGGAAATTCTGTGCTAGAAATTTCCTCTTTTCTGTCACCACCCCCGTGGGGATACCAGGACTCTTTTAGTATAAATAGTACCCTCACCTTCTGGAAATTCTGTGCTAGAAATTCCTCTTTTCTGTCACCACGCCCTGGGATGCCCGGGGCTCTTTCAGTATAAATAGTATCCTCACCTTCTGTAGTTCTGTGCTAGAAATTTCCTCTTTTCTGTCACTCTTTGTTTCTGTCTTACTCCTTTGCTTTCTGTCATTTCTTCTTGTCATTTTCTGCCTTGCTGGTGGATACGGTGAGGAAATAAAAGGGTTAAGTTTCTGCTTTGCTTCCATGGTTGACAATGCAGGATGCTGGTGGACAGGGTGCGGGAGTCAAAAGTTGAAGGAGCAGTGACCTTAATAAATTAATTATCTGAAGTCTGAAATCATTCATATATGTTTATGACTGTTAAAGTATAATAATATGTCTGTACGGTTAGACACTGTTATTGTGTGTACATTTGTGTATCCATATGAATGTATGTATTTTGGCGTGAATGTGTGTGTGTGTGTTTGTGTGTGTGTGTGTGTGTGTGTGTGTGTGTGTGTGTGTGTGTGTATGTGTTCGTTCGTTCGTTCTTTGATTTAACGTTTTTCACTATGAGTGATATTGGACACGTGTGTGTGTGTGTGTGTGTGTGTGTGTGTGTGTGTGTGTGTGTGTGTGTGTGTGTGTGTGTGTGTGTGTGTGTGTTGTGTATGTGTGTGTGTGTGTGTGTGTAGTGTGTGTGGTGTGTGTGTGTTGTGTTGGTTCACACGAGCGTAATATAACACTGTATGTAAGATAGTAATGTTACACTCTACACTTGTTATTGGGTAATGCACAATGAACCGATATGAGTTTGGAAAATATTTCTATTCATATTTCATAGTCATTGTGTTTTTTTTCTGTCGGAATGTTTTTGCTATTAAAATTCACGCCTACTCTCCAGAGAGAGCGCATAGCGCGGGCTAGCGCCATCCGTTATATTTCTTTTTTCTGTCTACGTGGATTTCTGTGTGCCTACGAGAGTGGAATTTTTCTACAGAAGTTTTTCAAGGAATCTTGATCCATAGGATCTTTAACGTGCGCAAGGTACGTCCTGCACGTGGGACCTCGTTAATCGTTTATCGAAGACTAGAACCTAGACCCATTAAATTGTGGGTGGGGAATCCTTTTGATCCCGTGATTAACCCGGTGCGTTACGCAATGCTTACACTAGGCCACTAGTGTTTTTTCTCTTGTATTATGCTATTTATTATTATTATATATATATCATCCATTATTATTATATTATTATTTATTATTTAATTATCATCATTATTATTATCATTATTATTGTTTTAATATTATTGTTGTTTGTTGTTATGATGATTGTTGTTGTTTTTTTCATCATCACCATCATCATCATCAACATCATCTCATCATCATCATCATCAACAACATCTCATCATCATCATCATCATCATCATCATCATCATCATCATCATCATCATCATCATCATCTTCCTCTTGTTGTTTGTATGTTGTTATCATTATATTATTATTATATTATTGTTATTTTGTTGTTGTTGTTGCTGCTGCTGTTGTTGTCCTTGCCGCCGCCGTCGTCATCGTCATCTCATCATCACATCATCATCATGTAGTAAATAAGTAGTATTAGTGTTATTGTTGTTATTATTAATATTATTATTATAATTATTATTGTTTTTATTATTGTTATTATTATTGTCATCCTAGGCCAGCTGCCAAGACGACTCTGCACTATTGCAAATTCGGGGGCGTTCAGTAACACTCCTGTTTTATCCAACCATACTCTGGCAAGATTTGTCTTTTTCTTTTCTTTTCTTTTCTTTCTTTCTTTCTTTCTTTTGATTGTTTGTTTATTCTTCTTCTTTGTTTCTTTTTGTTTGTTTGTTTGTTTCTTTATATTTCTTTCTTTTTCTTTTGTTTCCTTTTCATTTCTTTTCTTTTCTCCTCTTCTTTTGTGTTCTTTTCTTTTTCTCTTTTCTCCCCTTTTTCCCTTGTCTTTTTTCTTTCTTTCTTCTTTTTTCTTTCTTTCTTTTTTTTCTTTTTCTTTCTTTCTTTCTTCCTTTCTTTCTTTCTTTCTTCCTTCCTTTCTTTCTTTCTTTCTTTCTTTCTTTCTTTTTCCTTCTTTCTTTCTTCTTCTTCTTCTTTCTTTTCTTTCTTTCTTTTTCTTCCTTTCTTTCTTTCTTTCCTTCTTTTTTTTTTCTTTCTTTCTTTCTTCCTTTCTTTCTTTCTTTTCTTTCTTTCTTTCTTTCTTTCTTTTCTTTCTTCTTCTTTCTTTCTTTCTTTCTTTCTTTCTTTCTTTCCTTCTTTCTTTCTTTCTTTTCTTTCCTTCTTTCTTTCTTTCTTTCTTTCTTCTTTCTTTCTTCTCTTTCTTTCTTCTTTCTTTCCTTTCTTTCTTCTTTCTTTCTTTCTTTCCTTTCTTTCTTTTCTTTCTTTCTTCTTTTTTTCTTTCTTCCTTTCTTTCTTTCTTTCTTTCTTTCTTTCTTTCTTTCTTTCTTTCTTTCTTTTCTTTCCTTCTTTCTTTCTTTCTTTCTTTCTTCTCTTCTCTTTCTTTTCTTTCTTTTCTCTTCTTTCTTCCTTCTTTCTTTCTTCCTTTCTTTCTTTCTTCTTTACGTCAATGCTTTTCCCTAGCCACTGTTTTTTCTTCTTCTTCTTGTTTTTATGCTTTTTCTTATTTTTTTTTTTTTTATTATCTCTCATTATTATTTTATTATTATTTTTTTTTCTTTTAATTATCTTTCTTTTTTTATTTCTTTTATTTTTTTATTATTCTTTTTGTTTTTGTTGTTATATGTTTTTTTTTTTTTTCTCTTTCTACCTTTCTTCTTTCATTCACATTCATTCATCTTCTCTCTTCACAACTCTCATCTCATCATCTTCTTCATCTCATCATCTCATCATTCTTCATCATTCATCATCTTCTTTCTTCCTCTTTTTTTTATGTTTTTTACTTATTATATTTATTTTTTTTTTTTTTTGTTTTGCTGCTGCTTTTTTTCCTTCCCCGCCTCTGTCATCGTTCATCATCATCTCTCTCATCATTCATCGTATGTTTGTTTTAGTGTCTTTTTTTTTATTTTTTCTTATTTTTTTGTTTTTTTATTTTTTATTATTGTCATTCTACCACTTCTCACACTCTCAATATTGCATTTCGCGTTCATATCACTCCTTTTTATCCTCCTTACTCTTTCAATTTGTCTTTTTCTTTCTTTCTTTTCTTTCTTTCTTTCTTTTTGATTCTTGTTTTTCTTTTTCTTTTTTCTTTTCTTTTTTTTTTTTCTTTTTATTTCTTTCTTTTTCTTTTTTCCTTTTCATTTCTTTTTCTTTTCTCTCTTTCTTTCTTGCTTTCTTTTCTTTCTTTCTTTTTCTCCCCTTTTTCCTTTCTTTTTTCTTTCTTTCTTCCTTTCCTTCTTTCTTTCTTTCTTTCTTTCTTTCCTTTCTTTCTTTCTTGCTTTTTCTTCAATTAACTCTCATTTAAAGATCATTTTTTCAGTGGACGAGTTTGAAGATTGCAGAATGTTGTTTGATCAGTGGCGTGGAAGAGTACTGTTTAGTACAACAACAGCGTTGAAGTGTACCGTGTGGTACAATTACAGGTGAACCTGTGTCTTTTGCAGGTGTGACGCTGGTCCATTGAAAGCTGTCGTCTGCTGTCTGTGATTTGTGGAGTAGTACTGGTGTGCACACCTGTTGGCTGCCTGATTCAGGGGTCTGTGTTTGGACTGGTGAGTGTGCATTTTGTTTGTTTGTGTGTTTGTGTGTTTGTTTGTTTCGTGTAAACGTTGTCTGTTTGTTTTGTGGTTTTGTTGTTTGTTGTTGTTTGTTTGTTTGCTGTTGTTGTGTTGTTGTTGTTGTTGATGATGATGATAGATGATGATGATGATGATGATGATGATGATGATGATGATGATGATGATGGTGTGTGGTGGTGATGGTGGTGGTGGTGGTGGTGGTGGTGGTTTATGAGGGATTATTTATTGGGTTGATTGCAGTTACCTGCCTTTTTCTTTACTCTTTCTTTCTCTTTCTCTCTTTCTCTCTTTCTTTTCTTTCTTTCTTTCTTCTCCTTTTATATCTTCTTTCAGTTTCCTCCTCTTTCTTCTCTCTTCTCCTCCTTTTCATTCTCCTCCTTCTCCTTCTTTTCTTTCTTTTTCTCCCATTTTTCCTGCTTCTTCTCCTTCTTCTTTCCCCCACTCCTTCTTTTCTCCTCTTCTTCCTCCTCCTCCTCTCCATCCCTTCTCCCCTTTCTCCTCCTCATCTTTCTTTTCCTCCTCCTTTTCCGTGTCCTCTTCCTTCTTAATCTGTTGTTGCTTCTTTTGTTTTTCTTTGTAGCGTTTAAAGTTTATTCAAGAGGGATACATTGTTTTCAGAAATTTCCATATGTGCTCCACGCAATCTGCCGTCTCTTGTATGGCAGACACCTTGAGTCTTCGCAAAGAAAACCTTACGCGCTTGCCAAGTTCGGTTATGTAGACAGAGAGCTGTGCTGAGAACGAGAGACTATGAGCACAGTTTTGTCTTTGTTTGTTTGTTTGTTTTTAGTGTTGTCCATGTGCTCATTCGCGCCCTCCCACCCCCTCCATCACCACCCCGTGGGGATGCCAGGGGCTCTTTCAGTATAAAAAGCAACCCCACCTTTGGGAAATTCTGTGTCTAGAAATTTCCTCTTTTCTGTCACTCTCTTTGTTTCTTTCTTCGTCATTTGCTTTCTGTCCTTTCGTCCTATCATTTTCTGCCTTGCTGGTCCATTCACCGTATGTGTTCAGCATAGTCTAGTGTACTTCCTCTTACAATTGATAATTGGGTACATGTGTTTATTCCCTTTTTGGCTCTAGGGAAATGAGATATGCGGAAACAATTTTAGGTAACTTAGGCCTGTTTTTATATATGTTTTAGTGCCTTTAGTTATGTTTGAGTTTGTATTTAGGTATGTTTTTAAAAAAAAATCTCCTGTGTGATAAATTGGAGTGTCAACGCCAAGGGCATGTCCATCGATTATGTGGGCGAATGCATTGATATGTGTACTGAATTTTCTTTTTCTGTTTTTTTTCCCCCTGTTGAAGTATTGTATATGTTTCGAAACAAGTTATAGCCCTGATAGGGCCCTGTGCAGTCGCTGGCTTTAAACAAAAATAATAGTTTAACAGTGCTATTTCGACAGTTTTTTTTTTGGGGGTGGTGGGGGGGGGGGGGGCACGTTGACTCATCTACGTTTAGAGCGCTACGCTGATATCGCAGGTGTCGTGGGTTCGATTCTTGAGCTGGCCGTAGTTAGTGTTGCTGTTATTTTTGTTTAGAGCCCAGCCGACTGCGTAGAGCCATATCAGAGCTATAACCAATTCAAAACACACACATACTTCGACAGGGAAAAAAAAAAAAAATTAAGTACATTATCAATGCACTCGGCACATATCTGAGGAGATGCCCCTGGTGTTGACCACTCCGTCCATTCATTCAGGGGACTTAAAAAAACAAACCTGAATACAAATTTAAACATAACTAAGGACAAAAAACATATATAAAAACGGGCCTAAATTACCAATGATTGCTTCCGCATATCTTATTTCCCTAGAGCCAGAGCGGGATATTTGATAGTTCATTTTGGTCATTCGTTCTTTCTGTTTTTTTTTTCTGTCATTCTTCTTTTGCTTCTCGTTTTTTTCTCTCTTCCATTTCTCGTTCGTCTGTCCTTTTGTGTCTTTTTCTTTCTTCTTTCGTTGTTTCTTTGGTTATTTTTAGTTCAGTGTCTTCTGCTCCATTGGTTTACCTGTTCCAATCGTTTTTGTTTATTCGTTCGTTCATTGCTTCTTTTTTTTCCCCTTCTTATTTCTTGTGTTTTTTTTTCTTTCTCTTTCGCTCTGTCTCACTGTCTCTGTCTCTGTCT
>JAPXFY010000022.1:55848304-55858304 GCA_030674185.1 Monoplex corrugatus
TCTTTACTTACTTCTTTATTTACTTACTTGTTTAGTTACTTGTGTATTTACTTACGTACTTACTTGTTTTATTTACTTGTTTATTTACTTATTTATTTACTAACTTGCTTACTTAATTACTTACTGACTTAGTTATTTACTTACTTTCTTACTTGTTTATTTACTTACTTGTTTAATTACTTGTATACTTATTGTTTATTTACGTACTTATTTACTAACTTACTAACTTGTTTATTTACTTACTTATTTATTCACTTATTTACTTAGTTATTTACTTACTTTCTTACTTGTTTAATTTCTTGTTTTTTAAAAATTTATTTACTTGTTAACTAACTTATTTACTTACTTGTTTATTTACTTATTTCTTTACTTATTGTTTTACTTACTCACTTACGTATTTACTAACTTTCTTACTTACTTAGTTACTGTCCATTATAACGTTGGTTTGTAAGGGAACGACAAATGTTCTCCACTTCTGTGTGTTTTGGTATAGCCTCTGTACAGTACCCCGACAGTGTTTCAGGAGCCTAAGGTCTTCTTGTATTAGTTGTTGCCAGGTGATGTCCGTTAAAGTAAGTTGATTGGTTCTTTGACAGAGCTGTGGACTGTTGTTGGTTTCTTGACAGAGCTGTGGACTGTGATTGGTTCTCTTGACAGAGCTGTGGACTGTTGATTGGTTCTCTTGACAGAGCTGTGGACTGTTGATTGGTTCTCTTGACAGAGCTGTGGACTGTTGATTGGTTCTCTTGACAGAGCTGTGGACTGTTGATTGGTTCTCTTGACAGAGCTGTGGACTGTTGATTGGTTCTCTTGACAGAGCTGTGGACTGTTGATTGGTTCTCTTGACAGAGCTGTGGACTGTTGATTGGTTCTCTTGACAGAGCTGTGGACTGTTGATTGGTTCTCTTGACAGAGTGTGGACTGTTGATTGGTTCTCTTGACAGAGCTGTGGACTGTTGATTGGTTCTCTTGACAGAGCTGTGGACTGTTGATTGGTTCTCTTGACAGAGCTGTGGACTGTTGATTGGTTCTCTTGACAGAGCTGTGGACTGTTGATTGGTTCTCTTGACAGAGCTGTGGACTGTTGATTGGTTCTCTTGACAGAGCTGTGGACTGTTGATTGGTTCTCTTGACAGAGCTGTGGACTGTTGATTGGTTCTCTTGACAGAGCTGTGGGCTGTTGATTGTCTCTGACAGAGCTGTGGATGTTGATTGGTTCTTTTGACAGACTGATATCGATACCTTGAGTTCAATCCCAGCCTGCAACATAAAAAGAAAAGTGGAATGTTCGCTGCCCATCTTAATGTTTTCATCATTCTGATGATGTTGGTTTAATGTTTAATGCGATGAATCCCTCTTGAGTACAGTCCAGATTTCAAACTTCTGGTCACAGTAGACTTAATGCAAAATGTGTGTGAAGATTAAAAATGAGGGAATAGAGAGAAGTTTCTTTCTCTCTCTCTCTCTCTCTCTCTCTCTCTCTCTCTCTCTCTCTCTCTCTCTCTCTCTCTCTCTCTCTGTTTGTGTGTTTGCAATAATAGTAAACGTAGAGCACAGCCTTGTCCCATGGTTTCAATCCAGACTTTAATATCACTTTCTGAGAAGAATAATCTAATCAGCATACGGTCAAGAAAGCGTCATTCTTATTAAAAAATCTTTTTTATAAAATTGTTATTCTGCAAAAGTAACGGGACCTCACCACGCATTATACCATTATAGATAATCAGGTTTTTAGTGGACCACAGAGAAATGAAGCTGTCACGTAAGCTGATCGTATTCTACTATGTTGTTGCACAGTCTGCATCTTTGGTGGGGTGTGCATGCTGGGTGTTCTATTTTTTTTTAATTCCATAAGCCAGCCACTGACATGACTTACAGGATCTTTATTCTGGTACATTTTTGTTTGTTTGTTTGTTTTTTTAGGAGGATCATCGCACCCAGGGAGGTTACCTTTGGGCTTACCTTTTTTCTTTTTTTTACCCTTGTCCTATTTTCTGCGGCACCTGAATGGCCACAGAAGCTGGCACAGTTTTTACAATGCGATGATGATGATGTCGATGAGGATGATAATCATGATGCTATGGAGTTCCATCTAGGATTGAGACTGCGTGACAGGGCTGTACTCTACGCTTACTGTCATATATCCTGGTGTCAACCACGCACGAGAGATACAGACACCTGCGGTGCTGGTCCGAAAATTTGAGCAACATCCTCAAAGACGCATCCGTGAAGTGGACGAGACTCGACTGTGTGGTCCCAGTCTTCCCAATGAGCCCATACCACGCTCAACACTGGGTAGGAGCCGGTTAGAGCCGAAAAATCTCACAATGATTTTTGAAGATACTGATGGGGATTCAAACCTACAACCTTCCAGTCAGTAGTCTGTTGCGTTAACCACTACACCACGGCGACTGGTTTTAATGGGGTACTTGATACTCTGTGTACCTGTACACACGAAGGGACTTAAGCCATCGGCAGGTTTCCGCACACGTTGACATGAGAGATCGAAAACTTGTACGACGTGAGACAAAAGCACTACACAGCGGACTCTTTAAAGAACCTCTTCCGAGACGTCCCTCCTGAGGCAATTTTCCAGTTTTTAAAAGAGATCAGTAGATTTCACTTGATCTGATTTCACGTCTGTTTTTCTTTAATTGCATTTTAAGACTTGCAAGGTTAACGGTGAGCATGGTTTTTAACTGTTGTCTTTTATCTTAACTATGTTGTCTTTTTTGACGTGGTGTTAGCCCTGATATGGCTCTAGAAATCGGCTGGGCTATAAGCAATATGAACTTGAACTCGAGAGATGGAAAAAATGTCCACCCTTTACCCTCCTAGTGGAGGTGTCTACATGTAGGCTGATGAAAACTGGAGTCCTTCGATTGGAAAATTCGAAGTTTACTGACTTGACTATCACCAGTTGGATTATCAATATGGCCTGACACTTTGACGGATTTCCTTTATATTTTGTTAACCTTTTAACTCCCGCACTCTATCCACCAACTGCGAAAACTTAACTCTATGACTCCATCACCTTATCCACAGGAAGCTGGTGGATAGGGTGACGGAGTCAAAGGGTTAATTTTTTGATTTACTTGCATGGTTGACAATGCAGGATGCTGGTGGACAGGGTGCGGAGTCAAAGAGTTAAACGGAGATGGGGGAAAGGAAACGAACTCGAACTAGCAAAACGATCGAACGAACAAACGAGCAGTGAATTCAAACCTCCACAAGGAGTGAACACACATACAAAGAGACAAAAGACGGATACACAACAGAAAAAATGCAAACAAAAAACAACACACACACACACACACACACACACACACACACACACACACACACACACACACACACACACACACACCAACATACATACAGACAGACACACTCACACACACCAACACACACACGCGCGCGCACACACTGTCTCTCTCACTCACACACACTCTCACATACACATACACACACACAAACACACAGACAGACAGACAGACAGACACACACACATACACACACACGCACAATCTCTCTCTCTCTCTCACACACACACATACACACACACACTCTCTCTCTCTCTCTCACTCTCTCTCTCACACACATACACACACGGAAGAAGGAAACGGTTTTCCTTTTACACGGTTAAATGACCGCGAGCCAAAGCAAAGCGATCATAGATGCGGGTGAGTGGTTGTTGAATTGTTAATGAAGAATCGACAACTCGAACAATAGCTTTCCGTCCTGTCATCAGCTCTCAGACCATAACGCAACGTCCCGTATACAGCGAGTCCTTCAGTTTTCGTTTGATCGCAGACGGATGTTATTGTTTTCCTAAGGGGAGGTGGGGGTACATCAATATTCATTTTATTCGAAAAGGCTCTCGTAAAACTGCACGATATTTCTTCAACGCACGGCGTCTGAAACGAAGCGAAGTTTCCGGAGCTACATTAAGTTTTCGTGAGAATCCTTGTTTTGATATTCTCATCCGGAAACAGGATAAGCTGAACCGGAAGTCGAATAGGTAGTATATTCAGTGAACTGGTTATTGCTGTAGAAGAATGTTTCTCCCGAACTAGGTCCTATTTCAAAATCATTGTTTGAAGAATGTTGCCTAGCCATACGAGAAATGTAGCCTACCTTTGACGGATGGATGCAGTAGTAAAGTGCCTCCAGTGGGTATGCCTGGGGCTCTTTCACTATACATGTAGATATTATCCCCACCTTCTGGAAATTCTGTGTTAAATTTCCTCATTTCTGTCATTCTCTTTGTTTCTGCCTTGTTCCTTTGCTTTCTGTTATCTTTTCCTATGATTTTCTACCTCTCTGGTCCATTCATCTGTATGTGTTCCATAAAGTACTCAGCCTTTCAGGTTGATAATTGGGGACATGTATCAAGTGCATTTTTTGGCTCTGGGGAAACGTGATTTGTGGAATCAATTTTAGGTAACTTAGTCCCGTTTTTATGGATGTTCCAGTGTCCTTAGTTATGTTTAAATTTGTATCCAGGTGTTTTTGTTTTTTTTAATCTCCTGTGATAAATTTGACGGAGTGGTCAACATCAGGGGCGTCCTTAGATTATGTGCGTGAATGCATTGATATGTGTAATTTTCTTTTCTTCTGTTTTTCCTGTTGACGTTTTGTATGGTTTGAAGCGGTTTTATATGTGGGGGTGTTGGAGAGTACAGCTTTATAATTCATTTAAATGTGGGGGTGAAGGAGAGTACAGCTTTATAATTCATTTAAATGTGGGGGTGAAGGAGAGTACAGCTTTGTAATTCATTTTATATGTGGGGGTGAAGGAGAGTACAGCTTTATAATTCATCTAAATGTGGGGGTGAAGGAGAGTACAGCTTTATAATTCATTTAAATGTGGAGGTGTTGGAGAGTACAGCTTTATAATTCATCTAAATGTGGGGGTGAAGGAGAGTACAACTTTACAATTCATTTAAATGTGGGGGTGAAGGAGAGTACAGCTTTATAATTCATCTAAATGTGGGGGTGAAGGAGAGTACAGCTTTATAATTCATTTAAATGTGGGGGTGAATGAGAGTACAGTTTTATAATTCATCTAAATGTGGGGGTGAAGGAGAGTACAGCTTTACAATTCATTTTATATGTGGGGGTGAAGGAGAGTACAGCTTTACAATTCATTTTATATGTGGGGGTGAAGGAGAGTACAGCTTTACATTTCATTTTATATGTGGGGGTGAAGGAGAGTACAGCTTTATTATTCATTTAAATGTGGGGGTGAAGGAGAGTACAGCTTTATAATTCATTTAAATGTGGGGGTGAAGGAGAGTACAGCTTTATAATTCATTTTTGTATGTGGGGGTGAAGGAGAATACATCTTTATAATTCCTTTACATGTGGAGGTGTTGGAGAGTACAACTTTATAATTCATTTTATATGTGGGGGTGAAGGAGAGTACAGCTTTATAATTCATTTAAATGTAAGGGTGTTGGAGAGTACAGCTTTATAATTCCTTTACATGTGGGGGTGAAGGAGAGTACAGCTTTATAATTCATTTAAATGTGGGGGTGGAGGAGAGTACAGCTTTACAATTCATTTATATGTGGAGGTGTTGGAGAGTACAACTTTATAATTCATTTTATATGTGGAGGTGTTGGAGAGTACAGCTTTATAATTCATTTTATATGTGGGGGTGTTGGAGAGTACAGCTTTATAATTCATTTAAATGTGGGGGTGTTGGAGATTACAGCTTTATAATTCATTTTATATGTGGGGGTGTTAGAGAGTACAGCTTTATAATTCATGTTATATGTGGAGGTGGAGAGTACAGCTTTATAATTCATCTAATGTGGGGGTGATTGGAGAGTACAGCTTTATAATTCATTTAAATGTGGAGGTGTTGGAGAGTACAGCTTTATAATTCATTAAATGTGGGGGTGAAGGAGAGTACAAACTTTACAATTCATTTAAATGTGGGGGTGAAGGAGAGTACAGCTTTATAATTCATCTAAATGTGGGGGTGAAGGAGAGTACAGCTTTATAATTCATTTAAATGTGGGGTGAAGGAGAGTACAGTTTTATAATTCATCTAAATGTGGGGGTGAAGGAGAGTACAAGCTTTACAATTCATTTTATATGTGGGGGTGAAGGAGAGTACAGCTTTATAAATTCATTTTATATGTGGGGGTGAAGGAGAGTACAGCTTTATAATTCATTTAAATGTGGGGGTGAAGGAGAGTACAGTCTTTACAATTCATTTATATGTGGGGGTGAAGGAGAGTACAGCTTTATAATTCATTTTATATGTGGGGGTGAAGGAGAGTACAGCTTATAATTCATTTAATGTGGGGGTGAAGGAAGTACAGCTTTACATTTATTTTATATGTGGGGGTGAAGGAGAGTACAGCTTTACATTTCATTTTATATGTGGGGGTGAAGGAGAGTACAGCTTTATTATTCATTTAAATGTGGGGGTGAAGGAGAGTACAGCTTTATAATTCATTTAAATGTGGGGGTGAAGGAGAGTACAGCTTTATAATTCATTTTTGTATGTGGGGGTGAAGGAGAATACATCTTTATAATTCCTTTACATGTGGAGGTGTTGGAGAGTACAACTTTATAATTCATTTTATATGTGGGGGTGAAGGAGAGTACAGCTTTATAATTCATTTAAATGTAAGGGTGTTGGAGAGTACAGCTTTATAATTCCTTTACATGTGGGGGTGAAGGAGAGTACAGCTTTATAATTCATTTAAATGTGGGGGTGGAGGAGAGTACAGCTTTACAATTCATTTATATGTGGAGGTGTTGGAGAGTACAACTTTATAATTCATTTTATATGTGGAGGTGTTGGAGAGTACAGCTTTATAATTCATTTTATATGTGGGGGTGTTGGAGAGTACAGCTTTATAATTCATTTAAATGTGGGGGTGTTGGAGAGTACAGCTTTATAATTCATTTTATATGTGGAGTGTTGGAGAGTCAGCTTTATAATTCATTTAAATGTGGGGTGTTGGAGAGTACAGCTTTATAATTCATGTTATATGTGGAGGTGGAGAGTACAGCTTTATAATTCATCTAAATTGGGGGTGAAGGAGAGTACAGCTTTATAATTCATTTAAATGTGGAGGTGTTGGAGAGTACAGCTTTATAATTCATCTAAATGTGGGGGTGAAGGAGAGTACAACTTTACAATTCATTTAAATGTGGGGGTGAAGGAGAGTACAGCTTTATAATTCATCTAAATGTGGGGGTGAAGGAGAGTACAGCTTTATAATTCATTTAAATGTGGGGGTGAAGGAGAGTACAGTTTTATAATTCATCTAAATGTGGGGGTGAAGGAGAGTACAGCTTTATAATTCATTTAAATGTGGAGGTGTTGAGGAGAGTACAGCTTTAAATTCATTCTAATGTGGGGGTGAAGGAGAGTACAACTTTACAATTCATTTAAATGTGGGGGTGAAGGAGAGTACAGCTTTATAATTCATTAAATGTGGGGGTGAAGGAGAGTACAGCTTTATAATTCATTTAAATGTGGGGGTGAAGGAGAGTACAGTTTTATAATTCATCTAAATGTGGGGGTGAAGGAGAGTACAGCTTTACAATTCATTTTATATGTGGGGGTGAAGGAGAGTACAGCTTTACAATTCATTTTATATGTGGGGGTGAAGGAGAGTACAGCTTTATTATTCATTTAAATGTGGGGGTGAAGGAGAGTACAGCTTTAAATTCATTTAATGTGGGGGTGAAGGAGAGTACAGCTTTATAATTCATTTTATATGTGGGGGTGAAGGAGAGTACAACTTTATAATTCATTTAAATGTGGGGTGAAGGAGAGTACAAACTTTACAATTCATTTTATATGTGGGGGTGAAGGAGAGTACAGCTTTACATTCATTTAATGTGGGGTGAAGGAGAGTACAGCTTTATTATTCATTTAATGTGGGGGTGAAGGAGAGTACAGCTTTATAATTCATTTAAATGTGGGGGTGAAGGAGAGTACAGCTTTATAATTCATTTTTGTATGTGGGGGTGAAGGAGAGTACATCTTTATAATTCCTTTACATGTGGAGGTGTTGGAGAGTACAACTTTATAATTCATTTTATATGTGGGGGTGAAGGAGAGTACAGCTTTATAATTCATTTAAATGTAAGGGTGTTGGAGAGTACAGCTTTATAATTCCTTTACATGTGGGGGTGAAGGAGAGTACAGCTTTATAATTCATTTAAATGTGGGGGTGGAGGAGAGTACAGCTTTACAATTCATTTATATGTGGAGGTGTTGGAGAGTACAACTTTATAATTCATTTTATATGTGGAGGTGTTGGAGAGTACAGCTTTATAAATCATTTTATATGTGGGGGTGTTGGAGAGTACAGCTTTATAATTCATTTTATATGTGGGGGTGTTGGAGAGTACAGCTTTATAATTCATTTAAATGTGGGGGTGTTGGAGAGTACAGCTTTATAATTCATTTAAATGTGGGGGTGTTGGAGAGTACAGCTTTATAATTCATTTAAATGTGGGGGTGTTGGAGAGTACAGCTTTATAATTCATTTTATATGTGGAGGTGTTGGAGAGTACAGCTTTATAATTCATTTAAATGTGGGGGTGTTGGAGATTACAGCTTTATAATTCATTTTATATGTGGGGGTGTTGGAGAGTACAGCTTTATAATTCATGTTATATGTGGAGGTGGAGAGTACAGCTTTATAATTCATCTAAATGTGGGGGTGAAGGAGAGTACAGCTTTATAATTCATTTATATGTGGAGGTGTTGGAGAGTACAGCTTTATAATTCATTTAAATGTGGAGGTGTTGGAGAGTACAGCTTTACAATTCATTTAAATGTGGGGGTGTTGGAGAGTACAGCTTTTATAATTCATTTTATATGTGGGGATGAAGGAGAGTACAGCTTTATAATTCTTTTATATGTGGGGGTGAAGGAGAGTACAGCTTTATATTTCATTTAAATGTGGGGGTGAAGGAGAGTACAGCTTTACAAGTCATTTATATGTGGGGGTGAAGGAGAGTACAGCTTTACAAGTCATTTATATGTGGAGGTGTTGGAGAGTACAGCTTTATAATTCATTTAAATGTGGGGGTGTTGGAGAGTACAGCTTTATAATCTATTTATATGTGGGGGTGAAGGAGAGTACAGCTTTATAATTCATTTATATGTGGGGTGTCAGAGAGTACAACTTTATATACTTCATTTATATGTGAGGGTGATGGTGGGTACAGGTTTTCATAATTTTTTATCTGTGGTGGTGTAGGTGAGTACAGCTTTATAGTTCATTTATATGTAGGGAATGGTGGTGAGTACAGCTGTATAGTTCATTTATATGTAGGGAATGGTTCGTGAGTACAGCTGTATAGTTCATTTATATGTAGGGAATGGTGGTGAGTACAGCTGTATAGTTCATTTATATGTAGGGAATGGTGGTGAGTACAGCTGTATAGTTCATTTATATGTAGGGAATGGTGGTGAGTACAGCTGTATAGTTCATTTATATGTAGGGAATGGTGGTGAGTACAGCTGTATAGTTCATTTATATGTAGGGAATGGTGGTAAGTACAGCTGTATAGTTCATTTATATGTAGGGAATGGTGGTGAGTACAGCTGTATAGTTCATTTATATGTAGGGAATGGTGGTGAGTACAGCTGTATAGTTCATTTATATGTAGGGAATGGTGGTGAGTACAGCTGTATAGTTCATTTATATGTAGGGAATGGTGGTGAGTACAGCTGTATAGTTCATTTATATGTAGGGAATGGTGGTGAGTACAGCTGTATAGTTCATTTATATGTAGGGAATGGTGGTGAGTACAGCTGTATAGTTCATTTATATGTAGGGAATGGTGGTGAGTACAGCTGTATAGTTCATTTATATGTAGGGAATGGTGGTGAGTACATATTTGTAACTTCCCTGAAAACAGCTTTATATGTGGGGGTGGGGAGAGTACAGTTTTATAAATGATTTACATGTGGGGATGAGTACAGCTCTCTCTGTCTGTCTGCCTGTCTCTC
>JAPXFY010000022.1:55860804-55868304 GCA_030674185.1 Monoplex corrugatus
TCTGTGGTCTCCATACAGATGTGGTCGGCCCTCTGTGAAGACAGAGCAAAATGACAAGGAACCTGGACCAGTTCTAGCTTGGCTCTGTCACATGAAAGTTGGCAGCTGTCGTTTTTTGATCTTTCAGGCGTTTCTCTCGCTTTTTTCGGTTTTGTTTGCGTTGTTTTAGTTTTAGTTTTTTCTCGTATTGGTGCAGACTTCTTTTTCAGGTTGTACACTCCGAAACTTTAAAAGAGATAGAGAGAGAGAGAAAGAGAGAGAGAGAGAGAGAGAGAGAGAGAGAGAGAGGAGAGAGAGAGAGGAAAGGAGAGAAGAAACAGAAAAGGAAAGTGAAAGAAGGTGATAGAGAGAAATAAGGTGACAGCGAGGGAAGAGAGAGAGAGAGAGAGAGGAGAGAGAGAGAGAGAGAGGAGAGAGAGAGAGAGGAAGAGGGAGGAGGACGGACGGAGGAGGGAGGAGAGACAGAAACGGAGAGAGAACGCGAGAGTGTGGGCTTGACAAAGAGAGCATGTGGGAGGTAGAAAGAGAGCATGTGGGAGGTAGAAAGAGAGCATGTGGGAGGTAGAAAGAGAGCACGTGGGAGGTAGAAAGAGAGCATGTGGGAGGTAGAACGAGAGGGTGTGAAGGAGAATGAAATATGAAGACTAACGTAAGTCATCGTAAATAGATTTTAACTATGTTCCTTTTATGCTGAGAGCTTTACATCCATACTTGGGGAAATGGTTGGGCTTAATGGGAAGGAACTGACACGTTAAGCCTTCAAGACCATCAACTCTCCTTTGCAAGGCCATCAACTGTCCTTTGCTGCGTCACCACGATCTAAAATTTGACATGTATTAAACTGTGACACTGAGACTTTCCTTGTAATTTGGGGGTGGACTTTATCTTGGACCCCCTCCCCTCACGTCATGGGGATGCCAGGGACTCTTGGAGTATAAATAGTATCCCCACCTGGAAATTCTGTATTAGAATTTTTGTCTTTTCTGTCAGTTTGTTTCTGCCTTCGTTCCTTTGCTTTCTCTCATTTCTTGCTATCATTTTCTGTCTTGCTGATTCATTCACCTAAATGTGTTTGATAAAGTCTTCCGTACTTTTTCTAAGGATTGATAATTTGATATTATTTTTGGCTTTAGGGAAATGTGACATGCAGAAATATTTTAGGTAATTTATGCCATTTTTATATGATTATGTTCTCGTGTTCTCTGTTATGTGTAAATTTGTACTGAGGTTTTTTTTTAAATCCCGTGTGGGATGAATTAGATGGAGTGGTCATCTCCTTAGATTATGTGCACGAATGCATTGATATGTGTACTGAATTTTCTTTTTTCATGATTTTTCTAGTTAAGTATTGTGTATATTTTGAAACTGTTACACCCCTGATATGGCTGTACGTAGTTGGCTAACCGTTAAAAAAATAACAGTAACAATAATTTTATTTTGGTCAGGTATGATGTCCTCCCTACGCAGTTATTCATCATCATCATCAGTCCCGTAGTCTGGTTGACCGTTGGGGCACCACTGAAGATTTTGCAACCAACTTCCTCCACTCCTCACGGTCCTCAGCTTTCCGCAGAATGATATTTCATCAAGGCCAGTCCACTCTCTGATATTGTCTTCCCATCTTTTTCTGTCTGCCTCTTCGTCTCCCTCCCTGAACTGTTCCCTGCAAGACGGTCTTGGCCAGTCCAGATGATCGTGTGACGTGCCCGTACCACCTCACGCAGTTATTAATGTCTGCCAAATTTGTATTGCAAGTTCTTTGCCGTAATGTGTCTGAACCAGAAGGTGCAGAGAGTTATGGATACAAACTGAATATTTTCTTGTACCTCTTGATCACTTCTTTTAAGGATAAAATTTGTATTTTTTCCGATGAAGCTTGGTAGATGTGCAGGAAGAATGAATTATTGGTATAATCAATCCGTTCTTCTTGGGCATACTGTTTTATATATTATATTTGTTTCATTTTGCTTTTGCGGAAAATTGAAAAAAATGAAGTTAATATTGATAAATAACAGAGAAATGATAAACAAACAAACAAACAAACAAACAAACAAACAAACAACAACAGCAAAACAAAATAATGACAATAATAATAATAAAAAGAGAAAATCATACAGGACAAGCAAATGCAAAAGGAAGTTTATCAGTATGGTCTGACGCTTTGATCGATTCCCATTTTGTTTTATTAAGCGGAGACGGGAAGAGAAATAACCTAGCACTTCGCAAAAAACAACACAATGAAGAAACGATAAATCGATCAGTTATTGAACAAGCCCAACAGAAAGAGCATAAGAACAGACGAACACAAAAAAGATGGAAGAAAGAAACAATTTTTCTTTTTCCATGGATAGACGACTGCGGGGCCTACACGAGGAACAATAGACACCAGTGAATGGTTCTTGAATTGTTGATAAAGAATCGACAAATTGGAACAATACTTCTTCATCCTGTCAAAAGCTCTCTGGCAGTTGCGCAATGTTCCGTAAAACAAGAATTCTTTCGTTTTCCTTAGATTTCAGAGGCTGGTCTTTGTTTGTGGAGGGTACATAAATATTAATTTTATTAGAAGGGGCCTGGTAATACAAATTGAGAATGCATGCTCCGTACACAAAAGTATGATGTTAAGTTTTGTGGTCTGTGCCTAAGTTTTGTGTGGTTTTCAGTTTTATATTTTCGATTGGATGTGAATTGTGTTGAGCCAGAAATAGAAAACTGAAGATTTGAGTTTGTTCAAGAGAGATTCATTGCATTTGGACACTTCCATATGCGCTGCACCCAAATCTGCCTGTAATTATCTAGCGGAAAAGAATATGTTGTGTAAATAACTGTATTTTTGGATAAACCTTGATGACAATTGCTAAACCATCACTTCGAAAGTCCTAGAGGAGCAGGGACGTGGACTTGAAACAAGTCATTTCTTCATTTTTCGTTTGAATACAGACATAAAGCATTGCATACAATAACAATGATGGTATTGATAATGGTGGTGGTGGTGGTGATGATGATGAGGATGATGATAATGAAAATAATAACAACAATAATAATAATACTAGTAATAATAATAATAAACTACTTCTACTGCTACTACATCTACTACTGCTGCTACTACTACCACTACTACTACTTCTACTACTACTACTACTTGCACAGCGCAGTATCTCACAAGAGCCCCCCAACGTTCACAAACACACGAAGCATGGGAGACGTAGGTAGGCACACAAAAAGCAAATACATGTCAGACCTACCAAACACATGTAAAGTAATTACATGTCTACCTTTACCACTTTGACGAAAACAGATAAATACAACAATAATGCAGTATAAAGGAATCAATAACAACGAATTACACAAACATTTATTTACTTATTTGTTTACTTTTTCTGATTTTTGGAGGGAGTTACACAAATTTGAATTTTGTTTAAAGAAGCCAGGCCATAAACTGTATAACGTTGGTCAATGAACAAGCTGTATGAAAAAGCTTTGTGCATTGAACTGCATCAGCTATAGCCCTGATATGGCTCTACGCAGTCGGCTGGGTTTCTATGATACCCACTACTTTTTAAGGCACAAATAGGATTGTCGAAGCGGAAGTAGAATATTTAACGTATGAAATGATTGCTTCATAGACTGTTACGGTTTTCAACACAACTGTTCAAATGAGGACATTTTTTTTTTCAAAAAGATTCTCCACACGAGAACATTTTCAAGAAAATAATATCTTGACAAATACAGTTTAATAAAATGACTTCAGGAAGAATAGAATGAAACCACACATAGAAACACCTCCTTCTATTTTGAACAATGAGCTGCAGAGCAAAACATTTCTATTAGATAAAACTTCACAGAAACATATTCATATATTGTGAATAATTAGCTGGAAAAATAAGCTTTTTTGTAAGAATGTCAGAATTTGCTCGAGAGAGATTTGTCGCGGTCGGATAATTCCATGTTCGCTGCACCCAAATCTGCTAGAATTATACGGCAGGCTTCCTGTTAAGTCTGAGCTGTCTTATGCGCTTGCAGTTTGAGTTTTTCAAGTTGTCTCCATGCTCTGAATTGAATTTCAAATGCATTAACGCCACTGGTGCCACGTGATGGAGAAGGTCCAAGATGATCATGGCACAAGCCTTAAGCCTGCACACAAATTAGCCCCCTTTCTGTCATTTCTTCTTATCTTTTTCTGCCTTGCTGGCCCATTCACCTGTATACGTTCGATAAAGTCTTACGTACTTTTTCCTAGGATTAATAAATGGGTACATGTTTTAAGGACATTTTTGGCTGTAGGGAAATGACGCAATTTGAGGTAATTTAGGTCAGTTTTATGTATGGTTTTAGCGTCCTTAGTTATGTTGAAATGTATGTTTTGTTATGTTTTTTAAATCTTCTATGTGATAAATTCGACGGAGTGGTCAGCGCCAGGGGCGTGCCCTCAGATTATGTGCACGAATGCATTGATTGTACACTTACTTTTCTTTTCCTTTTGAAGTATTGTTTGTTTTGAAACGGTTATAGCCCTGGTATGGCTCTACGCAGTCGGCTGGGTTTAATAAAACAAAAATAACAGTAACAATAACAAAGTGGTGTTTCAACACACTGCACTAACTGGGCATACAGGGTGTTTGTTGTGATCAATGAGCTGGAAAAGTACAGACTTTTCCCATTCAGGCTTGTAGATGCAGGACCCCTCTGTGTGGTCAGGCATCTCCAAACTGAAGGGACAGGTTCTGACAAGATGTGGATAGTTGTCAAAAACTGGGTACTTGTGACTTTCTGCTGGTTTGGAAGGGTGAGCGTTATTCGTTTTGGTAAAATAGTCGCCCAGAAACCGCACAGAAATCTTCTGTGACATATTTTGGTTTATGTTCACGTTCACATGCTCACGCGCGGGCACACACACACGTGCATGTACACACACAGACAACACATCAGGACACATATACACCCCGCACCACGCACACGCGCACGCATACACATACACACACACACACACACACACACACCCCCTATCCATTTAACACACACACCACACCTTCATTCTCTCGTGCACATTCACACACACAACACACACACACACACACACACACACACACACACACAACACACACACACACACACACACACACACACACACACACCCCTATCCACTTAACCACACACACACACCTTCATTTCTCTTGCACATTTACACATACAACGACACACACACACACACACACACACACACACACACACACACACACACACACACACACACACACACACACACACACACACACACACACCAAAAATAAAAAAAAACAAAAACAGAACACAACAAGAACAAAAAAATAAAGAACCAGACATTCATACAGACAGTAATTACCTTATGACAACATTTCGTATTTTGGACGTTTTGTACAGGTAAACTGCAAAACGTTTCACAATTTCTTCGTTCACTGATAACATTAATAAAATAAGCTTGAACAAACAAGAATATCTAGAGATTGAGAGAGAGAGAGAGAGAGAGAAGAGAGGAGAGAGAAAGAAAGAGAGATAGAGAGAGAGGGAGGGAG
This sequence comes from Monoplex corrugatus, assembly GCA_030674185.1. Taxonomy (NCBI): domain Eukaryota; kingdom Metazoa; phylum Mollusca; class Gastropoda; order Littorinimorpha; family Ranellidae; genus Monoplex; species Monoplex corrugatus. The sequence continues at coordinate 55,866,357 of JAPXFY010000022.1, forward strand.
AGAGAGAGAAGGAGAGAGAGAGAGAGAGAGAATTGAACGAGAGTGGGGAGAGAGAGAAGGGGGAGCAAGAAAGAGAGAGAGAGAGAGAGAGGGAGAGAGAGAGAGAGAAGGGGAGCAAGAGAGAGAGAGAAGGCGGAGGAGAGAGAGAGAGAGAAAGAGAGAGAGAAAGAAGAGAGAGAGAGAGAAAGAGGGAGTGAGAGAGTGAGAGATTGAACGAAAGAGAGTGGGAGAGAGAGAGAGAGAGAGAGAGAGAGAGAGAGAGGGTGATTGAAACTGACACAAAAATTATAGCAGTATGGTTAACTGAATAGTTTTTCTTCCTTTTTTCCTCCCTTCTTCGTCTTTTTCCCCCCTCTTTCTTTTTCCTTGTATCTACCATGGGGTACCAGAGGGTGCAGAGAGTGCAGTGAGTGCACTTTTACATTTGCATGTGATTAAATACCTAGTCCTGGCCAAATGGTACTGAAAGATTTTATTTAACTTGAACAAATAATTCATCAATCGTGAATAATAGCGCTGTGTTCTAACTGACCTGTATTGCAGCACACACACCACACACACACAGAGAGAGAGAGAAGAGAGAGAGGGAGGGAGGGAGAGAGAGGGGGGAAAAGGGTGAGAACAGAGAGATGGGGAAAAGGGTGAGAACAGAGTGATGGGGAGAGAGCAGAGCAGAGAGAGAGAGAGAGAGAGAGAGAAAGAAAGAAAATGCAAAAGAGAGGGGTGAGAGGGAGAGAGAGAGAGAGGAAGAGAGAGAGAAAGAGGAGAGAGAAGTCAAAAGAAAGAGGGAGAGAAGGAGGAAAGAGAGAGAAAGCAGGAGCGAGAGAGAAAAAAAAAAGAGAGAGAGAGGTTGTGATGACGGTGGTAGCAGGGGGATTGTCAGAACAGGAGGTGGAGGGGAGTGAGGGGGGGGGCAAGGGATGCGCCATACTTCAAGACGTCATATTCGACCTACCGCCGATTGGATTTCGTGCCAGTGCAGCAGTTTTCTGACAGAGTACCTCAAAAAGGTATAGGTGTAACCTTGATCCACTGTCACTTTTTATACAGCATCACTACTGAGTATGTTGGCTTGCTGCGTGGGGATGCCGGGGGCTGTTTCAGTATAAATGGAAAAAAAAAAAAACTCCACGCGATTCGTTTCACTGCTTCCTTTGTTACGTTTTAGACAGAACAATCATTAAACTGTCAGTTGCCCCCGTGGGGATGCCGGGGCTCTTTCTGTATAAGAAATTTCCTTTTTTTCTGTCACTCTGTTACTTCTTCGCTTTCTGTCATATCTTCCTGTCAGTTTCTGCCTTGCTGGTCCATTCACCTGTGTTTGTTCGATAAGGTCTTACGTACTTTTTCTTAGGTTTGATAATTGGGTAGATGTGTTAAGTGTATTTTTGGCTCTAGGGAAATGAGATGTGCGAAAGCAGTTTTAGGTAATTCAGGTGCGTATTCATTATATAATAATAATAATAATTAAAATTACAATATTAACAGCGCAAAATCTTGAAAAATCAAATCTAAGCGCTGAAATACACACACACACGCACGCACGCACACACACGCACGGCACGCACGCACGCACGCACGCACACGCACCCACGCACACACACACACACACACACACACACACACACACACACACACACACACACACACACACACACACACGGCTATAAATGGGGAGAAAGAATAAAAACAATGGAAAATTATAGAGAGCATATTATATACAATTATATATTGCAATGTGATTCCCCTCCGAGTGGAGACAGGCTGCAGAGGGGATTGAGTGAGGTCAGGATTTTATGCAGAGGAGAAAAGGTGAGTTTTGAGAGCGGACTTGAAGGAGACAAAAGTAGGCGTGCAGCATTGTTTTGAATGCGCTGTAGGATGTGAATGGTGGAGGCAGGAAGACCAGACAGGAGAGAATTGCAATAGTCAATGCGAGACATTATGA
>JAPXFY010000022.1:55873304-55880804 GCA_030674185.1 Monoplex corrugatus
CAGTTCTCAACCCAGCAGTTGCGCTGAAGAAGTCGGCCGGATCGCCAATGAAAGCTACGCAGTAAGTAGCTTTTTTGTAACTGAGAGCCAGGTTCAACCAGGTAGCCATTATAGGAAGAGAACAGTTACCCCCCCTTTTCCCAGTTAAATAACTGCGGGACCCAAAGGACAGATACGCATGAATGATTTTTGAATTATTAATGAAGAATTGACAGCCTTGAACATCACTCGCCCTTGCTGCCAAAAGTCCTATCACTACAACGCAACGTCCCGTAAAACAAGGGTCTTTCAACTTTCTCTTGATCTCATACTGGCCTTTGTTCCTTGGGGTAGACAGGTATTTCGTTAGAAGAGCTTTTTTTTGACATGCATAATATTGTGCAGTGCAAAAGGTCTGAAATGAAGCAAGATTTCCGAACTGCGTGCAGATTTTGGCGAGATTCTTTGTTTGATATTTTTTTGTAGGAAATCTGTTTTTAGCGGAAAGAACAGTATGTGGTATGCACGTGTTCAAATGATTATGGTGTTCTTTACATCGTGGGTTCCCCATAGGGATGCCGGGGGCTTTTTCAGTATAAATAGTATCCCCACCTTCTGGAAATTCTGTGTTAGAAATTGCCTCTTTTCTGTCACTCTCATTGTTTCTGTCTTGCTTCTTTGCTTTCTATCATCTCTTCCTACCATTTTCTGCCTTAGAGGTCCATTCACCTGTGCGTGGTCTATAAAGCCTTACATACTTTCTTTCAGGATTTATAATTGGGTACATCCATTGGTTGCATTTTTTGACTCTAAGGAAATTTGATGTGTAGAAGCAATTTTAGGTAATTTACGCCATTTATACACACGTGCGCACGCATACTTACACACACACACACATACATACACACACTCACGCTCACACACACACACACCCTCACACACACACACACACACACACACACACACACGCACACGCACGCACGCACGAACGCACGCACGAACGCACGCACGCACGCACGCGTGCAAGTGCCCAAATTCACGCACACACTATTCATTCAGAGAAGTGTTGGATTACAGGTAGTTGACCACACTCTTTTTGTCTGTTTTCTTTCTGTCTTTTCTTTCTTTGTTTTCTTTCTTTTTGTCTTCCTTCTCCTTTCTTTTTCCTGTCTTTTTTCCCTCTTTTTCCTTTCTGTCTTTCTTTTATTTCTCCTTATCGAATATTCTTTTCATTTTCTTTTTCTTTCTTTTTGTCCTTTTCTTCTTTCTTTCTTTTCTTTCTTTCCTTGTACTGTTTTTCTTATTTTGGAACTCTGTTTTCCTTTCCTTTCTGTCTTTTCCTTTCTTTCTTTTGTTTTATTTCTTTTCTCTCTTTCAGATTTTCATTTTTCTTTTCTTTTCTTTTCTTTTTTATTCTTTTCTTTTCTTTTCTTTTCTTTCTTTCTTTTTTTCTTTCTTCCTTTCTGTCTGTCTGTCTGTCTGTCTGTCTGTCTTCTTTCTTTCTTTCTTTCTTTCTGTCTGTCTTTGTTTCTGTCTTTCTGTCTTTCTGCCTTTCTATCTTTCTTTCTTACTGTGCACAACAGCCAAACACCTTGTTGTAGAGGGGTCAAATTTTCGACTTTAATGTCTTTCTCAAGTAAAATCAAAATGTCGATTCTGTATTTCTTTCTTTCTTTCTTTCTTTCTTTCTTTCTTTCTTTCTTTTTTCTGTATTTCTTTCTGTATTTCTTTCTGTATTTCTTTTCTTTCTTTCTTTTTTTGTTCTTACTTTTTTCCTGTTTTATTTTTCTTTCCTTCTTTTTCTTCGTGTCTTTCTTTCCTTCTTTCTGTCGGTCTCTTCCTGCTTCAGTGGTCTTTTTCAAAATGTGTCAGAGTGCAGAGAGTGCACCTTCACACTTGCTCACGACGAAAGTTCACAAGCACTCGGTGCAGTCACGACTATTTGGTGGCTGTGCAACATGATTTGGTCATACTTTATTTATCCTGCAAGGGAGGGAGAATACTGCTTGTGCAGTTTGAATACTGTCGCATTACGAAAGAGGGATATAGTTGTTATTGTTTTACGTGTTTTGTGGTTTCATCAGGAAGGCTAAGCTGTTTATTAAATTAAGAGTTTTGTGACGTCATTAAGTTTCAGTTTCAGTTTTTTTTAAAATGACGTCTCCGCGCTCGGAACGAATTCTGTATGCACTTATGTCACATGTGCCGTGTGTATGGTGATCATGACACAAACCTTAAGCCTGCACATAAACCCATGAGCTGGTCTGGTCCTGTGGCCCAACCTAGGCTATGTTTGACCTAGTCTATATTTTATACTGGTATTTTATCAGCCTACCACTGGAATAAACTTAGCTGGGTATTGCTGTTGTTTTAAGTGTTTTGTGACGTCATTAAAAAGGCTAAGCTGTTATTAACTCTTTTGTAATCTTACGCTTGACAAAGGCCAGTTGGCCGAAAATTTGCGCCTGTCTTGTCTTGTTGTATTAAATACGCGTTCGAATTCTTCTTTCGTGTGTGTTTTTTTGTTGTTGTTTTGTTCCTGTTTGCTTGAACGCGGGCGTCATTAAGAAGGCTAACTGCTACTCTTTTTTGTTGTTGTTTGAGTCACCAAGAGAGTTACAGCTTTTTATAGTGTTTTGTGGCGTCACAAAGACGGCTAGTTGTTATTGTTTTACGTGTTTTGCGGTGTCATACAGAGGGTCATTGCTCTTACTGAGTTAAACGTTTTTGGCGTCACTAATAGGGCTGTAGCTGTTATTGTTGTACGTGTTTGTAGTGTCACCAAGAGGGCTATAGCTATTACTGTTTTACGTGTTTTGTGGCGTCACCAAGACGGCTTTCGCTGTTATTATTTTACGTGTTTTGTGGCGTCACCAAGAGGGCTATAGCTGTTATTGTTTTACGTGTTTTGTGGCGTCACTAAGAGGGCTATAGCTGTTACTGTTTTACGTGTTTTGTGGTGACACCAAGAGGGCTATAGCTGTTATTGTTTTACGTGATTTGTGGCGTCACCAAGAGGGCTATAGCTATTACTGTTTTACGTGTTTTGTGGCGTCACCAAGAGGGCTATACCTGTTGTTGTTTAATGTGTTTTGTGGTGTCGCCAAAAGGGCTATAGCTGTTGTTAAATGTTGATGTCTGGAGAACGTAGCCTTAGATACAAGCTTTATATGGATGCACACGCGCGTGCACCCCCACCCCCCCACACACATCATCATCATCATCAGGTGCCTTGCCACATGGCGTTGGCGATTATGGACTTCCATCTGTCTCTATCTCTTGTTGCCTCAAGCATCTCTTCCACCCTCCTTGTTTTCAGCCACTCTGCAAGTCCGTCTAGTATCTTCTCCCTGGGTGTACCCGGTGCTGTCCTTCCCTCCAGCTTTCCCGTTGTGACCAGGTGCTCCAATTCCCCTTTCCTCATAAAAGGCCTATGAATGTTGTCTGCCGTTTCCTAATCATCCTTATGAATGGTCTACTTGTGTCTGCCTCCATCAAGACTGTCTCGTTTGTTTTCTTTGCTGTCCATGGAACTCTCAACATCCTTTTAGAAACCACATGTCGGCTGCTTCAATTTTGTTCTGGCTATGCTTGTTGACACACACACACATACACACATAACATGGCAAAACATATCACACAGAAATCACACACATACCACATTTATACACAAACATACATATCTAAACATATATATGCACGATATGAACACGTATAAACATACATACATACACATACACAAACATATGGACGTACGCTCGTGCAAGAGGAAGAAGGGACCAAAGAAAAGAAAATAACAGGGGAAAAGGGACAAGGGAGGAGGGGGCTTAGGAGTGATTAGATGAATAAAGTGTTATGTGAGTGCGTCTGTGTATATGTGTGTGTGCGCACGTATATGTGTGAGTGTGTCCGTGCGTGCGAATATGTCCGTGTGTTTCTGTGTGTGCGTGCGTGCGTGCGTATGATCACTCTCTCTCTCTCTCTCTCCCTGTATATATATATATATATATATATGCCTAAATATATATATGCCTATATATATATATATATATATATATATATATATATATATATATATATATGTGTGTGTGTGTGTGTGTGTGTGTGTGTGTGTGTGTGTGTGACAGAGAGAGAGAGAGAGAGAGACAGAGACAGAGAGAGAGAGAGAGAGAGAGAGAGAGAGAGACTGTGTGTGTATATTTTGTGTGTGATTATTTCTGTCTGTCTGTCTGTCTGTCTGTTGTTGTTTGTCTCTCCTCTCTCTCTCTCTCTCTCTCTCTCTCTCTCTCTCTCTCTCTCTCCCTGTAGGAGGGAGTAACAAGAGGGATGAATTAGTCGACAATCATGACGTCTCATTTGATCTGCCCACAGTCGACTTGACGCCACAACGATAATTTTCTCATAGTGCCAGTCTCTCTGGGAGGTGTAACCTTGGTCTCCTGTTACACGCCAGAACCCCCCACGCTAGATTTGCCTCAGGCCCTTTTTTTGTCTTTTCTTTTTTCCCCCTTCCATATACATTTCGTTTCATTGTCAATCTGATGTGTGTACACCAGGTCCAGAGCCCCCCATGACAGACAGCCCCAACCCAGGGCTCCCCACCTCTTTTTCCAAACACATGTTCTGTTGTCGGTCTGTGTGCTAGGTCCAAGGTGCAGAACGCGCAGATTAGATTCTCTCTATACTCCTGTTTCCGTACTGCTATATGGTTGTGAGGCGCGGACAGTCAACACGCAAAGTCAGAATAAAATTGAGGCAACTGAATTGTGGGTTTTAATTAAGAAGAATGTTGAGTTCCATGGACAGCAGAGAAACAAACGAGAAAGTCTTGAAGGAGGCAGATACAAGAAGATCAGCAACGAAGAAGATAAGAAAAAGACAAACAACATTTATAGGACATTGTATGAGGCAAGAGAATTTACAGCACCTAGTCACAACAGGAAAGCTGGAGGGAAAGAAAACGCCAAATACACCCAGGGAGAAAATATTGTACTTACATGCAGAGTGGCTGAGGACGGAGGCGGTGGGAGATGTACAAGCAGCGACAAGGGATAGATTCGTATGGAGGGCCATGATCGCCAACGCCATGCGGTAGGGCACATGATGATGATGACACTTGCTTCACTGTCGATCTAATGTTCGCCAGGGCGAGAACCTCCATGCCATTCTCACCCCCCCCCCCACCCTTTTCCAAACACATGTTGTATTGTCAATCTGATGTATACCAGGTCCAGAACCAGCAGGGCAGACTTACCTAAGCTTTTTTTTCTATTTCATACGTTTGTTCCACTGTCGATCTAATGTGCACAAGGTCTAGAACCGCAGGCCAAACTCAGCCTCGGACTTTTTTCTCTCTCTACACTTGTTCCACTGTTGATCTAATATGTGCCAGGGCCAGAACCTGAAGCAATCATTCATGAAGCCAAAAACACACGAAAATAAGAACAGAAATCATTATTTAATTAACAAACACAAGACAGGTACAAATAATTTGCCAAATGGTCTTTGTCAGAGGAACACAAGACAACAAAGAAAACACATTTATTAGATTTTAGAACAAAATCAACAGATCAGCTAATTTTCTTGGTGTTTTGTTGAGCGTTGAACTACACAAGATTCATGGTCCCTCTCTATGGGAACTAGGCCCCTGTCAGTATAAATAGTATCTCCACCTTCTGGAAATTATGTAAGAAATGTCCTCTTTTCTGTCACTCTCTTTGTTTCTGTCTTGTTCCTTTGCTTTCTGTCATTCCTTCCTGTCATTCCTTCCTATCGTTTTCTACCTTGTTGGTTCATTCACCTGTATGTGTTCGATAAAGTCTTACGTATTTTCTCTGAGAATTGATACGTGTATTAAGTTGGGATTTTGGCTTAGGGAAAATGAGATATGCGGAAGCAATTTTAGGTAGTTTAGGCCCGTTCTTATGTATGTTTTAGACTTCTTAGTTATGTTTAAATTCAAATGTCAGTTTTTTTAAATCTCTGTGCGATAAATTGGACGGAGTGGTCAAGCCAGGGCATGTCCTTAGATTATGTGGGCGAATGCATCTATATGTGTGCTTAATTTTCTTTTTCTTTTTTTCCTGGTGAAGAATTGTGTGTTTTGAAATGGCTACAACCCTGATATGGCTGTACGCAGTCGGCTGGGCTTTAAACAATAATAGCAACAAAACAACAATCCAGGAGTTGTATACGTTTAGAGAATGGTAATGGGCTTACACAGATAATAACAATTGATGTGTTATCACCATGGGCATATGCCACTGCTGGCAACATGGTCACGTTCGAAAAAAAAAATTATATTGCATCATCCGCCGTTGTCTAGTAGTTAGCATAACGGACTACCGATTAATCATATTCATATTGATATTCATATTGATATTCATATTCATATAATATTCATATTCATATATTCATAATCATATTCATACTCATTCATGTTCATATACATGTTCATATTCATATTCATATTCGTACTCATTTCTTGTTGTCACAATGAATTTACCATGTGAAACTCGGGCTGCCGTCCCCGTTGAGAACGCGTCGCCGCAATGCAGCGCCACCGATTTTATTATTTTTAAACGAAGACTTTAAAAAGGCAAGAAGGCTAATGGACCTTGAAGGGGAGGGACCTGGGAAATGAACCTCTCTTTCCAATATTTTCTTACCAGGGCAGCTAGCCGAATGTTCTTTTCTTCACGATTTTCAACTGCCGTTGGATCTTTAGCATACGCAGGCCAGAAGGCCCACGGATCTGATTCCTTTTTCGTCTCCTTCCAAAGGACAGGATGTTCAGTTCGATTTTCCATTCAAACTGAGGTAAAAAGTCGAGGTATCTATGGGAAACGAATCGTGGAACTTAGAGCGTAGTTATTCGCGGGCTAAACTGTTCTGCTACGTTTCTCCTAATTAGAAGATTAGAAAATTTGAAATCGAATCCCATCAACCCTGTGGGGGTGCCAGGGGCTTTTTCAATATAAATAGTATCCCCACCTTGTGGAAATTCTGTGCTAGAAATTGCTTCTTTTCTGTCACTCGCTCTGATTCTGCCTTGTTTCTTTGCTTTTTGTGATTTCTTCCTATCATTTTCTGCCTTAATGGTCCATTCACCTGTATGTGTTCGATAAAGCCTTACATACTTTTCTCTTAGTATTGATAATTGGCTACATGTGTTAAATGCATTTTTGGCTCTAGGTAGTTGAAATATGTGGAAGCAGTTTTAGGTGATTTATGCCCCTTTTTAAAAAAAATGTTTTGGTGTCCTTAGGTATGCTTAAATTTGTATTCAGGTGTGTTTTTTAAATTCCCTGTACGATTATATTGGACAGATTGGTCAACACCAGGGGCATGTCCTTAGATTATATGCGTGAATGCATTTGTATGTACTTGATTTTCTTTTCTTATTTTTCATTTTGAAGTTTTGTATATTTTGAAGCAGTTACAGCCCTGATATGCCTCTACGCAGTCGGCTGGGCTTTAAACAACAGTAACAGTAACAGTAAGAATCCCATCAGTCTTGTC
>JAPXFY010000022.1:55888304-55903304 GCA_030674185.1 Monoplex corrugatus
TAGCGGTGGAGAGGTAGGGGAGGGGTGGGCAGTGAGGGAACACGCATACATGCATTACAGACAAAACAGAACACTAAAATATTGAAATTCATCGAGGATGGATGCAGTTCATTATGCTGATTAATAAAAGAAAAGATTATGGGAATATGCTTTAGAAAGCCTTGAAAATCATTGTGCATGCATGCATTTACTTCTACTGATTAATCAAAAAGGCATGGGAACACATTATATCAGCAGCTGAGGCAGTAGGCTGGGCTATAAACAATATGGACAGCTGAGGCAATAGGCTGGGCTATAAGCAATATGGACAGCTGAGGCAATAGGCTGGGCTATAAGCAATACAACAGCTGAGGCAATAGGCTGGGCTATAAACAATATGCACAGCTGAGGCAATAGGCTGGGCTATAAGCAATATGCACAGCTGAGGCAATAGGCTGGGCTATAAGCAATATGCACAGCTGAGGCAATAGGCTGTGCTATAAGCAATATGCACAGCTGAGGCAATAGGCTGGGCTATAAGCAATATGCACAGCTGAGGCAATAGGCTGTGCTATAAAGCAATATGAACAGCTGAGGCAGTAGGCTGGGCTATAAGCAATACAACAGCTGAGGCAATAGGCTGGGCTATAAGCAATATGCACAGCTGAGGCAGTAGGCTGAGCTATAAGCAATACAACAGCTGAGGCAGTACGCTGGGCTATAAGCAATATGGACAGCTGAGGCAATAGGCTGAGCTATAAGCAATATGAACAGCTGAGGCAATAGGCTGAGCTATAAGCAATATGAACAGCTGAGGCAATAGGCTGAGCTATAAGCAATACAACAGCTGAGGCAGTACGCTGGGCTATAAGCAATATGGACAGCTGAGGCAATAGGCTGAGCTATAAGCAATATGAACAGCTGAGGCAGTAGGCTGGGCTATAAGCAATATGGACAGCTGAGGCAATAGGCTGGGCTATAAGCAATATGGACAGCTGAGGCAATAGGCTGGGCTATAAGCAATATGGACAGCTGAGCAATAGGCTGGGCTATAAGCAATATGGACAGCTGAGGCAGTAGGCTGGGCTATAAGCAATATGAACAGCTGAGGCAATAGGCTGGGCTATAAGCAATATGGACAGCTGAGGCAATAGGCTGGGCTATAAGCAATATGGACAGCTGAGGCAATGGCTGGGCTATAAGCAATATGCACAGCTGAGGCAGTAGGCTGGCTATAAGCAATACAACAGCTGAGGCAATAGGCTGGGCTATAAGCAATATGCACAGCTGAGGCAATAGGCTGGGCTATAAGCAATATGGACAGCTGAGGCAATAGGCTGGGCTATAAGCATATGGACAGCTGAGGCAATAGGCTGGGCTATAAGCAATATGCACAGCTGAGGCAGTAGGCTGGCTATAAGCAATACAACAGCTGAGGCAATAGGCTGGCTATAAGCAATATGCACAGCTGAGGCATAGGCTGGGCTAATAAGCAATACAACAGTGAGGCAATAGCTGGCTATAAGCATATGCACAGCTGAGGCAATAGGCTGGGCTATAAGCAATACAACAGCTGAGGCAGTAGGCTGGCTATAAGCAATACAACAGCTGAGGCAATAGGCTGGCTATAAGCAATATGACAGCTGAGGCAATAGGCTGGGCTATAAGCAATATAAACAGCTGAGGCAGTAGGCTGGGCTATAAGCAATACAACAGCTGAGGCAGTAGGCTGGGTTATAAGCAATACAACAGCTGAGGCAATAGGCTGGGCTATAAGCAATACAACAGCTGAGACAATAGGCTGGGCTATAAGCAATACAACAGCTGAGGCAATAGGTGGGTTATAAGCAATACAACAGCAGGGACAATAGGCCTTCATCGTCAATGGATAGACGATACTGGGAAAAGGAAAAAAAATGAGATGGGTAGAACTTACTGCCCATTATTCAGTTGCATTTAGGGCAGGAACGAAGACAATCCACTCCTGTTTGTTGCAAGCCAAGCTCTGTATAATACCATCCGTGTTTTCAGGGCCTTACAGGTTCTTTGTTGTTCATCGCTAGGTGTACTTGGGTTATCTTTTCCTACGTCTTTTTTTTCTGATGTCCAGTGAAGGGCAGTCCAGGTGGTGTGCCCAATCCATTGTCTTTTCATGATGATGATGCCCATACATAGCAAAGAAAACATAAGAAACAGTCTCGATGGAGGCAAACAAAAAGGACATTAATGAAGAAGGTTAGGAAAAGACAGGCAACGTTACAGGACATTTTTTTAAGAGGCAAGAGAAATTAGAGCACTTGCTCACAACAGGAAAGATGGAGGGAAAAAGAGCACTAGGTAGATCCAGGGAGAAAATATTGGACGGGCTTGGGCAGTGGATGAAGACAGACAGGGTGGGAGATGTACTTGCAGCGACAAAGGACAGGTTCATGTGGAGGGTCACGATCGTCAGCGCCATGTTGCACGGCACACGATAATGCTGATGAGTGCCCATACTTTCTAAGTTGAGATGAAGACCAACCCTGTAATTTCAGCCCCCCCCCAAAAAAACACTAAGGCCTCAAGGTCTCTCTCTTTTAAATATTTTTTTTTCATAAAGGATCATAACATTCAGGGAGGTTACCTTTGTGCTCACCTTTGCGCCTCATTTTCTACGTCACCTTAATTGCCACAGAAGCTGGGGCAGGTGTGTGTGTTTTTTTTTAACAATGCGATGATGATGGTGTCGATGAGGAAGATTATCATGATGCTATGGAGTTCCATCAAGGATTGAGACTACGTGACAGGGCGGTACTCTACGCTTACTATCATAATGTATCCTGGCGTCAACCAGGCCCGAGAGATACAAACACCTGCGATTCTGGTCAGAAGATTTGAGCAACACCGTCATTGACGCATCCGTGAAGTGGATGAGACTCGACTGTGTGGTCCCAGTCTTCCCAATGAGCCCATAGGGCGCACAACTCTGGGTAGGAGCCGGTTAGAGCCGAAAAATCCCACAATGATTTTTGAAGGGGACTGATGGGGATTCGAACCCACAACCTTCCAGCCGGCAGTCCGTAGCGTTAGCAACTACACCACAGCGACTGGTGGTCAAGCCTCTCTCTCTCTCTCTCCCCCTCTCTCTCTCTCTCTCATGCGGGCCCAGTAGCTCAGTTGGTTTAACGTCGGATTCACATGCTAATAGGTTCTGGGTTCGAATCCCAGGGTGCGCTACATTAAAACTGGCCTTCTCACTGTCCCATCTTAACATCATTGTTGTTCGGTGGTGTCAGTATATGATTAGATAAGTCCCCCTTCCCCCACTTCCTTGGGATGGTTATCCCCGTCGGGTGTCGACGTAAAAACTGAACCAAATCAATCTCTCTCTCTCTCTCTCTCTCTCTCTCTCTCTCTCTCTCTCTCTCCTCTCTCTCTCTCTCCTCTCTCTCTCTCTCTCTCTCTCTCTCTCTCTCTACCACCTCGGGATTCCAAGATTACGTGGAGAACCTTTACCAAGATTATACAAACAAAATCCTTCCCCCAAAAAAACACAATAATTAACTACAAGTTAAACACCATCCCAGCAGTCCCAAATTAACCCTACGTCAGCACCAACCATTCCGGCACCCTCTGTTAATAAAAGGTATGGTTCTAGAGAGCCGCCGATCACTGATGAAGATAATTCCGTTACACAGCTCACCGGTTGGTCGGGTGGGCGAGGCACTCAGGCGTGCCCACAAAGGGAGGGAAGCGGCCACTAAGGGGAAGACAATCGCGCCTTTCCAGGCGGCTGCACCGACGACTTGTCTGTCAATGGCGGGACGGATGTCAGTGACACGGTCAGAACGTATGGGCGTCTGTTGCGCATATTCTGGGATAAATCACCATTTTTTTCCATGGAATTTTCTGTCTGTCTGTCTCTGGTCTCTGTCTGTCTGTCTCTGTCTCTGTCTCTCTCTTTGTCTCTGTCTGTCTGTCTGTCTATGTCTCTCTCTGTCCCTCTCGATTTTCTCGTGGAATTCTCTGTCTGTCTGTCTGTCATTCTCTCTATCTTGTCTGTCTGTCCGTCCATTTTCTTGTGGAATTCTCTCTCCCACAGACCTGTCTGTCTGTCTGTCTGTCTCTTCTCTCTCTCTCTCTCTCTCTCTCTCTCTCTCTCTCTGCTTAATGATGTTGTTGTTGGCGGATCTCTTTATCCCACTCTGTCTCTCGGTACTGATTCTCTGTGTCTTTCTATCTGTCTCCCTCCCCTCCTCTCTCCCTATCTCTCTCTGAGTCTCCCTCTGTCTCTTGGTCTCTGTCTGTCTGTCTCTCTCTCTTTCTCTCTCTCTCTCTCTCTCTCTGCTTAATGCTGTTGTTGTTGTAGGATCTCATAAATTCCAAGAATTTCTCCCGCTCCGTCTCTAGGTCCTTATCTCTCTGTGTCTCTCTCTATCTCCCCCCCCCCGTCTCTCTCACTCCCTATCTCTCTCTCTCTCTCTTTCTCTCTCTCTCTCTGAGTCTCCCTCTCTCTTTTGGTCTCTATCTGTCTGTCTGTCTGGGTGTAAAAACTATTCCAGCTTCTGTGGCATTAAGGTGGCGTAGAAAATGGGACTAATAAAGAAAAAATTGAGCACAAAGGTAACCGCCCTGAATGCCATGAACCTTTTAAAAAAAAGTAAGACATTTTGTTTCTATTTCTTTTTTTCATTTTTACTGTAGCGGAGTCGGAATGTGGCTACACTTTTGGACAATACAGTAACTTTGTACTGAAGTCCAATCGAGCCGAAATGATTTTGCCCTTTTGAAACCAGCACATCGTAATAACGCTCAAGGCAAAATATGATTCTGCTTCTGGAGTCAAGCGCAATAATATACGCTCTAGAATCGCTCGCTTACATCTCTCTCTCTCTCCCCCTCCCTCTCCCTCCTTTCCCCTTCCCTCCCTCCCCATCCTTTTCGCTCGCGCTCTGTCTGGCTGCCTGCCTGCCTACCTGCATGTCTGTCTGGCCCTCCCTCCCTCCCTCTCTGTCTCTGTCTCTCTTTCTCTCTGTCGCTATCTGTCTCTCTGTCTCTGTCTGTCTGTCTCTCTTTCTTTCTTTCTCTCTCTCTCTCTCTCTCTCTCTCTCTCTCTCTCTCTCTCTCTCTCTCTCTGTGTCTCGTTCGCTCATCTCTCGTACGATCGATAATAGGTGTAGTTGACTGGCTCGGGTCAGATTTTTCTCCCTTTGTTTTTGATACCACTTCTACCGTTGTATTGCCTGCTCAATTTTTTTTTTATCGATGTTCCTCTTTTGGTTCGTATCTTGTCCCCCCCCCCCCCCCCATATTTCTTATTAAACAAAGACAAAATGAAATAAATGTGAACAATAATTTTTGAAAAAGCGAATGACGGCCTGGTTGTATGCTGCCAAGTAATACGGGTATATTGCCACAGCCCAAAGAGAAGGACAACAAGATTGTCTCCCTTGCAAAGATATTAAGGGACAAAGACAAGCAGACAAAATAGATATTGTACTCGACAGAATAAACTGATTAGTCTTAACCCTTTGACTTCTGCATCCTGTCCACCAGCATCCAGCATTGCCAACCATGCTAGCAAAGCAAAACCTTAATCCTTTGGTTCTCTCACCCTATTCAACAGCTTCCTGCAAAAGCTGATGGATAAGGTGAGGGAATCAAAGGGTTAAGTTTTTCAGTTGTTGGATAGGGTGAGGGAGTCAAAGGGTTAAGTTTTTCAGTTGGTGGATAGGGTACGGGAATCACAGGGTTAGAATTTTCAGTTGATGAATAGGGTGCGGGAGTCAAAGGGTTAAGTTATCCAGTTGATGAATAGGGTACGGGAATCAAAGGGTTAGATTTTTCAGTTGATGAATAGGGTGCTGGAATCAAAGGGTTAAGTTTTTCAGTTGATGAATAGGGTGCGGGAGTCAAAGGGTTAAGTTTTTCAGTTGATGAATAGGGTGAGGGAATCAAAGGGTTAAGTTTTTCAATTGATGGATATGATGCGAGAGTCAAAAGGGTTAAATACTGGACTGCTCCCCATCCACCAGCAATCTTTCTTTTTCCATTATATTCCTGTTTTGTTTTTTTTTGTTTTTTTTTTATTTGCATGAGGATGGTCCAGAGAAAGTTAGAGCTTGTAGTAGTTCTTGAACAGGTGAGTTTTCAGAGCTGATTTGTGCTATCAACTCTTTCTTGTTGTCTGTTTCTTTACCATTAGCCTTTAAAACAGCTGTTGCAACACCCTTCCTCAAAAAAGTCGCTCTCGATCCAAATATTCTTAACAAAAAAGATCGTCCGGTCACTAATCACTCATTCTTGTCAAAGATCAAGGTAAAACAAGACAGGTGCAAATTTTCGGTCAATTTGCCTTAGTCAGGCGAATAGAAAAGACAACAAAGAAACGATTTCACAAGATTTAGGACAAAGACAACATTCAGCAAACTTCATCTCAATCTTCTTCAGTTCAACGCTGCTGATGTTTCGATGTTTGTACTTTTTCAATTTTACAAACGTTTTTTTTACAAGTGCTTGGAGATTTCGCCACCCCCCCCCCGCTCTGTTTTTTAATTGTTTTGTTTGTGTTGTTGTTGTTGGTCTTTTTGTTGTTGTTGTTTTTTTTGGGGGGGGGTGTTTTTTTTTTTTTTGCTTGTTGAAATGGCTATCGTGTGGCGGTAGTAGCTGGGAGGTAATTGTCCAGTCAGTGGTGAGGTATTGTTGTTCTGGGTCCCACCCAGCATCATTGGGTCTTTCTTTGACCTCAGCTTGGCTGCTGGCTTCAGGGAACCAGACCTGATGACTGCAGGAAAATTTCTGGAGACTGTTCGGAAAGACCTCAAAATCAGGATCCCTTTTGGGGCCACATCAGACCTGGCTGACAAGCAACGTGGGCTGTGTATGGAGCATTATGTCTGACCTCTGTTGTCATCCCTACGAACAACAACCCCTGTGGCTGTGGTAGAGCAACGTAGGAAACTTCTGACTGCAAAGTGTCGAGACTGTATAGTAAGGGGAGAAGAACTAGCGGATATGTGAGCCGGTGGCTGGGGGTGGGCTGCCCAGTAGAGAGATGATGACCCGAGTGAGGCAAAGGGGGGCTCTTTCATTCTCTCTTGGTCCGGTTACTTAACGGTGAGCATGGTTTTGAACTATTATCTTTTATCTTAACAGGTTGTCATTTTTTGACCTGATATGGCTCTAGTAGTCGGCTGGGCTATAAGCAGTATGAACAGAACTGGTGCAGTCACTGGGCAGGACTTGGCTTGGTGTGCGTCGTTTGGCTTGGTCCCGGGGTTTGTCATCTCCCTATCTTGTCGTTCAGTTACTGAACAAGGTAACTGATGAATGTCATCTCCCTATCTTGTCGTTCAGTTAGTGAACAAGGTAACTGATGAATGTCATCTCCCCATCTTGTCGTTCAGTTAGTGAACAAGGTAACTGATGAATGTCATCTCCCTATCTTGTCGTTCAGTTAGTGAACAAGGTAACTGATGAATGTCATCTCCCCATCTTGTCGTTCAGTTAGTGAACAAGGTAACTGATGAATGTCGTCTCCCTATCTTGTCGTTCAGTTACTGAACAAGGTAACTGATGAATGTCATCTCCCCATCTTGTCGTTCAGTTAGTGAACAAGGTAACTGATGAATGTCGTCTCCCTATCTTGTCGTTCAGTTAGTGAACAAGGTAACTGATGAATGTCATCTCCCATCTTGTCGTTCTGTTTGTGAACAAGGTAACTGATGAATGTCGTCTCCCTATCTTGTCGTTCTGTTTGTGAACAAGGTAACTGATGAATGTCATCTCCCTATCTTGTCGTTCAGTTTGTGAACAAGGTAACTGATGAATGTCATCTCCCTATCTTGTCGTTCTGTTTGTGAACAAGGTAACTGATGAATGTCGTCTCCCTATCTTGTCGTTCTGTTTGTGAACAAGGTAACTGATGAATGTCATCTCCCTATCTTGTCGTTCAGTTTGTGAACAAGGTAACTGATGAATGTCATCTCCCTATCTTGTCGTTCAGTTACTGAACAAGGTAACTGATGAATGTCATCTCCCATCTTGTCGTTCTGTTTGTGAACAAGGTAACTGATGAATGTCGTCTCCCTATCTTGTCGTTCTGTTTGTGAACAAGGTAACTGATGAATGTCATCTCCCCATCTTGTCATTCTGTTTGTGAACAAGGTAACTGATGAATGTCGTCTCCCTATCTTGTCATTCTGTTTGTGAACAAGGTAACTGATGAATGTCGTCTCCCTATCTTGTCGTTCTGTTTGTGAACAAGGTAACTGATGAATGTCATCTCCCCATCTTGTCATTCTGTTTGTGAACAAGGTAACTGATGAATGTCATCTCCCCATCTTGTCGTTCTGTTTGTGAACAAGGTAACTGATGAATGTCATCTCCCTATCTTGTCGTTCAGTTAGTGAACAAGGTAACTGATGAATGTCATCTCCCCATCTTGTCGTTCAGTTACTGAACAAGGTAACTGATGAATGTCATCTCCCTATCTTATCGTTCAGTTAGTGAACAAGGTAACTGATGAATGTCATCTCCCCATCTTGTCATTCTGTTTGTGAACAAGGTAACTGATGAATGTCATCTCCCTATCTTGTCGTTCAGTTAGTGAACAAGGTAACTGATGAATGTCATCTCCCCATCTTGTCATTCTGTTTGTGAACAAGGTAACTGATGAATGGGCCCGAATCGGTCATGCAGCACCTGGAATCCCCCCTCCCCGGTTTGTGTGTGTGCGTGTGCGTGTGTATGTGTGTGTGTGTGTGTGTGTGTGTGTGTGTGTGTGTGTGTGTGTGTGTGTGTATGTGTGTGTGTGTTTGTGTGTGTGTGTGTTTGTGTGTGTGTGTGTGTTTGTCAGTGTATGTGTCTGTGTCTCTGTGTTTCTCTCTCTCTCTCTCTCTCTCTCTCTCTCTCTCTCTCTCTCTCTGTGTTGGTTGGAGAAATGGCTACCGTCTGGTGTGTCAGGAGATGTGTTGGGAGATGATTGCACAGTCAGCGGTGGGGCATTGTTGCTGTGGGTCACATCAAGCAGCCTGAGAATTTTCTTGTTAACATTCCGTCGGACTGTAGGTGTGGGCACTGTGCAAACACTTAAAAATGATCGCATCTGCACATCCTCAACTATAGGTAGTACATAACAGTATGTATCCGGCAATGTTGTTGAGAATTAGCTTTCGTGGAACCATTTTCAAAATCTCTGGCTTTCCTTCTGAAAATGTATATTTTTGTATTCAGAAGTGTTGAGTTTTGTCATGAAAATGAATATGCATTTTCTGTTTTCCTCCTTTGGTTAAAGATGAAGAACAAAAGGAAAAAAGGAAGTATGTTCTCATTTTATTCAAAGGATATAATTTATTGATGAGCGAAATGCATTACTGGCAAATGAAGGCCAGAAGAAGACGATTGTTTGCGAAACAAGCACATCCGACACGCACATTTACAACAAAACATTAATATCTTTATCAGTGAATCCTGGAAGGGAAAGATAAACAACATCTTTAATTAAAACCACTGGAGCCTTACGTATGTCGTCCATCATCAGACAATTAATCATTCCTTCAGTATGTGGCCTTCATCCGAACCTGAAAGAGAGCTTTGTAGGCGAGCTTATTCATGCCTTTGAGGGCTCCTGATCACAGAGAATATTATGGGATATATTTCAGGTTTGATTCCCGTTTTATTGGAGTGTTTTTCACGCATGGATAAGCCAGCATGCTTTTTTCACAGGTCAGCCTTGATGGGAACCGAATGAAAATGCAGTTTACCGCCAACGTTCAACTGTTAAGAAAATATATAACTCAGGGGAGGTTATCTGAGACCTTTGAGTCTCATGTTGAAGGAAGACGATAAACGGGTTGATGGATTAGATTTTAAAATGTCTGCATAGGTCGTCTGTTTTCCCTGTTTGTGGATCATGAAAATACTATGTATCTAGTGCCTTTTCACGCAGACAGACAGACAGACAGACACACACACACACACACACACACACACACACACACACACACACACACACACACACACACACACACACTCACACACGCATTCTCTTCTCTCTCTCTCTCGCTCACACACCACACACACACACACACCCATACACACACACGCACACACACGCACACACACACACACACAAATCCACATTCACTCACATAGACACACAGACACACACATATACACACACATACACACACAGAAACACACACACACACAGACACACACACACACATACATACACACACAGAGACACAGACGCAGACACACACACACACACACACACACACACACACACACACACACACACACACACAAACCAAACACACACACATCCACATTCACACATACACACACACACACACACACAGAGAATTCTACCTCTAAACAACCATCGTGAGCTAGCTACAGCAAAGTTTGCAATTAGAACTACTTCACAAGCGAATAATTTTGTGAGCAAAGAAATTAAAATCAGGTCTGATATTGACTTTCCAAAACGAGCAAAAAACATTTCATCACAAATTACAACTGCAACTTACATATCTGACCTGATCAAACAATCCAGCATAACTATGGATGAAATAGCCGAAAAACCAACGTTAACGCCTATCCCTACATGGGAAATGCTAAAGGCCACGTTTGATCTCGATTATGCAGACGTTAAAAAAGATGATAATGTCAACATTACGCTATCCACAGCTTGTGAACACATCGATGAAAAGTACCGTACCCACCTCCACATTTTTACTGATGGGTCAGTCTTAGCAAATCAGAGCGCTGGAGCATCGTTTTATGTTCCAAAATTTAACATTAAAAAGTCTTTTTTCATTGGGGCAAATGTATCTATATATACAGCAGAATTGGTCGCTGTTGTTCAAGCGTTGCATTATTTAATAAGCCTTCGGCCTGCGCCTTTCAAAGTAGTTCTGTTTGTTGATTCAAAATCTGTATTATATGCCTTACAGTCTTTTGATACAGACACAAGACCTGATTTAATAATTGAGGCAAATCATCTAATACACTGTTTAAAGATAAATGGCTCGGAAATCAGTTTATGCTGGGTGTCTTCTCACGTTGGTCTTCACGGCAACAACGTAGTTGACAGAGCAGCTAAATCCGGTGCACTCCGTTTTGAAAATTCTTTAGAATTACATGTTAACACCTCGGTAAAAGAAGCTTACAACTCGTTAGAATTAGCATCATGGATTCGATTTCATGAACATTTAAATGAAAAATTTGTGTCTCAAAAAAGAATCAAACTTTCAGTTCAAAATATCTGTAAAAAAATGCAGTATTCTTCGATATATCATTTGAGATTAATTGTTACCACATATTTTCGTATTCAACTGAACGCTTTGAAAACAAAATATTGTAAAAACGTTTTATGTATTTGCGGTGAACAATTCACATTGTATCACTGTTTGTTTTACTGCAGAAACCTTCGTTATTTTTTACCAAATATGTTTACACAAGGAAACTATCTTGAAAAGCATTTTAAAGAAGTGATATCAGATCAAGTTCTGTTAGTTAAAATTTCAGAATCATTGGTTCACAGTCCTGTTAATGCGTTACTTTAAGGTTATTATTTTAATTATCATTATCTTATTTTGTTTTGTTTTGCTATTTATGACGATTTTTCTTTTACATTTGATGTTAGCGTTGTTCTAGTTTCATTTCTCTGATCATCCATATCCTTTTTCTAAAGGCCTTGCCGATTCCTTTTAATTTTTTTTCCGTCTCTTACTCTGTTCCCTTCTTTCCCCTCCTCCCCCCTCCCCCCCCCAAAAAAAAAAATCATCCTCCATGCCATTTTTATCCGTCTAATATCACTTATACTGAAAAGATGTTAAATCAAGGAACGAACTCACACACACACACACACACACACACACACACACACACACACACACACACACACACACACACACACACACACACACACACACACACACACACACACACACACACACACACACACACACACACACACACACTCAAGCAGGTATACATGTACACACACCTACACTTTCCAAACACAGTGCACACGTCCTAGGGTATCAGTCCTCCCCTTACACCTCAACAGTCCCCTTGAATCAACACAGCATTTTTTTGTCCTTTTACCGGCACGTGTTCACGTGTTACTGAAGACACTGCATTGCATTGGTGTCATACAGAATCCACTCCCCTACGAAATGTTATCCCAGTGCAAAATTTTACGTAAAAAAACATTTCCTTGATTTGGGTATCAAGATTTGGCTCCAATTAAATGTCGTTATTATTATTATTATTATTATTATTATTATTATTATTATTATTGTTGTTGTTATTGTTATTATTATTACTATTATTGTTATTATTAATTATTATTATTATTATTAGTGTTGTTGTCGTCGTTATCATTTATTATTATTATTTTCATTATTACTATTATTATTATTATCAGTAGTAGTAGTATTGTTGTTATTATCATCATTATCATGAGCGCCATCATCACCACCACCACCACCACCACCACCACCACCACCACCACCACACCACCACCACCATCATCATCATCATCACCATCATCATTATACTTCTTCTTCTTCTTCTTCTTATCATTGTTGTTGATGATGTTATTAATACCTCTATCCTCTAACATTTTCTGTCAGGGTTAAGTTTTAGTGTATCTCCAGCCCAAGAAACATTAGACAGCGTGCTGGATGGTTCTTTTGATAAAGCCTTGGACTCAAAATTTGATATCTGGAGTTCAATCCCAGTCTGCAACGTTAGAAACTGGTCTGTTCACTGTCCACAGTAACGCTACCACCATCCTTCTGGAGGTGTCAGCTTAGTGTTTCACCTTCTGGAGGTGTCAGCTTAGTGTTTCACCTTCTGGAGGTGTCAGCTTAGTGTTTCACCTTCTGGAGGTGTCAGCTTAGTGTTTTACCTTCTGGAGGTGTCAGCTTAGTGTTTGACCTTCTGGAGGTGTCAGCTTAGTGTTTTACCTTCTGGAGGTGACAGCTTAGCGTTTCACCTTCTGGAGGTGTCAGCTTAGTGTTTCACCTTCTGGAGGTGTCAGCTTAGTGTTTTACCTTCTGGAGGTGTCAGCATAGTGTTTCACCTTCTGGAGGGTGAGCTTAGTGTTTCACCTTCTGGAGGTGTCAGCTTAGTGTTTCACCTTCTGGAGGTGTCAGCTTGGTGTTTCACCTTCTGGAGGTGTCAGCTTAGTGTTTCACCTTCTGGAGGTGTCAGCTTGGTGTTTCACCTTCTGGAGGTGTCAGCTTAGTGTTTCACCTTCTGGAGGTGTCAGCTTGGTGTTTCACCTTCTGGAGGTGTCAGCTTAGTGTTTCACCTTCTGGAGGGTGAGCTTAGTGTTTCACCTTCTGGAGGTGTCAGCTTAGCGTTTTCACCTTCTGGAGGTGTCAGCTTAGCGTTTCACCTTCTGGAGGTGTCAGCATAGTGTTTCACCTTCTGGAGGTGTCAGCATAGTGTTTCACCTTCTGGAGGTGTCAGCTTAGTGTTTTACCTTCTGGAGGTGTCAGCATAGTGTTTTACCTTCTGGAGGTGTCAGCATAGTGTTTTACCTTCTGGAGGTGTCAGCATAGTGTTTCACCTTCTGGAGGTGTCAGCTTAGTGTTTTACCTTCTGGAGGTGTCAGCATAGTGTTTTACCTTCTGGAGGTGTCAGCATAGTGTTTTACCTTCTGGAGGTGTCAGCATAGTGTTTGACCTTCTGGAGGTGTCAGCATAGTGTTTCACCTTCTGGAGGTGTCAGCATAGTGTTTTACCTTCTGGAGGTGTCAGCATAGTGTTTTACCTTCTGGAGGTGTCAGCATAGTGTTTCACCTTCTGGAGGTGTCAGCATAGTGTTTCACCTTCTGGAGGTGTCAGCTTAGTGTTTTACCTTTTGGAGGTGTCAGCTTAGCGTTTTACCTTCTGGAGGTGTCAGCTTAGCGTTTCACCTTCTGGAGGTGTCAGCTTGGTGTTTCACCTTCTGGAGGTGTCATCTTAGCGTTTCACCTTCTGGAGGTGTCAGCTTAGTGTTCACCTTCTGGAGGTGTCAGCTTGGTGTTTCACCTTCTGGAGGTGTCAGCTTAGTGTTTCACCTTCTGGAGGTGTCAGCTTGGTGTTTCACCTTCTGGAGGTGTCAGCTTAGTGTTCACCTTCTGGAGGTGTCAGCTTAGTGTTTTACCTTCTGGAGGTGTCAACTTAGTGTTTTACCTTCTGGAGGTGTCAGCTTAGTGTTCACCTTCTGGAGGTGTCAGCGTAGTGTTTCACCTTCTGGAGGTGTCAGCGTAGTGTTTCACCTTCTGGAGGTGTCAGCTTGGTGTTTCACCTTCTGGAGGTGTCAGCTTGGTTTCACCTTCTGGAGGTGTCACTTAGTGTTTCACCTTCTGGAGGTGTCACTTAGGTTTCACCTTCTGGAGGTGTCAGCTTGGTGTTTACCTTTGGAGGTGTCAGCTTGTGTTTCACCTTCTGGAGGTGTCAGCTTATGTTTCACCTTCTGGAGTGTCAGCTTGGTGTTTCCCTTCTGGAGGTGTCAGCTTGGTTTTCACCTTCTGGAGGTGTCAGCTTATGTTTCACCTTCTGGAGGTGTCAGCTGGTGTTTCACCTTCTGGAGGTGTCAGCTAGTGTTTCACCTTCTGGGGTGTCAGCTTAGTGTTTCACCTTCTGGAGGTGTCATTTAGGTTTCACCTTCTGGAGGTGTCAGCTTAGTGTTTCACCTTCTGGAGGTGTCAGCTTAGGTTTCACCTTCTGGGTGTCAGCTTAGTGTTTCACCTTCTGGAGGTGTCAGCTTGGTGTTTCACCTTCTGGAGGTGTCAGCTTGTGTTTCACCTTCTGGAGGTGTCAGCTTGGTGTTTCACCTTCTGGAGGTGTCAGCTTGGTGTTTCACCTTCTGGAGGTGTCAGCTTGGTTTCACCTTCTGAGGTGTCAGCTTGTGTTTCCCTTCTGGAGGTGTCAGCTTGTGTTTCACCTTCTGGAGGTGTCAGCTTGTGTTTCACCTTCTGGAGGTGTCAGCTAGTGTTTCGCCTTCTGGAGTGTCAGCTTAGGTTTCACCTTCTGGAGG
>JAPXFY010000022.1:55910804-55915804 GCA_030674185.1 Monoplex corrugatus
TTAATTAACCCTTTGTCTCCCTCACCCTATCTGCCAGCGTCCTGCATTGTCTACCTTCATGGAGGAAGCTGGTGGATAGGGTGAGGGAGTCAACTGGTTAAGTTTTTGCATTAGTGGATAGGATGCGAGAGTCAAAGGGTTAAGCAGTTGTTCTCTTTATTGAGGGGCTTATTAGACGATGTCCTCCTCGCTGTGGGGATGCCGGGGGCTCTTTCCGTATAAACTAGTATCCCCACTTCTGGAAATTCTGTGCTAGAAATTTCCTCTTTTCTGTCACTGTCTTTGTTTCTGCCTTGTTCATTTGCTTTCTGTCATTTCTTCCTATCATTTTCTGCCTTGCTGGTCCATTTACCTCTGTGTGTTCGATAAAGTCTCACGTACTTTCTCTTGGCTATGACAACTGAATACATGCGTTAAGTGCATTTTTGGCTCTGGGGAATTGAGATATACGGAAGGAATTTTAGGTAATTTAGGCCTGTTTTTACATATGCTTCAGTGTCCTTAGTTATGTTTAAATTTGTATTCAGTTTTTTTTTTCGATTCCGTGCTACAAAAGCCTCAATAACGCAGCCCCCGATTACCTGTCAAGCCTACTTAAGATCTATGTTCCCTCACGTACCCTCCGCTCTGCCTCCGATCCTTGACTTTTCGCTTTCCATGCACTAAGCTCAATACCTATGGTCCACGAGCCTTCTCTGTTTCTGGTCCGCTCTCCTGGAACAAACTTCCTCTCTCAGTCCGTCAGCAACCTACTTTTGTCTCCTTCAAGTCCGCTCTCAAAACTCACCTTTTCTCCTCTGCATAAAATCCTGACCTCACTCAATCCCCTCTGCAGCCTGTCTCCACTCGGAGGGGAATCACATTGCAATATATAATTGTATATAATATGCTCTCTATAATTTTCCATTGTTTTTATTCTTTCTCCCCATTTATAGCTCTGTGTATGTGTGTGTGTGTGTGTGTGTGTGTGTGTGTGTGTATGTATGTGTGTGCGTGCGTGGGTGCGTGTGTGTGCGTGCGTGCGTGCGTGTGTGTGCGTGCGTGCGTGCGTGCGTGGTGTGTGTGTGTTTCAGCGCTTAGATTTGATTTTATCAAGATTTTGCGCTATATAAATATTGTAATTAATTAATTAAAAATAATAAATTGGACGGAGTTGTCAACGCCATTAGCATCTCCTTAGATTGTGTGCGCGAATACATTGATATATGTACTTAATTTACTTTTCCTTTGTTTTTCTTGTTGAAGTATTTTTTTTATTTTGAGATGGTTATAGCCCTGATGTGGCTCTGCGTAGTCGGCTGGGTTGTAAACAAAACTACCGTAACAATAAAACGGTGTCCATAGTAAGTTGGATCAGAATAGGGGCTGTTAAACTCGTATTAAAGTGACGCAGCGGTTGTGCCGGGTCTTTTCTGGTGGGTGGCCATATAGCGGTTACAAATCTCTGGCTTCCTTGGGCTTCCCGATAGTGTGACTTTGAATGAATGAACTTGGGGTTTGTGGTATGTTGTGGGGCTGGAATGAGCAGCTTAACATCAACGTTATTGAGACAGCACAGAAGTTGGAACCAATTTAAGAAAAGAAAAGAAAAAAAAACAACAAAAAACAACCAACCAACTAACCAAACAAACAAACGAAAAAAAAAAAAAAGGAAAAGAAAGAAGAAACTAAACGTGAAACTGGCACGTCTGTTGGAGGTAAGGATTTCCACTTGGGCCCGATGTTATGTCACTAAGTGATACCTTTCGATAAAATAGATGAATACATTAAAAATATAAAAAGTAAATAAAAAACGAGCAAATAATGTTCCAGTTTTTACAAGAGATCAATAGATTTCACCTGATCTGATTTTACGTCTGTTTTTCTCTAATTGCATTGTAGATTTGCAAGATTAACGGTGAGAATGGTTCTTAATTGTTGTCTTTTATCCTAACGGGTTGTCGTATTGCCGTGGTGTTAGCCCTGATATGGCTCCACTAAGCAATATGAACTTGAACTTGAACCTAGTAAATTAATACTGTCTGATAAGATAAATGAATATATAAAAATTAATAAGTAATAAACAAATTAAAAACACAAAGTTGATGAATGAATGAATAAATGCATAAAAGAAAATTGTAATAAATACGTACATGAATGTTTAAATAAATGAAATAAATAAATGACTCATGTTTGTAGTTTTCTTCTTCTTCTTCTTTTTGCCCTTGGCTACCGCCTTCATCATTGTGAAGATTCTGTGGACTGTAAGGGAGTTTACGTGTAGTTTTAAGTTGCCGCTGGCAGTCGATGGGCGGGTAGGTACCTGACGCACGTCCATAGCCCTGAATCCTTGAGTGGACATTGATAATGTGCCATAAGATTCCCCCAGGCACTCTCCCCCCCCCACTCCTCCCCCACTCCCGCTCACCATTGCATTACCTTTCCCTTCGCAGTATACGTCTGCCAAAGGGACGCAGGTAATCTTAGGGAAATCCCCTCCCGAAATGTTCTCCACCTGCTGTCTGCTGACAAGACCACACGGACGGGACAGACTTAGCAGTCATAATCTATGGACCAACACGAATAATCTTAGTTGTCCATTTTCTTCTGCAACCACAATCTTTAAACCAACACGAATTATCTTAGTTTTCCATTTCTTCGGACAATCTTGTTATTACCCAAATCCCTTAGCGATGGTGGCCGGGTGAAGTACGTTTGTGCCATCACGTAGGCAGGACCCTCGTCTGAGGTCTCCTTGTTGAAGTTTTCCCAAGTGTCCAGTTGTTTTAGCGCAGAAATTAATGGTTATATTCAGCGCAGAAATGGTTATATTCTCGTAGTAAAAGACTGTGGATCGGGTTATGTTTCCGTGATTTTCCGTACCTAGGTAGAAACTCAAGACTTTGCCGCTTCATAGGGTTTATGCCGCTTCATAGGGTTTATGCCGCTTCATGGGTTTATGCCGCTTCATGGGTTTATGCCGCTTCATAGGGTTTATGCCGCTTCATAGGGTTTATGCCGCTTCATAGGGTTTATGCCGCTTCATGGGGTTTATGCCGCTTCATAGGATTTATGCCGCTTATGGGTTTATGCCGCTTTGTAGATTTATGTCGCTTGTAGGATTTATGTCGCTTTGTAGGGTTTATGCCCTTCATAGTGTTTATGCCACTTATAGGGTTTAGGCTGCTTTGTAGGGTTTATACCGCTTTATAGGGTTTATGCCGCTTTATGGGTTTATGCCGCTTTATAGGGTTATGCCGCTTTATAGGGTTATGCCGCTTATGGGTTATGCCGCTTATGGATAAGCACTTTATGGGATAGCCCTTTACGGTTATGCAGCTCCTGAGTTTATGCCGTTTCATGGGGTTTATGCCGCTTATGAGGGTTTATGCCATTTCCAGGGTTTATGCCACTTCATAGGTTTATGCCGCTTTTAGGGTTTATGCCACTTCATATTTTACGTAGGTTTATGCCACTTTCATATGTTTATGCGCTTTATAGGGTTTATGCCGCTTTTAGGGTTTATGCCGCTTTATAGGGTTTATGCCGCCTTATAGGTTTATGCCTGCGTAGGGTTTATGCCCTTTGTAGGGTTTATGCCACTTCATAGTGTTTATGCCGTTTATATAGGTTTATGCTGCTTTAAGGGTTTATGCTGCTTTATAGGGTTTATGCTGCTTAAGGGTTTATGCTGCTTCTAGGGTTTATGCTGCTTTATAGGGTTTATGCTGCTTTATAGGGTTTATGCTGCTTTCACAGGGTTTATGCTGCTTTATAGGTTTATGCCTGCTTTATAGGGTTTATGCGCTTTATAGGTTTATGCTGCTTTATAGGGTTTATGCCATTTAGCTGCTTTTATAGGGTTTATGCTGCTTACAGGGTTTATGCGCTTTATAGGGTTTTATGCTGCTTACAGGGTTTATGCTGCTTTATAGGGTTTATGCTGCTTATAGGGTTTATGCTGCTTTATAGGGTTTATGCTCAGGCTGGACGCTTTTGCCATAATCGTTTTGGATGTTCTCCATCACATGGCGTCTTTGGCGTCAACGCATATGGAAATTCCGAGCGCGGAGACGCTTTCTTGAGAAACTTGAAACTGAAACTGATGGAATAGGCGTCGTTTTGAATATCATTGGCTGGTTGTTGTTGCTTGGTACAAGGGACATTAATTACTGTTTTTGTGTTTGGAAGGTTGTTGATTGGATGTAGCTTTTGCCTGTGTGTTGATGCTTTTGCGTGCTTTTTATGTCCTTAAAGAACAGAATACTTTGTGGTTTGCGGTTGTTTTCGAAGCAGTAATAGTTTTGTGTTGGGTGCAGTTGTCAAACGTTGACTTTTTTTTCGCTGAGGGGTTTGTGTGTCTACGGAGGTTTCAGAATTCTACATGTGTGCATGGGGTTCATTGCATACTTGCAGGTACGTGAATCTGTATTTTGTAGTTTTGTATGTTGAGTGTTAGAACTGGCAGTTTTATTTGTTTTGTTAGAATACCGTCCACCACCCACCCATCCTCCCTAAAATAGTGTGTGTGTGTGTGTGTGTGTGTGTGTGTGTGTGTGTGTGATGTGTGTGTGTGTGTGTGTGTGTGTGTGTGTGTGTGTGTGTGTGTGTAAGTGTGTGTGTGTTGTGTGTATGTGTGTGTGTTGTATGTGCGTGCGTGCGTGCGTGCGTGCGTGTGTGTGTGTGTGTGTGTTTTTGTGTGTGTGTGTGTGTGTGTGTGTGTGTGTGTGTGTGTGTGTGTGTGTGTGTGTGTGTGTGTGTGATAAAAGCGTTCTGATTTTTCTCGGGTGCGTATTGTTTTGCCCACACTGTGCAGACGGTATGTCACTGCACAGTCTGCATACAGCATCTTCGCTGGGCATGTTTGCTGGGTGTTCTCACGTTTCCATAAGCCACCGAACACTGACTTGAACTACAGAATCTTTAACATGCGTATTTGTTCTGCGTGCGTAAACACACGATGTGGGGTAGAGGTATTAATTGGTCTGCAGTGAAGTTGAGCTGGCAGATCTGAATAATCT
>JAPXFY010000022.1:55920804-55925804 GCA_030674185.1 Monoplex corrugatus
GATGGTGAACAAGGAAAGGAGAGAGAGAGAGAGAGAGAGAGAGAGAGAGAGAGAGGAGAGAGAGAGAGAGAGAGAGAGAGAGAGAGAGAGAGAGAGAGAGAAAGAGAGGAGAGAGAGAGAGAGAGAGAGAGAGAGAGAGAACTCGGAACTAGGAATCTTATTGAATATAGGCCAACATTGTGCACCATTGTGCATACATACGTGTAGGTGATATAGGTAATAATGACTAATGGATTTAGTAAAACCTACGTGGCCGACTGCTATAATTTGTCAAAATAATCAGTACACACATATGTGTCATAAGTACAGTGGCAGACAACAAACTCCAATACAGATGATCTTGAATAACCGTATGAAATGTTGAGAGAGAGAGAGAGAGAGAGAGAGAGGAGAGAGAGAGAGAGAGAGAGAGAGAGAGAGAGAGAGAGAGAGAGAGAGGAGGAGGGAGGGAAGGGGTAGCAGGGGGAAAACAGGACAATGACTTTTTTTAAATGGTCTTGAAACACATGGTTCTGTTCACAAAGAATCGAACATTCCCTGAATCAGAGCAGTTCCAGAACAGTTGTTCTGTAACTCAGATTTGATTGCCTTTCCCAAAGCATGTTAAGAACATTGATTGTTCGGATGCCAAGTCAAAAATGGATGTCACGTTGAAAAAACAAACAAAAAACAGCTCCCATCCAGAGTTGAGCGTGTTATTGGCTCATTGGAAAGACTGGGACCACACATTCAAGTGTCATCCACTTCACGGATGCGTCGTTGAGAATGTTGCTAAAATCTTGTGACCAACACCGCAGGTATATGTATCTCTCGGGCCTGGTTGAAGCCACGATATATTATGATAGTAAGAGTAGGGTACGGTCCTGTCACGTACTCTCAATCTTAAATGGAACTCCGTACCATCATGACTATCATCGTCACGACGCGGGTGGAGGAATACAAACTGGAGAAATATAAACAAAATGATAAAAAAAAGAAGAGAAACAATTAAAAACCAAAACTGTGTGTGTGGTTCTTTCGACAGAGCAGTGGACTGAAGGTCGGATGTCAAGAGTTCCTGCAAATATTAAGACTTGCCTGTTTGCTGCCCATCTTAATGTTTCCATCATTCTGGTGGTGTCACCCTAGCGTTTCTCAAGTCCCTATCCCCCGTCCTCATTTCAAGAGCTTGTCAGTGTATAGGATTTTGCGTAGGGATCAAGAGTGTACTAGATGATTGCTTGAATATTTGAGTGGAGCCCATATGGAATTTCCCGAATGTGATGAAGTCCTTAACTGAACAAACATCAAACTAAAAACAAAACGAATCAAAACAAACGAACGAACAAAAAAAAAAAAACAAGTCCTAAACTAAATGTGGTAACGACCAAGCCTTAATCAAGCCTTAAAATCACTCTGCAATAAATCTTGACGCCCGCCATAGGGATGGTCGACACCACGGCCGTTCACTTGACGTTTTAAACAAAACTGATGGGACCCTCGCCCCTCCTGCGCAATGGATGGCCATGTGTGTAGCCCTGAGCCACAGCAAACACACAGGCTCATTATCTCTTCACGGAACGCACGAACTGCCACTGATAGAGTCTGAATCGACTCGTTCATGTCATTGCTCAGTGTAAGAAATCATTCATGGAATTACTGTTGGTGGCTCATTGGATGTTAAGAGTCTCGATGACTTTTTCTGGATCAAGAGGTGGTAACAACGAGTAAAGGATGTCTCGGTCTTAGAATTTGGGTTTTCGTCTTTTTGTTGTTGTTGTTGTTTTTATTTTGTATGCCACTTTAATAGATATGGATTATGTTGTTGTCTTGTTTGCTGTTCCATTTTGTATGCCACTTTAATAGACATGGATTTTGTTGTTGTCTTGTTTGCTGTCTCATTTTGTATGCCACTTTAATAGACATGGATGTTATGTCTTGTTCTTTGTTTACCGTCCCATTTTGTATGCCACTTTAATAGACATGGGTGTTTTGTCTTTTTCTTTGTTTACTGTCTCATTCTGTATGCCACTTTAATAGACATGGGTGTTTTGTCTTTTTCTTTGTTTACTGTCTCATTCTGTATGCCACTTTAATAGACATGGGTGTTTTGTCTTGTTCTTTGTTTACTGTCCCATTTTGTATGCCACTTTAATAGACATGGATGTTTTGTCTTTTTCTTTGTTTGCTGTCTCATTCTGTATGCCACTTTAATAGACATGGATGGTTGTCTTGTTCTTTGTTTGCTGTTCCATTTTGTATGCCACTTTAATAGACATGGATTTTGTTGTTGTCTTGTTTACTGTCTCATTCTGTATGCCACTTTAATAGACATGGATGTTATGTCTTGTTCTTTGTTTACCGTCCCATTTTGTATGCCACTTTAATAGACATGGGTGTTTTGTCTTTTTCTTTGTTTACTGTCTCATTCTGTATGCCACTTTAATAGACATGGGTGTTTTGTCTTTTTCTTTGTTTACCGTCCCATTTTGTATGCCACTTTAATAGACATGGATGTTTTGTCTTTTTCTTTGTTTACTGTCCCATTTTGTATGCCACTTTATTAGACATGGGTGTTTTGTCTTTTTCTTTGTTTACCGTCCCATTTTGTATGCCACTTTAATAGACATGGATGTTTTGTCTTTTTCTTTGTTTACTGTCTCATTCTGTATGCCACTTTAATAGACATGGGTGTTTTGTCTTTTTCTTTGTTTACTGTCTCATTCTGTATGCCACTTTAATAGACATGGGTGTTTTGTCTTGTTCTTTGTTTACTGTCTCATTCTGTATGCCACTTTAATAGACATGGGTGTTTTGTCTTGTTCTTTGTTTACTGTCCCATTCTGTATGCCACTTTAATAGACATGGGTGTTATGTCTTGTTCTTTGTTTACCGTCCCATTCTGTATGCCACTTTAATAGACATGGATGTGTTGTCTTTTTCTTTGTTTACCGTCCCATTTTGTATGCCACTTTAATAGACATGGATGTGTTGTCTTTTTCTTTGTTTACTGTCCCATTTTGTATGCCACTTTAATAGACATGGATGTTTTGTATTTTTCTTTGTTTACTGTCCCATTTTGTATGCCACTTTAATAGACATGGATGGTTGTCTTGTTCTTTGTTTACTGTCCCATTTTGTATGCCACTTTAATAGACATGTGTGTTTTGTCTTTTTCTTTGTTTACTGTCCCATTCTGTATGCCACTTTAATAGACATGGGTGTTTTGTCTTTTTCTTTGTTTACTGTCTCATTCTGTATGCCACTTTAATAGACATGGATGTTTTGTCTTTTTCTTTGTTTACCGTCCCATTTTGTATGCCACTTTAATAGACATGGATGTTTTGTCTTTTTCTTTGTTTGCCGTCCCATTCTGTATGCCACTTTAATAGACATGGATGTTATGTCTTGTTCTTTGTTTACCGTCCCATTTTGTATGCCACTTTAATAGACATGGATGTTATGTCTTGTTCTTTGTTTACCGTCCCATTTTGTATGCCACTTTAATAGACATGGATGTTATGTCTTGTTCTTTGTTTACCGTCCCATTTTGTATGCCACTTTAATAGACATGGGTGTTTTGTCTTTTTCTTTGTTTACCGTCCCATTTTGTATGCCACTTTAATAGACATGGATGTTTTGTCTTTTTCTTTGTTTACCGTCCCATTTTGTATGCCACTTTAATAGACATGGATGTTTTGTCTTTTTCTTTGTTTACCGTCCCATTTTGTATGCCACTTTATTAGACATGGGTGTTTTGTCTTTTTCTTTGTTTACCGTCCCATTTTGTATGCCACTTTAATAGACATGGGTGTTTTGTCTTTTCTTTGTTTACCGTCCCATTTTGTATGCCACTTTAATAGACATGGTGTTTTGTCTTTTTCTTTGTTTACCGTCCCATTTTGTATGCCACTTTAATAGACATGGTGTTTTGTCTTTTTCTTTGTTTACGTCCATTTTGTATGCCACTTTAATAGACATGGATGTTATGTCTTGTTCTTTGTTTGCTGTCCCATTTGTATGCCACTTTAATAGACATGGATGTTTTGTCTTTTTCTTTGTTTACGTCCCATTTTGTATGCCACTTTATTAGACATGGGTGTTTTGTCTTTTTCTTTGTTTACTGTCCCATTCTGTATGCCACTTTAATAGACATGGGTGTTTTGTCTTGTTCTTTGTTTACTGTCCCATTTTGTATGCCACTTTAATAGACATGGATGTTTTGTCTTGTTCTTTGTTTACTGTCCCATTTTGTATGCCACTTTATTAGACATGGATGTTTTGTCTTGTTCTTTGTTTACCGTCCCATTTTGTATACCACTTTAATAGACATGGATGTTTTGTCTTTTTCTTTGTTTGCCGTCCCATTTCCTACGCCGCTTTAACCCTTTGACTCCTAAACCCTATCCACCAATTCCTTAAATTTAACCCTTTGACTCCCTCATCCTATCCACCAGCTTCCTTCAGGAAGTTGGTAATAGGATGAGGGAGTCAAAGGGTTACGGTTTTGCTTGCCTAGCACGGTTGACAATGCAGGAATGTGGTAGACTGGGTGCAGAAGTCAAAGGGTTAATAGACATGGTTTGTCTTGTTTCCTGTCCCATTCAGTACGCCACTTTGATAGACACAGAATTCTGGGAGAAATTTTCACTTTGCTGTGATGATGAGAATAGGGATGATAATCATGGTACCATGGAGTTCCATTTTGGCTTAAGACTACATGACAGGGCTGTATTCTACTTTTCCTTTTCGTAATACAACCTAGCGTCAACCATTCCTGCCCCCTCCCTCCCCCCGGGGATGCCGGCGGTCCTTTTAGTGTAAATAGCATCCCCACTTTCTTGAAATTCTGTGCTTGCAATTTCCCTCTTTTCTGTCCTTCTCTTTGTTTGTGCCTTATTCTTCTGCTTTCTGTCATTTCTTCCTGTCATTTTTTTGCCTTGTTGATCCAGTCACCTGTATGTGTTGGATAAAGTCTTACGGACTTTCTCAGGAAGCTGGTGGATAGGGCGAAGGAGTCG
>JAPXFY010000022.1:55930804-55933304 GCA_030674185.1 Monoplex corrugatus
GGGGCTATTGTCTTTAGGGGCTGTTGTCTTCAGGGGCTATTGTCTTCAGGGGCTGTTGTCTTCAGGGGCTATTGTCTTCAGGGGCTATTGTCTTTAGGGGCTGTTGTCTTCAGGGGCTGTTGTCTTTAGGGGCTGTTGTCTTCAGGGGCTATTGTCTTCAGGGGCTATTGTCTTTAGGGGCTGTTGTTTTCAGGGGCTATTGTCTTTAGGGGCTATTGTCTTTAGGGGCTGTTGTCTTCAGGGGCTATTGTTTTCAAGGGCTATTGTCTTTAGGGGCTGTTGTCTTTAGGGCTATTGTCTTCAGGGGCTATTGTCTTTAGGGGCTGTTGTCTTCAGGGGCTATTGTCTTTAGGGGTTATTGTCTTTAGGGGCTATTGTTTTCAGGGGCTATTGTCTTTAGGGGCTATTGTCTTTAGGGGCTATTGTCTTCAGGGGCTATTGTCTTTAGGGGCTGTTGTCTTCAGGGCTATTGTCTTTAGGGGCTGTTGTCTTCAGGGGCTATTGTCTTCAGAGGCTATTGTCTTTAGGGGCTATTGTCTTCAGGGGCTATTGTCTTTAGGGGCTATTGTCTTTAGGGGCTATTGTCTTCAGGGCTATTGTCTTTAGGGGCTGTTGTCTTCAGGGGCTATTGTCTTTAGGGGCTGTTGTCTTCAGGGGCTATTGTCTTCAGAGGCTATTGTCTTTAGGGGCTGTTGTCTTAGGGGCTGTTGTCTTTAGGGGCTGTTGTCTTTGGGGGCTGTTGTCTTTAGGGCTATTGTCTTTAGGGGCTATTGTCTTCAGGGGCTATTGTCTTTAGGGGCTATTGTCTCTTCAGGGGCTATTGTCTTCAGGGCTGTTGTCTTCAGGGGCTATTGTCTTTGGGGCTATTGTCTTTGGGGGCTATTGTCTTTAGGGTCTGTTTGCATTGGGGGCTGTTGTCTTTAGGGTCTGTTGTCTTTGGGGCTATTGTCTTTAGGGGCTGTTGTCTTCAGGGGCTATTGTCTTTTGGGGGCTATTGTCTTTAGGGGCTGTTGTCCTTAGGGGCTATTGTCTTTTTGGGGGCTATTGTCTTTAGGGCTGTTGTCTTTAGGGGGCTATTGGTCTTTGGGGCTATTGTCTTTGGGGGCTATTGTCTTTAGGGTCTGTTTGTCTTTAGGGGCTGTTGTCTTCGGGGGCTATTGTCTTTAGGGGCTGTTTGTCTTTAGGGGCTGTTGTCTTTAGGGCTGTTGTCTTCAGGGGCTGTTGTCTTTAGGGGCTGTGTTTTTTTTGTCTTCAGGGGCTAGTTGTCTTTAGGGGCTGGTTGTCTTCCAGGGGCTATTGTCTTTAGGGGCTGTTGTTCTTCAGGGGCTATTGTCTTCAGGGGCTATTGTCTTTAGGGGCTGTTGTCTTCAGGGGCTGTTGTCTTTAGGGGCTGTTGTCTTCAGGGCTATTGTCTTCAGGGGCTATTGTCTTTAGGGACTGTTGTTTTCAGGGGCTATTGTCTTTAGGGGATATTGTCTTTAGGGGCTGTTGTCTTCAGGGGCTATTGTCTTCAGGGGCTATTGTCTTTAGGGGCTGTTGTCTTTAGGGGCTATTGTCTTCAGGGGCTATTGTCTTTAGGGGCTTGTTGTCTTCAGGGGCTATTGTCTTTAGGGGCTATTGTCTTTAGGGGCTATTGTCTTCAGGGGCTATTGTCTTTAGGGGCTATTGTCTTTAGGGGCTATTGTCTTCAGGGGCTATTGTCTTTAGGAGCTGTTGTCTTCAGGGGCTATTGTCTTTAGGGGCTGTTGTCTTCAGGGACTATTGTCTTCAGAGGCTATTGTCTTTAGGGGCTATTGTCTTCAGGGGTTATTGTCTTTAGGGGCTATTGTCTTTAGGGGCTATTGTCTTCAGGGGCTATTGTCTTTAGGGGCTGTTGTCTTCAGGGGCTATTGTCTTTAGGGGCTGTTGTCTTCAGGGCTATTGTCTTCAGAGGCTATTGTCTTTAGGGGCTGTCTTCTTTTGGGACTGTTGTCTTTAGGTCTGTTGTCTTTGGGGGCTGTTGTCTTTAGGGGCTATTGTCTTTAGGGGCTATTGTCTTCAGGGGCTATTGTCTTTTGGGGCTATTGTCTTTAGGGGCTATTGTCTTCAGGGGCTATTGTCTTTAGGGGCTGTTGTCTTCAGGTGCTATTTGGCTTTAGTGGCTGTTGTCTTCAGGGGCTATTGTCTTCAGGGGCTATTGTCTTTAGGGGCTGTTGTCTTTAGGGGCTGTTGTCTTTAGGGGCTGTTGTCTTTGGGGGCTGTCTTTAGGGTCTGTTGTCTTTAGGGGCTGTTGTCTTTAGGGGCTGTTGTCTTTAGGGGCTGTTGTCTTTGGGCGCTGTTGTCTTTAGGGGCTGTTGTCTTTAGGGGCTATTGTCTTTAGGGTCTGTTGTCTTTAGGGGCTGTTGTCTTTAGGGGCTGTTGTCTTTGGGGGCTGTTGTCTTTAGGGGCTATTGTCTTTGGGGGCTGTTGTCTTTGGAGGCTGTTGTCTTTAGGGGCTGTTGTCTTTGGGGGCTGTTGTCTT
>JAPXFY010000022.1:55945804-55955804 GCA_030674185.1 Monoplex corrugatus
TATTATTATTCTGTAATTTTACTGTTGTGTGCTTTGTCCGTCTGTCTCTAGGCTCTCCCCGCTCCTCTGTCTGTCTGTCTGTCTGTCTATGTCTGTGTCTGTCTGTCTGTCTCTCGCTGTCTGTCTGTCTCTCCCCCCTCTCCTCTCCTCTCTGCTCTGTCTCTATATCTCCGTCTGTCTCTGTCTCTCTCTGTCTCTGTCTGTCTGTCTCTCTCTGTCTCTCTCTCTCTCTCTCTCTCCCTCCCTCTCTCTCCCTGAGAAAAGCAGGGGTGTGGATAGCAATGATAAAGAGAGAGTAGGGATTGGGGGCTTCGTGTGCCGAGTTGTGTGCACCATGATTATCAGTTGCTGTATTTTGTGGATGGTTTTGATCCCTTCAGACGTTTCAACTTTTTTTAAAATAAGTTTTGTAATAGATTTGTGTTCGTGTTTTAAGAAAAGGACGACTGTGATATACATGTTATGCGAGTCCAGTGTATAACACTGAAACCTTTCAAACAATGAAGTAGTGCCGTAGTGTGTGACCGGTGACAAAGCCACTCAGTGTCAGTTATCTTCTCATTGAATGCTTGGACTTGTATGATGTGAGATAATAAGCACTATACAGCAGACTCCCAAAGAACCTATACACAGATGTTCCTCGGATGCAAGTTAATGTTTTTACAAGATAACAGCAGATTCCATCCTATATCATTATACGTATGGCAGGATTTTTTTTTATTTCATTGTAGACTTGGAAGGATAAACAGGAGATTTATTTTTTAAATGTTGTCTTTCTATTCAAAACTCGAGTTGTTTTTCACGTAGTGCCAGCCCTGGTATGGTCTGTTAGTCAGCTGGGCTATAAGCGACACGAACTGAACTTAAGTTATGTACTAATCAAAGGACATAACTCTTGAGAATTATCTTCCATGTTGTAGAATTTCTCAAATCTAACACAGTTTGCGCTACCCGTTCAGCTAGCATAGAAGCAGATACAAAGTACAAAATAGTAAGCTCAGAACACTCCTTTGCGCTACCCATTCAGCTAGTTATGTACGTTTTAATTTCTTAATAAGCGTCCAAGAGGATGGCCAAAGCTTCTCTACAAAGACACCCTGAAAAAATCCCCCCAGAATTGTGACATTGATGAAAAACAGTAGGAAATCATGGCCACAAACAGGTCTGAATGGAGGCAAACTATTCGCAAGGGAACAGAAGCTTATGAACGTGAAAGACGAAGCAGCCAAGTGGAAAAGTGTGCAGCAATAATGGCCAGAACCAACTCGATAGAACGTTCCATTGAGTGTCCAGTATGCGGCCGCCTGTGTGCATCAGACTTTGGCCTGAGATTCCACATGAGGGTACAGAAATAAAGTGCTAGGTTGAATTTTATCGACCACGAAAGTTGACCATATATATATATAAGTAATAATGAGGAGCACTGAATCAGATTCAATTGAGATGTGGTTTTTAAGAAGAATGTTGAGAGTTCCATGGATTACAAAGATAACAAACGAGACAATCTTGATGAAGGCAGACACAAGAATATCATTCATAAGGAAGATAAGGAAAAGACAGGCAACATTTATAGGCCATTTTATGAGGAAAGGAAAATTAGAGCACCTGGTCACAACAGGAAAGCTGGAGGGAAAGAGAGCACCAGGTATACCCAGGGAGAAAATATTGGACGGACTTGCAAGTGGCTGAAGACAAAGAAGGTGGAAGAGATGCTTGAGGCAACAAGGGACAGAAACAGATGGAAGGCCATGATGCCAACGCCATATGGCAAGGCACTTGATGATATATGATGATGATGATGATGATGATGATGATGATGATGATGATGATGATGATGATGAATGATAAGAAAAGGACATACGGGTCCTACTGGGATAAGACTTACAACTACTCTGGCAAGGATGCTGAAGACAAATAGCTCTCTTTACTCAGGACAGTGGCATCATCTGGGGCAGGAGGTATGATCCAGGCTACCTAGTGGGGGTGAGAGGGTAGGGGTGATTTACCGCTTGTCGTTGTTCCTGATTTATGAGGGAGGGAAATGGCTTTTTTTTTTCTCCTTCATCTTTCACGTCCGTTAGTTCTCTGTCATTGATTCTGTCTCTGTACTTTTGGTCTTCCCTCCCAGGTTTTTTTGTTTTGTTTTGTTTTTTGTTTTTTTTTTTGACGGACTTTCTTTTTAAAGTGGAACACATTGTAGAGGTGTACTTTGGAAAATGAGTTGGCTTTCGATTTTCGTTTTTATTACGTTTTGTTTTACTATGTTTTAATCAGTAGTGAAAGTACTGGTACTGAATTGCTTGTTGCCGTTACGGGAGAAACAGGTATGTCATCATCACGTGAGTAAAGTCATGACGAAAATGGCAAGTTGTCTGGTTAATTGAAAGTCATTCAGGCAGTAGGTTA
The DNA here is from genome assembly GCA_030674185.1 of Monoplex corrugatus. Lineage (NCBI taxonomy): Eukaryota > Metazoa > Mollusca > Gastropoda > Littorinimorpha > Ranellidae > Monoplex > Monoplex corrugatus. Next base: position 55,948,211 of record JAPXFY010000022.1, read on the forward strand.
TTGATCTTGTAATGGTTTGTTCTCTAAGGAAAAAAGGACACTTCTCTGTCTGCCTGTCTGTTTGCCTTGCTCTCTCTGTCTCTGTCCGTCTGTCTGTTGTTTGTCTCTGTCTCTTTCTCTCTCTCTGTCTCTCTCTCTCTCTCTCTCTCTCTCACACACACAGATGAATATAGACATTAATATATGTTTTCAAAGCTTGCAAGCTTGTAAAGTTGTGCTTATGTTATTTTATATGTAGTATAATATATATATATCTATATACATATATATGTATACACACACACATATATATATATACACATATATATATATATACACACATATATATATATAACAACACATATATATATATATATATATATATATATATATATATATATATATATATATGTGTGTGTATGAGTGTGTGTGTGTGTAAACAGCTTAGTAAAGAGGTAAAGATATATAGATACAAGTATAGTTTATGTATGTATGTATGTATTAGTATGTATGTATGTATGTATGGTATGGTAGGGTATGTCTCTGTAAGTATGTAAGTGTGCCATAGCACTGAAACTGCCCTACTACACATTCTCAACAATCTCCTCCTTGCAACTGATACTGGCAAAGTCTCTCTCCTCACACTCCTTGATCTGTCTACAGCTTTCGATACCATTGACCATGGTATTCTCCTTTCTAGACTTCATCATACTTTTGGCATCTCTGACATTGCTCTCTCCTTTTTCACTTCGTATTTATCAAACAGAAAACAAACTGTTCTCATCAATGGCACTTACTCTCAACCTGCATACCTGACCTGTGGTGTTCCACAAGGATCTGTCCTTGGCCCTGTTCTTTTCACTCTTTATACCTCCCCCCTGTCCACCATCATCAACTCCCACTCTATAAAACACCACTTCTATGCTGATGACACCCAACTTCAAGATAGTGACTCACCTGATAATATACAGCGCCTGTTGACTCGCACCACTGAGTGTTACTCGGACATTAAGAACTGGATGACACACAATAGACTTCAGCTTAATGACGACAAGACAGAAGCTATCCTCATTGGCACCCGTCAGAAACTTTCCCAGCTGCCTCCTCTTTCTCTCCCATTATGTAACACATCAGTCCCAATTTCTGATTCAGCTAAAAACCTTGGTGTCTGCATTGACTCTACCCTTCCATGAACAACTTTGTTTCTCAAACTGCCAGATCTTGCTACTATCATCTCCATCGTATAAGCCTGATCAGGAAGTATCTCTCTGTCGAAACAACTGCAAAACTCGTTCTCTCCTTCATAATGTCTCGCATTGACTATTGCAATTCACTCCTGTCTGGTCTTCCTGCCCATCCCAGCATTCAAAACAATGCTGTACGCCTTGTACTCAAAAAGAAAAAAGCTGACCACATATCTCCTCTCCTGGCACAACTTCACTGGCTCCCTGTATCAAAGCGCATACAGTACAAACTAGACACCATGTGCTACAAAAGCCTCAATAACGCAGCCCCCGATTACCTGTCAAGCCTACTTGAGATCTATGTTCCCTCACGTACCCTCCGCTCTGCCTCCGATCCTCTGACTTTTCGCTTTCCACGCACTAAGCTCAATACCTATGGTCCACGAGCCTTCTCTGTTTCTGGTCCACTCTCCTGGAACAAACTTCCTCTCTCAGTCCGTCAGCAACCTACTTTTGCCTCCTTCAAGTCCGCTCTCAAAACTCACCTTTTCTCCTCTGCATAAAATCCTAACCTCACTCAACCCCCCTCTGCAGCCTGTCTCCGCTCGGAGGGGAATCACTTTGTTTTAATATATAATTGTATATGATGTGCTCTCTGTGGTTTTCCATTGGTTTTATTCTTGCTTTTATTGCTTTTATTCTTTTCTCCCCATTTGTGGCCATGCATGTGTGTGTGTGTGTGTGTGTGTGTGTGTGTGTGTGTGTGTGTGTGTGTGTGTGTGTGTGGTGCGTGCGTGCGTGCGTGTGTGCGTGTGTGTCTTTTCGGCGCTTGGATTTGATTTTGTCGAGATTTGCGCTATATAAATATTGTAATTATTATGTATGCATGTGCGTACGTATGTATGTATGTATGTATGTATGTATACGCTTAGATTTATGCATGTATGTATGTATGCATGTATACGCTCAGCTTAGATTTATGTATGTAAGTATGTAAGCATGTATGTATGCATGTATACGCTCAGCTTAGATTTATGTATGTAAGTATGTAAGCATGTATGTATGCATGTATACGCTCATATGTATGTAGGTATGTATGCATGTATACGCTCAGCGCTTAGATTTGATTTTGTCAAGATTTTGCGCTATATAAATAAAATATATTATTATTATTATTATTATTATATATTTGCGTGCGTGCGTGCGTGCGTGTGTTGTGTGTGTGTGTGTGTGTGTGTGTGTGTGTGTGTGTGTGTGTGTGTGTGTGTGTGTGTGTGTGTATCGGTTTTGAAATGTCGCGGTTTTTTCTTAGTATAATGCATATAATATATAGACATACATGTTAACCAGGAGAACGAACCGATAGACAGCAAAGAACAATAAAAACAGTTGTGTAGTCGTTGCAACAGAAGATCCATAACAATTAGTATAACAAAGGCGTACATCAGATGACTGCTGACGTATGAGTTGAATTTCATAGTGTCCTTGAAATGAGAGAGAGGGAGGAAAAGAGAGAGGGAGAGAGAGAGAGAGAGAGGAGTGTGTGTGTGTGTGTGTGTGTGTGTGTGTGTGTTGTGTGTGTGTGTGTGTGTGTGTGTGTTTGTTGTTGTGTGTTGTTTTGTTGTGTGTTGTGTGTGTGTGTGTGTGTGTGTGGTGTGTGTGTGTTGTGTTGTGTGTGTGTGTGTGTGTGTGTGTGTGTGTGTGTGTGTGTGGTGTGTGTGGTGTGTGTGTGTGTGTGTGTGTGTGTGTGTGTGTGTGTGGTGTGTGTTGTGTGTTTGTGTGTAATGTGTTGTTTGTGTGTATGTGTTTGTGTGGTGTGTGTGTGCGTGTGTAATTCGTGATGTGTGTGTGTGTGTGTGTGTGTGTGTGTGTGTGTGGCGCGCGTGCGCACGCGTGTGCGTTCGTGTGTGTAGGTGTGTGGGCATGCGTGTGTAACGTGTGGTATGGTGTTTATGCGTGTGTTGGTTTGTGTGGTGTTTGCTTGTTAGAACGATATGGGAAGGGAGGGAGAGAGAGAGAGAGAGAGAGAGAGAGAGAGAGAGAGAGAGAGAGAGAGAGAGAGAGAGAGAGAGAGAGGAGAGAGAGAGAGAGAGAGAGAGAAGAGATCACCTGCTAAGAATAATGCTGATAACCAGCTGTTGCCAAAAAGCAGACAAGCCATTAAAAACAAATGTTTTTGTATGCTAATATCTTTGGTGAGTAATGAACCACAAATGGTCGAAAATAACAATACTAAGGTGTGTAGACATTATTCAATGAGCTTTCAGTTAAAATAGTTGAAAATGACAAACACTAACATTAATGCAGACTATTACATCGATGTGCGTTTAGTTGAAATAGTTGAAAATAACAAACACGAATGTTAATAAACGTTATTGAATAAGTATGCTTTCAGTTGAAAAAACTGAAAATTACAAACATAATATTAGTACTCATTATTAAAAAGAATGTACTTTCAGTTGAAATAATTGAAAATATCAAATACTGATATAGTGCACATTATCAAATAAATGTGCTTTCGGGTGAAATAGTTGAAAATAGCAAATATTAATATTAGTGCACATTATTAAACAAATGTGCTTTCAGGTGAAATAGTTGAAAATAGCAAATACTAATATCAGTACACATTATTAACTAAATGTGTTTTCAGTGATAATTGTACATGTTACTAGATCATGATGGATAGAATCACAGCAGCCTGGACTTGTATCAGCAACAGAATTGAAACTCAACGAGAACATAATTTACGAGTTTGGAGTTTGTTCAAGAGGGATTCATCGCACATAGACAATTCGATATGCGCTCCACCCACATCATCATAATCATCATCTTCTTGGCGTACGCTGCTGTACCATTATACGATAAGTGCATGGTACCGTGCTTTGTTAGAAGACGCACGCTGGCCCGGTACCTCTGTCTTCATTCTTCTAGGTTTTCTGTAGGGTTGCCCCGCCCTTAGCTCCTGGCCCGTACGTCCTGCCCTGGGAGCACAGGGGGGATTGTTTCTCCGGGGATCCCACCCCGTAGCTAGGGCTTAAAGCGGCCTTTACCCGCTGATGAACTCGTCATACGACACCTGGGGCATTTTTTAAGGATAGCAGCGCCACCTGCTACCCCACCCCGTCCTGATAGGAACACCGCCAGTTTGGTCCGGGACTGCTTACTTGCTAGCAAGCTAGCTTATTCACAGCCACCCTCCATATCTGAAGGGCTTCACGATCCGCCACCTGTGACCCGCCTGGGTTGGGGATGGTCGCCCGACGCTAAATTGGAAGTCGTCTTTTCAAGGGTCATAATCATCATGTCCCCGCCTGCTGCTATGGCGTTGGCAATCACGGCCCTCTCTACGAATCTATGTTTTGTCGCTGCAAATACATCTTCCACCTTCTCTGTCTCAGCCACTCTGCAAGTCCGTCCAATATGTTCTCCTGGGTCTTCCTGGTATTCTCTTACCCTCCAGCTTTCCTGTTGTGACCAGGTGCTGTAATTCCCCTACCTCATAAAAAGGCCTATAGATGTTGCTTGTCTTTTCCTAATCTTCTTCATCAATGATATTCTTGTGTCTGCCTCCTTCAAGACTGTCTCTTTTGTTTTCTTTGCTGTCCATGGAACTCTCAAAAACGTTTTTCTTAGAAACCACATTTCGGCTGCCTCAATCTTGTTCTAGCTTTGCGTGTTGACTGTCTACGCCTCACAACCGTATAACATTATCGGTTCTATATAACATTCAAGAACTCTCTTTCTGATGTTAATTGGTAGGCATTCTGGCTCCACCCATATCTGCCAGCAGTTATATGGCAGACTCCCTGAGCCCGCACAAAACCCTATGCGCTGGTAAGGTCTTACTTTAGTGTCTTTCACGACCAGTGCAAACTGAAGAACCAGGAACTAGAGAGTCACTAATGGATATGCGTGTGGGTCAGTGAAGTGTAAGTCTTTTTTTCTCTCCTTGAGGTATGATTGAGTATAATGTCTTTCATTGTTCTTTTTGACTGGCTGACAGAGAAATGGAGAGATCCAGATGGGCTAATGGCGTTTATCACAGAAACTGTCAGTGTTATTGCGATTGGATACTTGCGTGCTTATGTTGACAGAGAGCAGGAGGGGTTAGGTAACATAGATAATAAGACAGAGGTTGTCAGGCAGTGGTGTGGGACAGAAGTATATTGAAAGTGAGAGAGGGAAAGACAGAGGGCAAAGGGGAGAAAAAAAAGAGGGGGAGAGAGAGAGATATATATATATATATTATATATAGATATAGATGATATATATATAAGGTGACAGCGAGGGGAGAGAGAGAGAGAGAGAGAAAGGTGACAGCGATGGAGAGAGAGAGAGAGAGAGAGGGAAAGGACGGGACAGGAAGGAGGGAGGAGAGACAGAACGGAGAGAGAACGCGAGAGTGTGGGCTTGAGAAGGAGCACGTGGGAGGTAGAAGAGAGCACGTGAGAGTAGAAAGAGAGCATGTGGAGGTAGAAAGAGAGCACGTGGGAGGTAGAAAGAGAGCACGTGGGAGGTAGAAAGAGAGCATGTGGGAGGTAGAAAGAGAGGGTGTGAAGGAGAATGAAATATGAAGACTAACGTAATTCATCATAAATAGATTTTAACTATGTTCCTTTTATGCTGAGAGCTTTACATCCATACTTGGAGAAATAGTGGGATAGAAGTATACTGAAAGTGAGAGAGGGGAAGACAGAGGGCAAAGGGGAGAAAAAAAGGGAGAGAGAGAGAGAGAGAGAGAAGGAGAGCACAGATGATCTGTCTCTCAAGTAGCTGAGAATTTGTTATTGTGAATATGAAAATAAGAGAGAGAGAGAGAGAGAGAGAGAGAGAGAGAGAGAGAGAGAGAGAGAGAGAGAGAGAGAAAAGATGATCTACCTGTCTATCAAAATTAAAGCCGATAGTTTCTTACTGTCAGTATAAAATCCAAAGCAAATCAGTGACTAAACTTGTAACTAGAATGTAACCTGACACTTTTTACAGTTACAGTCCTAAATGTAAGCACCATCTTAGCAAAATCTTTAAGAAAAAACAAAACAAACAAACAGGACTTAAGAACAAAGTGAAGAAGACAGAATCAATGGCAGGGAACTACATAGACGTCAAAGGCGAAGGTGAAAAAAGCCATTTCACTCTCATAAATCAGGACAAATGACAAACAGCAAAGCAGTGCCCCCTACCCCAGTCATCAGACAGCCCAGACCGTGTCTCCTGCAAAAGTCTACTGCCATTGTCCTGGGTAAAGAGAGCTAATTGTCTTGAGCATCCTTGGCTGATTAGTAATAAGTTACATCTTAGTGGGTCCCGTACTTATCCTCCGATGATGGACTCTGAGATAGAGGTCAATTAAACACGAAGGACAAGTGAAGTGTTGCAGGTCTCTCCTAACCTGCGTGAGACGAGATTTCCTTAATTAATTAAGAATACCTGTCCATTTAAAGATGAATGCCGTTTGATGAGACGGAACTGGACGAGGAAGTGGCATGTAGATCAGGGATGTTTGAGCGTGATAATATACAAAACATTCTTCTTAGAAACCACATCTCGGCTGCGCTGCTTAATCTTGTTCTTGCTTTGCTTGCTGACTGTCCACGCCTCGCATCCGTACAACAGTATTGGTTCTATATAACATTCAAGGACTCTCTTTTTGATGTTAATTGATAGGCATTTGTTGGTAAGAATGTTGCTGTTTTGGCTTGGCCGATTCTGCCAGCTATTTCCGATGTGCATCTGCCGTCTGGTGAAATGACCGTTCCCAGGTATTTGAACTTATTAACCTGTGTTGAGAGTTCCATGGACAGCAAAGAAAACAAACGAGACAGTCTTGATGGAGGCAGACACAAGTTGATCACTCATAAGGATGATTAGGCCATTTTATGAGGAAGGGGGATTTGGAGCACCTGGTCACAACGGGAAAGCTGGAGGGAAAGAGAGCACCAGGTAGACCCAGAGAGAGAATGCTGGACGGACTTGCAGAGTGGCTGGGGATGAGGAGAGTGGGGGAGATGCTAGGGGTAACGAGATATAGAGATGGATGGAAGTCCATGATCGCCAACGCCATGCGGCAGGGCACCTGATGATGATGAATATACAAAGCCCATACACTAGCTATGATCTCAGGATCTGGCCGGCTCATCAAGCTTATGTGCAGGCTTAGGGCTTGTGCTATAATCATTTTGGATCACTTACCCATCACATGGCACCGGTGGCGACAGTACATATAGAAATCATTCTGAGAGGGGAGACGTCGTCTTGAGAAACCAAAACTTTCTCCACATTGTGGTTGTGTGTGGTGTCTTTTGCTGTTCTTTCAGTCTGACAGACAGGGTGATGGACAGATGATGATGATCAATGCTACAAGATTTTTTCATGGCATCTGTTGTAGTTATCTGCTTGCTGAACCACGTTTTCATATTGAGAGAGACGGGGTT
>JAPXFY010000022.1:55958304-55973304 GCA_030674185.1 Monoplex corrugatus
ATACCCGATAATTTCTTTCTGAAAGTTTTCATTGTTCTGTCTTTTTCCTCTCTGAACATCAAATGTGTTATTACAAGGTGTATGGCCCACTGCCTATGTGACTGTCAATGTATGAACAACTTGACATGTTCAGTTTTGCTTTACTGATGCCATACAGTACCTGTTTTCTCCAACCTGGTACCTTCAGTGTCAGTCCAGAAGATAGATAACAAAATAATGATTTAAATAAAAACTGGAAGGTAACTTTTAAATCCTTTTCTAAAAGTACCAGTGTACAGTATTGTTCTTCATTTGAAAAGAAATCAAAAGAAAACGAAGAAAACGAAATTGGGAATGCAGAACAAAAGTGCAGAAGACAGAATCGATATCAGGGAATTAAACAAGCGTGGAAGGTGACAAAGGCCATGTTTTTGGTCTCATGAATCAGGTACCGTTACAAGCAGTAAAGCAACACTGCGCTGGGCAGCGTGGATCATGTCCCCTGACCCAGTCTGTTACCACTGTTTTAGGTAGACTGAGCGAAATGTCTTAAACATCCATGGCTGACTAGTGGTAAGTTGCATCTTGGACATGGTAGTCTCTCTGATTCCCCCCCTCCCCCCCCCACACACAGAAATGCCGGGGGCTCTTTCAGAATGAATAGTATCCCTAGTTTTTGGAAATTTGTGCCAGAAATTTCCTCTTTTCTTTCACTCTCTTTGTTTTTTCTTCCTCCATTGCTTTCTGACATTTCTTCGTATCATTTTCTGCCTTGCTGGTCCATTCACCTGTATGTGTTCGATAAAGTCCTAGGTACTTTCTCTTAGGATTGAGAATTGGGTACTTGTGTTAAGTGCATTTTTGGCTCTAGGGATATGAGATAAGTGAAAGTAGTTTTAAGTAATTTAGGCCCGTTTTTATATATATGCTTTAGTGTCCTTAGTTATGTTTAAATTTGTATTCAGATATATTGTAATCCCCTGTGCGATAAATTGGACAGAGTGGTCAACGCCAGGGGTATCTCTTTTTATGTGCACGAATGCATTGATATGTATACTTACTTTCCTTTTCCTTTTTTTCTCCTATTCAAGTTTTGTATACGTTTTGAAATGGTTATAGGCCTGATGTAGCCGTACGCAGTCGGCTGGGCTTTTAATAAAAAGAGTAACAGTCTTCCTGATGATGGACTCCAAGACAAAGACCAAATAGTCAATGTAGTGCGAAGGACAAGTACAATGTTACAGGTCTCCCCAGACTTGCCAGACAAGACCCACCAGACTAATCCGTTTAAGAACGGCAATCCATTTAAGGATCAATGCAGAGTAAAGAGACAGAGAGGAATAGAAGGCGGTCGGTGAGGAGAAGATTTATAGATAAGAGTGATGCAGGACGTTTTCTCTTTGTCCAAACTACTGTGGTGTGATGTCTTTCCTCTGTTCTTTTTTTGACTGACTGACAGAATGATGGAGTGATTGATGATGGCGGCCACTGCCACAAGATTTTATTATAGGATCTGTCAATATGACTGTGTTTGATTATCCGAGGTTTTACCCTGAGATAGATAGATAGATAGATAGATAGAGAGAAGAGAGAGAGAGAGAGAGAGAGAGAGAGAGAGAGAGAGGTGAAATTTAGAAAAAGAGAGAGAGGTGAAATTTAGGGAGACACGAGAAGTGAGAGGCAGTTTCAGTTTCAGTTTCTCAAGACGACGTCTCCACGCTCGGAACGAATCCCATATGCACTAACATCATGAGTGCCATGTGTATGGTGATCATGGCACAAGCCTTAAGCTTGTGTATAAACACATGAGCTGGCCAGGTTCTGAGGCCCTACCTAGCCTGTTTAACATGCAGCTGAGGATTTGTGCATTGGTTTGGGGGGGGGGGGGGGGGGTTCTGTCGTGTGAGACGAGTTTATATTGAATAGCTAGTTGTGTTCTGATTAAGACCTTTAATCATTTATTTATTTACTTTATATATCTGTTATTTTTTGAAGAGAAGCTACACACATGCACACGTCATTTACATGTATCCAAGACTGTTCCGATTATAGAGAGAGTGGCATGTGATGTGGAAAGTATCACGGAGTGAGACAGAAACAGAAACAGATAGAGAGAGATTCATTCATTGATCTCCCATTCTCTCTCTCTCTCTCTCTCTCTCTCTCTCTCTCTCTCTCTCTCTCTCTCTCTCTCTCTCTCTCTCTCACATTACAAGATCGAGGGTATGGCTATCGGTTATCAACAACATAGTGTTTTCAGTTTTGTTTTGCTAGTGTTTTATCACATCCGCTTCTCCCAACTTGATGCCTTCAATATCAGTAAAAACATGAAACAAAACAAGAATTGAAGGGAAAACTGAAAAACAATTTTCAGCTCATTTTTGAAAATACCAGTCTACAGTATAAGCTACCCAGGGAAGCGATCATTGAACAAAGAGAAAAAATGAGAAGAAAAAACAAAAAAACAAAAATGAAGAACACAAAATCAATGAGAAGAAAGAACGGAAACAAAGAAAATAAAACCAGTGACACAAACCTAGACAGACGTTAAAGGGGGTGGTTGAAAAGGCGACCCCCCTCCCTCCATACGAATCAAGACCAACAACAAGCTGTACCCCCCACCCCATTTCTCTGCCCCACCACCAGGCAACCCTGACCATGTCTCCTGCGACCGTCTGCTGCCACAGTCCTGGGCAAAAAGAGCTAATTGTCTTCAGCATCCTTAGTTGATTTGTAATAAGGAACCAGAAAAGGCACGAAAGAAGAATAAGAACGCGTATTTTAATACATTACAACAAGACAAGACAGGCGCAAATTTTCGGCCAACTGGCCTTTGTCAAGCGTAAGAGTACAAACAAACAAACACCAGATACAAAGGTTAGGAGAAAAAGACTGAAACTTCCCTCCTGTTTGGTTCAGTGAGAGAAAAGTAAATAAAAACTTAAAATACCATGCTGTTGATAACTGATAGCCATACCCTCGATCTTGTAATGACAGGAGAGAGAGAGAGAGAGAGAGAGAGAGAGAGAGAGAGAGAGAGAGAGAGAGAGAGAGAGAGGAGAGAGAGAGAGATTTTAGTCAGTTTATTCCTTTTCTCACACTGGACCAAGCAGCAGGGAAGTTTGTCTTTTTCTCCTAATTTTTGTACTTGGTGTTTGTTTGTTTGTACTCTTGCGCTTGACAAAGGCCAGTTGCCGAAAATTTGGGCCTGTCTTGTCTTGTATTAAATACGCGTTCTTATTCTTCTTTCGTGTTTTTTTCTGGTTCCTGTTTGCTTGAACTCGGGCAGTCACACTTATATTTGATCTGTAATAAGTTGCATCTTACCGAGTCCCTTAGCTGGTCCCCTGATGATTGGACTCGAAAACAAAAGCCAATTCAACACAAAAGGACAAGTGAAGTGTTACAGGTCTGCCCTGACTTGCCAGACGAGTGTTTGCTAGACTAGACTGACCCATTAAGAATCCATTTGAGGATCAATGTAGATTGAAGAGACAGACAGGAGTGGAAGGTGGTAGGAGGGAGGCAGAAGATTTATGGATCAGGGAAATGCAGGACTTTTTTTTGTGTTTGTCACAGGCTACAGTGGTGTGATGTCTTCTGCTGTTCTTTTTGATTGACTAGCAGTGGTGGAGGGAGGGATTAGGGCCAGTTTCACAAAATTTCATCATAGTATCTGTCAATGCCACTGTGCTTGATTATCCAAGGTTCTAATCTGAGATGGAGAGAGACAAGAGGCGTGAATTTTAGATAGACACAAGAAGAGAGAAGTGGATGATGTGGAAAGTAACACAGAGTAAGAGAGAAACAGAAACAGATAGAGAGAGAGAGAGGATTCTTTCATTGATGTCCTCTCTCTCTGTGTCTCTGTCTGTCTGTCTCTCTTTCTTTCTTTCTCTCTCTCTCTCATGTTATTACTAAATCCGAGATAGACTGCTTGTATGGCTATCAGTATATCAACAACTTGATATTTTCATTTTTGTTTTACTAGTATTGTAGCACATCTTCTCTTGAAAAGACAGGTTTACAGCAACGTCTACCCAGGATAGAACCTTTGATCAAGAAGGAGAGAAAATGAGAAGAAACAAGAAAAATGAAAAACACAAAATCAATGAAAGAAAAAAGACGAAGGTTATAAAGGCCATTTTCTCCTATACGGATCAGGACCAACAACAAGCTGTAACCCCCACCCCCTCCCCCATTCCTCAGCCCCACCACCAGGCAAACCCGACCATATCTCCTGCGATATCTGCTGCCACAATCCTGGGTAAAGGGAGCTATTTGTCTTCAGCATCCTCAGCTGATTTGTAATAAGTTGCATCTTACCGAGTCCTATAGCTGGTCCCCTGATGATGGACTCGAAAACAAAAGTCAATTCAACACAAAAGGACAAGTGAAGTGTTACAGGTCTGCCCTGACTTTCCAGACGAGTGTTTGCTAGACTAGACTGACCCATTAAGAATCCATTTGAGGATCAATGCAGATTGAAGAGACAGACAGGAGTGGAAGGTGGTAGGAGGGGGCAGAAGATTTATGGATCAGGGAAATGCAGGACTTTTTCCTGTTTGTCACAGGCTACAATGGTGTGATGTCTTCTGCTGTTCTTTTTGACTGACTAGCAGTGGTGGAGGGAGGGATTAATGATGGCAATGTCACAAGATTTCATTGCAGCATCTGGCATCTGTCAATATCAGTGTGCTTGCTTGCCCAGCTTTTACATCGATAGATAGACAAGAGGGGTGACGTTTGGTGAGTTAGGAGAGAGGTGGGTGATGCAGATATGAGGAGAGAGAGGAGAGAGAGGGAGTAGAGAGAGAGAGTGATGAAGTGGACTGGATGGAGGGAGGGAGAGAGTGGAGAGATCGTCAATTGATCATTCTAAGATTGAATATGATTACCAGATCCAGGACCTGCTGCCTGTATGACTATCAGTGTATTGCATAATGTTTTAATTTTTGTTTGACTACTGTTAGCGCACTGCTGCTTCTTCCCAAGCTGATACCTTCAGTATCAGTAAAACAAAGAAAGCAGGAATCAGTAATTTAAATGAAAAGTCTTTGACTCCCACACCAGCATCCTGCATGATACTAAAGCAAAAATTTAACCCTTTGATTTTTTTTCCGCGCCCTATACCACCATCGTGCATTGTCAACCGTGCTACTTAAGCAAAACTTTAACTTTTGACTTCCTCGCGTAAGAGTCAAAGGGTTAAGTATTTGCAGTAGGTGGACATGATGCTGGAGTCAGAAGGCTAAAAGCACCAATCTACAATATAATCTTCCTCGGAAAACATAATCGAACAAAAAGATGAAAAACAGTGAGAAGAAAGAACAAAGGTGAAGAAGACAGAATCAGTGACAGAACCAAACAGGCTTCAAAGGCAAAAAGGGATAAGGTCATTTCCCCCTCTCGTAAATCAGGAACAGCAACAAGCAGTAAAGCAGCCCCACCCCCACCCCACCCCCATCCCACACAGCCACCACGCAGCCCAGACCATGTTCTCTGCCCCAGTCTGCTGCCACTGTCTCGGGGGTAAATACCGCTTATTGTCTTCAGCGTCTTTGGCTGATTGGTGATAAGTTCCTCTTCGTTTGTTTTATAGCAGATAACCTGATGATGGACTCAAATGACAAAAGTCAGGTAACGGGAACCAGAAAAAAAACCCAACAAAACTAAAACAGAATCAGAACGCGTATTTAATACAATCAGACAAGGACAGGACTCTACGCCATGTTTCAAGAGTTCTGCGATGATGTCGTCAATGCAGTTTACAACTAAAAAAAAAGTCTTCAACGCAGAATTGAAAGACGTGATTGAAGCTGACTGTCTAATGTGGACAAGAGTTATTTCCATGTTATGGGCCTGTCTTGTCTGGTTGTATCATTAAATACGCGTTGTGATTCTTTTTTCGTGGTTTTTATTTTCTTTTCTTCTGGTACCTGTTTGCTTGAACGCGGGCAGTCACACTTGTTTTGGATTTCTTAAAAGTCAGTTAAGCAGGAAGGAGAAGTGAAGTGTTGCAAGTCTCCCAAGACTCGTGAACCGTCGACGAGACTCGCTGGACTAATCCATTTAAGAACGCCTGTCCATTTCAGGATCAATGCAGATTGAAGAGACAGGAGCAAGGTAAGAAGAAGGTGTATAGATCAGGGAAGTTCAGATCTTTTTTCTTCAAGTTGTGATAGTGTGTGATGTCTTTTTGGTGTTGTTTTTGGCTCATAGTGACGAAATGGATGGTGATGATGACCAGTGAGAAAAAGATTTCTTCACAGCATCTGCTGATGATACTGTGCTTGTTGACTCTCGTTTTTATGTTAAAAGACAAAGAAAAATGAACCACGTATTTATGTCAAAAATGAGGAGAGAGAGAGAGAGAGAGAGAGAGAGAGGAGAGAGAGAGAGAGAGAGAGAGACAGAGACAGAGACAGAGAGAGAGAGAGAAAAGAAGGAAAAAAAGAAGAAGAAGAAGGAGATAAACAGTGTGGATGGTGATTGACAGAATGCGAAAGAAAGGTGTGTTTCGTTGATCTCTGTCTATCCTTATTTGTCTACACCTTTCTCTGACTGTCTGTGTGTCTGTCTCTGTCTCTGTCTGCCCATGGGAATGCTTGGAACTCTTTCAGTATAAATAGTATCCTCACCTTCAGGAAATTCTGTGCTATAAATTTCCTCTTTTCTGTCACTCCCTTTTCCCCCTTTCCTTTCTTTTTTGCTTTTCTTCGTCTGTTTGCTATCGCCTCTTCCTATCATTTTCTGCCATGCTGGCCTATTCACTGTATATTGTCCTTAAAGCCTTCCATACTTCCTCATAGAATTGATAATTGGGTACACGTATTAACTGTGTTTTTTGCTGTAAGGAATGGTGGTGTGGAGAAGCAATTTTAGGTAACTTAGGCCAGTTTATAATATGTTTTATTGCCTTCAGTTTTGTTTATATGTTTGTATTCTGGTTTGCTTTTTTAAGCCTCCGGTGATGAATTAGACGGAGTGGTCAACGTCAGGGACATATCCATAGATTATATCACAAAGACATTGATATGTACAGAATTTGTTCCTTTTTGTTTTGTTTTTGGTTTTGTTGCAAGGTTCGAAGAAGTGCTGAGATGATTATAGTCCTGATATGACTCGGAATTTTCTGGGCTTTAAACAATTAAGATAATGATAATACTGTCTGTCTGCCTGTCTGTTTCTCTCCATCTCTCTGCCTCTCAGTCTCTGTCTCTGTCTCTCTCTTTCTCTCTCTCTCTCTCTCTGTACGTCTGTCTGTCTCTGTCTGTCTGTCTGTCTGTCTCTCTCTCTCTCTCTCTTAATCATTGAATGCTAAGACTCGGCCATGACCTGTTGTCGGTATCTCTGAGGCCATAAGCAGAAAGGACATTTTCTCAGATTTCAGTATAATTAATTCGATAGTAATAGCTTCTTCCAGTTTGTTACCTTCAATATCGATTTAAACAGTGTGAAGGAAAACAGTTGTTAGCATAACAGTTAAAAATGCAACTTTCCTGCCCTTTATAAAAAAAAAACTAAAAAAAACTGGTCTCCAACTGCGTCATTGAAAAACACACACACAAAAAAATCATCGAACAAGAAGTGAGAGACAAAAATATAAAATGAAGAAGACAGAATCAATGACAGAGAATTAAAGAGATGCGAAAGGCGTAGGAGAAAAAAATAACTATTTTTTTCCTTCGTAAATCAGGAACAAAGACAAGCAGAAAAGCAGTCCCCTCGCCAGGCGGCCGGGACCATGTCTCTGCCTCAGTCCTCTGCCACTGTCCTGGGTGAAGTGAACTAATTGCCTTCTGCATCCTCGGCTGATTAGCGATAAGTTCCATCTTAGTGGGTCCCATAGCTGGTCCCCTGACGATGGAGTCAAAGACAAAAAGTCAATTAAACACGAAGGACACCGTGAGACAAGACTCACTTGACTAACTCATTTCAGAATACCAGCTCTTTTTTAACCCTTAATTCCCGTACCCTATCCAGCAATTGCAAAACTTAACCCTTTGACTCCCTCATCCTGTCCACCAGCTTCCTGCGTATATTGCCATTTTGATGGGGGTTTTTTACTCTCGTACTTTTCAGGTTGTTTAAACATTACAGATTCTGCAGGAAGCTGGTGGACAGGATGAGGGAGTCAAAGGGTTAAGTGTTTGTTGATATGGTTGACAGTGCAGGTCGCTGGTGGACAGGGTGCGGGAGTCAAAGGTTAAAGATTAGGGCTGATTGAAGGAACAGATGGGAGCGATAGATGGGAGGTGGAGTGGGGGGTGGGGAGTGTATGTACCTTGGAGAGGTCAGCAAACTGTGGCATTTTGTGATGTCATTGGCTGTTGTTTTTGGTTGATAGAGCCATACAAATGGATGGATGATGATGACGAACATATTTCATCGTAACCTCTGTCGATGTCACTGTGGTTGCTTGCTGTTCTTGTATGATGAAATCACAGTCCTTGGCAATATACACATTTTGTTCAATTGTGGTATAGAAAACAATCCAATTTCCTTTGAAGGCAATGCCAACTAATTACGCTGCACATCATAAAGAATTTGCAGAAGTCAGGAAAACGAGTATAATTATGAAACAGCTGGAAAACATGCTATCTTAGTTTCGTCAAACAGAGAGAAAAAAGCTTAATAGTTTAACAAAATGAAACGTCTCACCTGATCTATAAACTTGTGACCCGAAACTGGTAGAAATTCATTGACAAAGAGGTGATAAATTGATGTTCAAACATTATATACTTAGGTTATAAACATCCAAACCAAATGGGTCATAACCATCTAAAACTGTACATTCCTGAGGTCCAGTTAAGCAGGGTATTTGTTTCAAGTTTAGAAAAGATATATCTACGAACTGTGAAAGAAATATTCACTGACACATTATGTCATGGACACAAAAGCAGACATACAAACACACACAGTGGCTTACTCTGGTTAGATGTAAGGAATTCTACTTTTTCCATTAAAAGATGGTGATTGAATATTGCGTTATGATGGGTTTTTACCATCGTACTTTTCAGGTTGTTTAAATATTTCACATTCTGCGATCCTCGAACAAAAGCTTGTATACGTGTCAAAACGCAGTCTGAAATTTCATAGCTTCTGAAGATGCCAGTACGCAATTGTAACTCACCTCTTCAGCATGCTTTCTGTTTCATCACACCATCTTTGTGGAATTCACTGCCAGCTGATCTCAGGGATCTGCCCACCCTAAATAACCCCAACCCCCGTGGGGGATGTCAGTGGATCTTTCAGTGTAAATAGTATCCCCACCTTCTGGAAATTCTGTGCTAGAAGTTTCCTCTTTTCTTTCACTCTCTTTGTTTCTTCCTTGTTGTTTTACTTTGTCATTTCTTCCTATAATTTTTTGCCTTGCTGGTCCGTTCATCTGTGTGTGTGTGTTCGTTTAAGTCTTGCGTACTTTCTCCTAGGGTTGATAATTGGGTTCATGTATTAAGTGCATTTTTTGCACTAGGTAAATTAGATATACGGAAGTAATTTTAGTTAATTTAGGCCCGTTTTTATATGATTTAGTGTCCTTAGTTAAGTTTACATTTGTATTCAGGGATGTTTCCTAAATTCCTTGTGTGATAAATTGGATGGGATTGTCAACGTAGGGGCATCTTCTTAGATTATGTTCGCGAATGAAGTGATATGTGTACTTAATTGTCTTTTCCTTTTTTTTGTCTCATTGAAGTATTTTGCATGTTTTGGAACAGTTATAGCCCTGATATGGCTCTACGCAGTCGGCTAGGCTTTAAACAAAATAACATTTTGTCATCATCATCACCATCACCATCATCATCATCATCATCATCATCATCATCATCATCATCATCATCATTCATCATCATCATTGATAATAGTAGTAGTAGTAGTAGTAGTAGTAATGCTGTTAATATTGTCATTATCATTATTATTATTATTATTATTATTGTTGTTGTTGTTGCTATCATTAGTAGTATTATTCAAATTGCTAGAATTACAGAACTGAACAGAACAACTAATTCTCCATGTACCAGCACACCAACAGCACCTCTTCCCAATTATTGATACCATCAGCAAATGTCCATAGAGTGGAGGGTTTTCTGAAGTACATTCAATCAGAACAGGCTTTGCTGAACTCGACCAAAATGACCCGACGGTGGTGCACAGTACCCTGGGGGTCGTGACCTCATAGTGCCATGATACTGATTGCTTGTGTGGACTTCTGTAGCACCAGTGGGACGTCGACCTGCGTTCAGTAGCGTGTGTGACAAACCGGAAGAAGTGGCGAAGGTGTTACGCAAAAAAAAAAAAAAACAAAAAAAACAAAAAAACCGACGCGGAAAATTACATAGGGGTGGGGGATGCTGGCTCCCAGCCCAGACCTGCACATAAAAGTTTGAGTTTGGAGTTTTGCTCACGGGGGATTCATCGAACTCCGTTTCATATGCGCTCCACCCAAATCTGCTAGCAGTCATCTGGCAGACTCCACAAAAGCATGTGCTCTGGCAAGAACTTGGAACGGGAAGGATGGAGGTGGGGAAGGAACACTTATGAAATCGGAAGTTACGCTATCAGAATGATGGAAACATAAAAATGGACAGCAAACAGGTCAGTGTTTAACCCTTTGACCCCCACAGCCTGTTCATCAGCATCCTGCATTGTCAACCATGCTAGCAAAGCAAAAACTTCATACATAGGAGAAAGTGTTGCTGACATATGAACCACATCCAAAACAAGTGTAACTGCCCGCGTTCAAGCAAACACCTTTTCTCACACTGGACCGAGCAGCAGGGAAGTTTCAGTCTATTTCTCCTAATTTCTGCGTCTGGTGTTCGTTTGTTTGTGATCTTGCGCTCGACAAAGGCCAGTTGGCCGAAATTTTGCGCCTGTCTCGTCTTGTTGTACTAGATAAGCGTTCTTATTCTTCTTTCGTGTTTTTTTCTGGTTCATATGAACAACATGTAAAGAATATACACAATAATATTTTTCAGTGGCTTGGATGAGAATCGAACACACGACCCTTGCGTTATAAAGCATGGTGCTTTAACCCTTTGACTCCCGCATCCTATCCACCAACTGGAAAAGACAACCCTTTGATTCCCTCACCCTGTCCACCAGCTTCCTGCATAAAGCTGATGGATAAAGTGAGGGAATCAAAGGGTTAAGTTCTTGCATTGCTAGCAAGGTTGACAATGCAGGATGCTGGTGAACAGGGTGTGGGCGTTAAAAGGTTAACCAGCTGAGCTAACGGGCCCATTTAAAACAGTGGCTTACCAGAGGATTGAACTCACAACTCCCTACAATACGATCATGGCGCTCTAACAACTAAAGTTGTAAAGTTGATGGGGCTACCATTGTCTCAATGCCAGTGCACTGATTTCATCCATTACGGATTAGAAGCAAAATCTACATTGCGTATTATGGGAGACTGCTAGCTTCCAGGAGTAGTAAATATGCAATTCTTTAAAAATAGGAGACTTCTAGCTCACGAAGTTGACAGATTTTTGAAATGATGTACGAGAATTGCTTTGCAAAGCTGATAAATATGATTCTATAAATGTTTATTTGATACAAGAAGACAGGTACAAATTTTCGGCCAACTGGCCTTTGTCAAGCGTAAACGTAAGATCGCGAACGTAAGATCACAGACAAAGGAGCAGGGAAGTTTTAGTCTCTTCCTCGTAATTTTTGTATTTGGAGTTTGTTCGTGTTTGATCTGACGTTTACGCTTGATAAAGGCCAACTGGCCGAAAATTTGCGCCTGTCTTGTCTTGTATCAAAGACGCGTTCTGATTCTATTTTCGTGTTTTTCTGGATCCCGTTTGCTTGAACGCGGGCGGTCGCGCTTGTTTTGAATTTCTAAATTTTGTTGAGACTGCTAGCTTTCGATGTTGAGAAATTTGGAAATTATTTAAGAGAATTGCTTCTTAACCTGATAAATATAATTTTCTGAATGTTTATTCTTAAGATTTTGTTTAAGTAAGAGACACTTCAGTCCTGCATATCTACAACGTGCATGATAGTGCATCATTGAATCGTTCCGCTCATTAGACTACTCATCATCATCAGGTGCCCTGCCGCATGGCGTTGGCGATCATGGACTTCCATCTGCCTCTATCTCTCGTTGCCCCTAGCATCTCCCGCACCCTCCTCGTCACCAGCCACTTTGCAAGTCCGTCCAGCATTTTCTCCCTGGGTCTACCCGGTGCTCTCTTTCCCTCCAGCTTTCCTGTTGTGACCAGGTGCTCCAATTCCCCCTTCCTCACAAAATGGCATATAAATGTTGCCTGTCTTTTCCTAATCTTCCTTATGAGTGATCTACTTGTGTCTGCCTCCATCAAGACTGTCTCGTTTGTTTTCTTTGCTGTCCATGGAACCCTCAACATTCTTCTTAGAAACCACATCTCGGCTGCCTCAATCTTGTTCTGGCTTTGTTGTTGACTGTCCACGCCTCGCATCCGTACAACAGTATTGGTTCTATCTAACATTCAAGGACCCTCTTTCTGATGTTAATTGATAGGCATTTGTTGGTAAGAATGCTTGTCATCTTCTTGAATGCTGTTTTGGCTTGGCTGATTTGCCGGCTATTTCTGATGTACATCTGCCCATGGATCGTTCCCAGGTATTTGAATTTCTCAACCTGTGTCAAGGTTGTGCCATTTGCTGTTATTTTGCATGAGGGGATTTCATGTTTTTTACTGATCACCATGACTTCAGCCTTTTCTGCTGTTTAGTTCCAGCCCTTACCTTTGCTTTCTATTTCTAGTATATTCACAAGGTTTTGTAAGTCTCTTTCACTTTCTGGAATTAGCACGGTGTCATCTGCATATCGAATGTTGTTTATCATTTTCCCTCCAACCTTTAATCCAGGGTCTTCTTCTAGGTTTCTCATGATGTTTTCGCTGTAAAGTGAAAACAGATCTGGTGACAAAACACAACCCTGTCTGACTCCTCTTTTGTATTTTGGAAAGAGCTTATGGAGGTTGGTTTTTGTTCAAAAGGGATTCATCGCACTCGGATGATTCCATATGTGCTCCACCCAAATCTGCCAGCTATTGACTAGCAGACTCCCCGAGCCTGCGCAAAATCCCTATTGCTGGCAACGTCTTGAAATGGAATGGAATTATTGTTAAATAATTTCGCCCAGTTTAAATGTTAATGCACTGGGATCGCTCACACATTCTTCATACCCCGTTTGTGAATTTGAATACAAACGAGCACAATGTTCTGTTAACAGACCGTGATATTAAGATCTGATATCTTGAGTTCAGTCCCAGCTGGCTTCATTAAAAACTGGCCTGTTCGCTGTCCATCTTAATGTTTCCATCATTCTGGTGGTGACAGCTTAGTGTTTCATAAGTCCTATCTCCCCTCTCCCTATTTCAAGAGCCTCGACGCATGCAGTAATTGCAGAGCGAATGATTGTCCGAGTGCGATGAATCCGTCCTGAACAAACTCGGGGGTCAAATTCTGAGCACGGTTTTTCTTCCAATGTCGGTTATTGAAGTGACGAAATGGGACCACCAACATACATTATAAATCGTCAGGCAGAATATATTGTTTTTTTTCGTCAAGTATTACTTCGTTGTAACTCCATACTGGGTATTTCTAATTTCTTATGTATATTGAAATAAAAGTAGCTGTAAATCGAATTAGGCTGTGATACTGCCACCATTTTAGTCTTGGTTAAGATATCGGGCAGTGACACAACTATACCAAAAGTATAAAACAATGCGAACTGATAGATTGTCTTCTTTTGTTTCTGGTTTCGAAATGTGGATTGGTAAAGGAGTATTGAAATGTGAAAGTTTTCCGCAGGAAAATTCGATATGAGCTTTTTTGATGCTGCTACCTGCTATACTTCGTCCCAGCAATCCATGTCGACAATCATTCTCATGAGCCAAAGAGATTGTATTTCAGGATGCAGGCAGCATCTTCCACAAGCATCTTGCAAGCCACGTTTCCATATATAAGGTTAGGGATTATGGCCACGGTGGTCCCGGGGCTGGTCTGGGGATCCGGTTACGTCCAATTTGCCGTTGTGTAGAAGACGTCTTTGGAGCGGTAGGGTGTGTGTTTCCAGACATTTACGATTAACTTGTGGGTCTCGTTTGCTGCCTTGTATTCTTTGGGTGCTATGTTGTATAGGGATCGGTTGGTTTCCTCAGACATTTTTGATAAATGTAGCTTAGTCATGGTTTGTGATTATTCAGGTTTTGTGGGTAACGTAATGACACGTATCGTGTATAAATTCTCCTGTTTGTCATTATTTAGGTTTTGTCGGTAACTTAATGACACGTATCGTGTATAAATTCTCCTGTTTGTCATTATTTAGGTTTAGTTGGTAGACTGAATGACGTATCATATATAATTGTGATTTTGTGGACATTACGAGATTCATGGATGTTTGCGATTATTCAGGTTTAATCGGTAGACTTAATGACATGTATCATATATAAAATTCTCATTTTATGGACGTTGCGTGATTTAGGGGTGTTTGCTATCATTCAGGTTTAGTTGGTAGACTTAATACCATATATCGTATATGAATTGTGATTTAGTGGACATGACGTGATTTAGGGGCGTTTGCGTCATTCAGGTTTAGTCGGTAGACTTAATGACATGTATCATATATATAACTTCTCGTTTTGTGGACATGACGTGATTTAGGGGCGTTTGCGTCATTCAGGTTTAGTCGGTAGACTTAATGACATGTATCATATATATAACTTCTCGTTTTGTGGACATGACGTGATTTAGGGGTGTTTGCGCGTCATTAGGTTTCTTTTCCGGTAGATTAATGACATGTATCGTATGTAAATTGTGATTTTGTGGACATGACATGATTTAGGGGCGTTTATGTCATTCAGGTTTAGTTGGTAAACTTAATACCATAATGCGTACATATATTGTGATTTAGTGGACATGACGAGATTTAGGGGTGTTTGCTATCAATCAGTTTAGTCGGTAGACTTAATACCATATATCGTATATACATTGTGATTTAGTGGACATAACGTGATTTAGGGG
>JAPXFY010000022.1:55990804-56008304 GCA_030674185.1 Monoplex corrugatus
TAATTTAGGCTGTTTTTATATGTTATGTTTTAGTGTCCTTAGGTATGCTTAAATTTGGATTCAAGGTGTGTTTTTTTAAAAAATCCATTGTGTGCGTAGAAGCATCGATATGTGTATTTGATGTTCTTTTCTTTTCTTTTTTTCCTGTTGAAGTTGTTTATGTTTTAAAGCGTTTATAGCCCTGATGTGGCTCTACGCAGTCGGCTAGGCTTTCAACAATAACAATAATATAATAATGATAATGTCTTTTTGGTCTGCCTCTGTCTGTCCTTGTATCCAGCCATTCGCATGTTGTATGTATACAATAGCCCAGGTGGGAGATCGGCTTTCGGGTGAGGTGTCTAAACCATTCTGCCTTCTGTTGCTGTGTGTGATGGAGGATTGGCGTTGTCCCCACCATTTCTCTGATTGTTGTACTCCTGATCTTGTGTCGTCTGGCAATGTTGACGGTTCTTCGTTAGCAACGTATCTGGCAGCTTGTGATCTTGCTTTCAAGAGGTTTGGTCAGGGTCCAGGTTTGACATTAGTAGGTGAGTGTGGGGGTGAAGATAGAATTAACCCTTTGACTACCGTACCCTGTGCACCAGCATCCTGCACTGTCATCCACGTTAGCAAAGCAAAATCTTTGACTCTCTCACTCTATCCACTAGCTTCCTGTAGGGTGAGAGAGTCAAAGGGTTCACTTTCCTACAGGAAGCTGGTGGATAGGATGAGGGAGTCAAAGGGTTAAGTTTTTGCAGTTGCTGGATAGGATGTGGGATCAAAGGTTAATCATCTTTGTTTTACAATACAATACAATACTTTATTTTGTATAGCGCAAAATCTTGATAAAATCAAATCTAAGCGCTAAAACAGACACACACGCACGCACGCACCACACACACACACACACACACACACACACACACACACACACGCACACGCACACGCACACGCACACGGCTAAAATGGGGAGAAAGAATAAAAGCAATGGAAAATTATAGAGAGCATATCATATACAATTATATATTACAATGTGATTCCCCTCCGAGTGGAGACAGGCTGCAGAGGGGATTGAGTGAGGTCAGGATTTTATGCAGAGGAGAAAAGGTGAGTTTTGAGAGCGGACTTGAAGGCGACAAAAGTAGGTCGCTGACGGACAGAGAGAGGAAGTTTGTTCCAGGAAAGTGGACCAGAAACAGAGAAGGCTCGTGGACCATAGGTATTGAGCTTAATGCGTGGAAAGCGAAAAGTCAGAGGATCGGAGGCAGAGCGGAGGGTACGTGAGGGAAGATAGATCTCAAGTAGGCTTGACAGGTAATCGGGGGCTGCGTTATTGAGGCTTTTGTAGCACATGGTGTCTAGTTTGTACTGTATGCGCTTTGATACAGGGAGCCAGTGAAGTTGTGCCAGGAGAGGAGATATATGGTCAGCTTTTTTCTTTTTTAGTACAAGGCGTGCAGCATTGTTTTGAATGCGCTGCAGGATGTGAATGGTGGAGGCAGGAAGATCAGACAGGAGTGAATTGCAATAGTCAATGCGAGACATTATGAAGGAGAGAACGAGTTTTGCAGTTGTTTCGACAGAGAGATACTTCCTGATCAGGCTTATACGATGGAGGTGATAGTAGCAAGATCTGGCAGTTTGAGAAACAAAGTTGTTCATGGAGAGGGTAGAGTCTGGGTGTTTTAGGAGTAGGGATAGCCTGTAGCTGATATTGCATCCTATATGTTAACAAAAGGAACAAAAATATAACATCAACTATAGCTTACATATCACACAAACTAGTTTAGGAACCAGAAAAACGCGAAAATAGAATCAGAACGCATCTTTAATACAACCAGACAAGACAAGCGCATATGTTCGACCAACTGGCCTTTGTCAGGAGTAAAGCAAGATCACAAAAGAAACAAACAACAAATACAAAACTTAAGAGGGGAAAAAGGGTGGAAACTTCCTGCTGCTTCACCAGTTAGAGAAAAGAAGGAAAGGCAGTTCATGTTAACATCTTTTTTCTTTACAAAGTTCTGTGCCATCTCGGTGACATTGATCAGACGCCGCTGTCTCCAGCTCCACAACTCACCATGGCCAGCCCTGAGTTCATTCAAAATAACAGTGCCAGCATGAAAAGCGTTCTTACCAACAAATGCCTATCAATTAACATCGGGAAGAGAGTTCTTTAATGTTATATAGAACCGATAATGTTATACGGTTGTTAGGCGTTGACAGTCAACAAGCAAAGCCAGAACAAGATTGAGGCAGCCGAAATGTAGTTTCTAAGAAGAATTTTGAAAGTTCCACGGACAGCAAAGAAAACAAACGAGACAGTCTTGATGGATGCAGACACAAGTAAATCATTGATAAGGAAGATTAAGAAAAGACAGGCAACATTTATAGGCCATTTTAATGAGGAAAGGGGGATTAGAGCGCCTGGTCACAACAGGAAAGCTGGAGGGAAAGAGAACACCAAATAGACTCAGGGAGAAAATATTGGACGGACTTACAGAGTGGCTGAAGACAGAGGGTGGAGGATGTGCTTGCGGCGACAAGGGATAGAAACATATGGAGGGCAGTGATCGTCAAGGCCATGTGGCAGGGCACATGATGGTGATGAACAGTGCCAGGAAGCCCACGGGTTCACATCAAAGTTTCAGTTTAAGTTTCAGTTTCTCAAGATGACGTCTCCGTGTTCGGAACGAATTCCATACGCACTAACGTCGCAGGTGCCATGTGTATGGTGATCATGGTACAAGCCTTGAGCCTGCACATAAACCCATGAGCTGGCCTGTCCCAAAAGCCCTCCGTAGACTATGTTTTACCTGGTCTTTATTTTATACTAGTAGTTTATCACCCTATTTGACTCAAATGTCATCATCATTGTCATCGTCATCATTATCATCATCGTCGTCGTCGTCGTCATCATCATCATCATCATCATCTTCATCATCATCAATCATCATCATCATCATCATCATCATTCATCATCATCATCTCATCAAAGGCCCTGCTAGACTATGTCTTACCTGGTCTGTATTTTATACTAGTATTTTATCACCCTATTTGACTCAAATGTCGTCGTCGTCGTCGTCGTTGTCATCATCATCATCATCATCATCATCATCATCATCATGATGGTTACATGTAAATGACATGTGTATACATGTCTATCTTACCTCTTGTCAAAAATGAACTGTAATGCTGCTAAGCTCAGTTTGATTTCTGTCAGCCAACAAACCAGACTCAGCCTGTGGTAAAAGCAGTGTGATTGCTCACCCCTTTCTACCTGCAGCCAAGGTTCTTCAAATGCCTACAGCAGGCGTGATTATAAATTTCAGGCAACGATCCTGTCAATACTAGCTAGTTTCCACTCAGCCCATCGTATAAATCGCAAACACATGCAAATAAAACACGGTGGCGCTAACTTTTGGCTTTGAGATAAGGACAGGATGTAATTTTTTGGTGGGGGCCGAAGCAAAACTGAACATTACTCAATAGCCCACCCTCTTTAATACCGCAGACACTCCTGCTTAAGGCGAGCTAAGAGTTCTGACAGTTAGGAGCACGAGAAGCAAATACTGATAAAAATCAGAAATAGAGAAGTACAAGAGAGAGAGAGAGAGAGAGAGAGAGAGAGAGAGAGAGAGAGAGAGAGAGAGAGAGAGAGAGAGAGAGAGCGAGAGAGCCTTTGATTCCCGCACCCTTTTCCACCATCATCATTCATTGCCAACCACGCTAGGAAAGCAGAAACTTAACCCTTTGATTCCCTCACCCGATCCACCACTTCCTGCAGTTAATGGATAGGGTGCGGGAGTCAAAGGGTTAAGTTTTTGCAGATAGTGAATAGGGTGCGGGAGTCAAATTATTTGATTAAAAAGGCAGATTGCAGCAAGAACAGACGTATACATGGGTCATCCAGTTAGTTTTAAAAACATTATTTGTGTTTCATGGCCACAAACAGGTCTGAATGGAGACAGTCTATTCGCAAGGGAACAGAAGCTTATGAAAATGAAAGACGAAGCAGCCAAGTGGAAAAGCGTGCAGCAATAAAGGCCATAACCAACTCTGCAGAGCTTTCCACGGAGTGTCCAGTATGCAACCGCCTGTGTGCATCAGACTTTGGCCTGAGATCACGCAAGAGGGTACACAAATGAATAAAGTGCCAGGTTGGATTTTATCGACCACGATAGTTGACCATATGATAGAAACAATAACAAAATGTCATTCAAAATTCAGAGAGTTACAAACACAAAATTATATTGTCCAATGTTTAGTGGAAATTACGAGTGTGGTGTAAAAAAAAGAATGATCCCAACACAGAAAAGGAGCAAATGAACAGAAAGAGGCGTAATCAGGGTGAAGTATGGGCATAGGCCATGTTTGCTTTGTGTGTGTTAAATTACAATCTCTCCCTCTTTCTCTCGCTCTCCCTCTTTCTCTCTCTCTCTCTCTCTCTCTCGTCTCTCCGATCCCTCTCCCCCCTCTGTCTACTCTCTCTCTCTCCCTCTCCTCTCCCTCCCTGACCTCTCCCACTGTCTCTGTCTCTGTCTCGCTCTCTCTCGCTCTCTCTCTCTCTCTCTCTTCTCTCTCTCTCTCTCTCTCTGCCTTCTTTCGTGTAATGAATTATGGTCTTTGAGATCTTTTACATCTTTGAGAAGGCTTGCGTTGGGCACGAGGCGTAAATGCCAGGAATACAGGACTGGTGCTTTTGAAACTGAGGACTGTAACACTGACTGGGACTGCAGCTTTGAAGACTACGATTGTGCCATTGATTGACACCTTTTCTTCTGAAGGTTTAAGATTACAACAGGAAATGGGACTGTTGCTTTTGAAAATTGGGACTGTAAGAGTAAATGAAACTGCAGCTTTTGAAAGATTAGGATTGTAACACTAAATAATAGACGGCCGATGTTTTGAAAGTTAAAATTCTAAGCACTAAATGGGACTGCTGTTTTTGAGCGTCGGGATTGTCAACAGAAAATTTTTCATTTAAACCAAACTACAAATGCCAGAATAAATGAACAGCATACATGTATTAAGGAAATGAGATGGAAACAACCAGTTATACGTTTAACAAGTAAACGTAGTACAAAGCATGGGATGAAAATGAAATAATGGCTATTTTAACCAAGACAAGGCCGATGTTGTTAGTGACGATAGGAAGTGTTTTTTGATGAGCAACCATTACACACGCACACTCAACACACACACACACACACACACACACACACACACACACACACACACACACACACACACACACACAACAGAGAGAGAGAGAGAGAGAGAGAGAGAGAGAGAGAGAGAGAGAGAGAGAGAGAGAGAGAGAACTGGAATATATACGATTAGTCGAAAAATAATCAATTGTTTTTTAGTCACTTGATACAAACTACGACATTGATATCATAGGTTCACATAAAATGTCGCTGAAGGAAAAGAATGACTTGAGTGTTTATGACACCTTTGGAGGCCAGGAGGGGAGGGAGGGGGCGTGGAGCGAATTCCATAGCAGCACAAAACCACAACAGCAAGAGGAACCGTGGTGGAAAAAGTGGCTACCTACCTACACTATCCTTCAAGATAAAATAGAGACAAGTGAAGAATAGGCCAGAAGTAGACAGAGAGACGAGAAGATGAGACACACTCACAAAATGTAACAGAAATGAATGGGACAAAGAGACACTGACGACCAAAAGATGAGCAATTGAGAGGACGCTAGGGAAGACAAAGACGAAAAAGAAGTAGCAGAAGACAAAGGGGGTACAAAGAACAAGGGGCAGTAAGTGCAGGACAAAAGGTAAAGGGAGAGAATCGGGATGGAGGAGCTGGGATGGTTGGGAGTAGGCTCAGCACCACAAAGTCAGCAAACGTGGGTTGGTGTTGTGTTGACCATCTGTTCGTCTGCGCAGTCTGTGTAGACCATCCATTCTATCTTTCAGCAATCGAAAGTCCGTTGTTGGACGTAGGCCTGCCCCACCTTCTTCCATTTACTTCGTTCCAGCGCTTTTCCGCTATAGTTCTTGTCAAATCCATCAAGGTCGTCTCTTCATCTGGTTCTCTGTCTTCCTGTATTGCGAGCGCCGTCCCTTGGTATCCAGAACGCTCTGGCATGTTTACTCACAAACACATTATGATGCCATTTACCCAGTTTAGTCCTTTTCTCACACTGGACGAAGCAGCAGGGAAGTTTTTTCTCCTAATTTTTGTATTTGGTGTTTGTTTGTTTGTTGTGATCATACGTTTGACAAATGCCAGTTGGCTGAAAATTTGTTCCTGTCTTGTCTTGTTGTGTCAAAAACGCGTTCTGATTCTTTGTTTCGTGTTTTTTTTCTGGTTCTTGTGATTTTGTTGTCAAAGATTGTCCATTGTCTGTGTGACATGTCCTGCCCAGTTCCATTTCAGTTTGTTGATGGTTTCCAGGATGTCTCGCACTTTTGTTCTTTCTCTGATCCACTGAGCCGTTTTGCGATCTTTCCATACCAAGCATGATTCTTTCATGTGCTCGCTGCATGGTTGTTAGTTTCAGAGCCTGTATTCTGAGTGACCTCGTTAGCTCAGTTCGTTTGGGCGCCGTGTTGAGAATACAGTGGTCGTGGGTTCGACTCTCAGACTGCCAACATCTGTGGGCTGGTTGGTTCTTTTGATAGAGCCATAGGGCTTAAGGTTTGTTGTTTCGAGCCAAACCCCAGCCTACCACAGAAAATCTGGCCTGTTGGCTGTCCATCTTCATGTTTCCATCATTCTGGTGGTGTCAGCTTAGTGTTTCAAAAGTCCCTCCCTCATCCCTAATTTCAAGACCTTGCCTGGGCATAGGGTATTGCGCAGGCTCAAAAAGTCTGCCAGGTAACTGTTGGCAGATTTGGGCGAAGCGCATATGGAATTTTCCGAGTGCAGGGAGCCCCCTCTTGAACCACCTCCAAAGTCCATCTGTTGGTGTACATTATTCTGTATTCTGAGTAAAAACAGATGGCACACATTTGCTCACAAATGATGATATTGTTTCTGATGTTTAAGCTATTGTCACGTAAAGCACGAGTCATACCAGGGTGAACTTACTGTTCAATAGTACCTGATAAGTAGGACGACACATTGTATTGATTTGAGTGTCTGGTCATTGAATGCCATGGTTTGTTGGGCAGGACACAATTTGTTCAGTAGGAATTCATCGTACGTGTACATTTCCATATGCACTCCACTCAGATCTGTCAGCATTTGTCTAGTAGAGTCTCTTGAGTCTGCGCAAAATTATTTGCCCTGACAAGGAATTAAAATGGGGAGGGGGGGGGGAGGGAGACCTATGAAACTCTTGGCTGGCACTACCGTGATGACGGAAACATTAAGATGGGCAGCGAACAGGCCAGTTTTTAATGTCACGGGTTTTTAATGCTGGGATTGAATTCGAGATTTTAGATCTTAAATTCATGGCTCCATTCCAAGTGGACCAACGGCAGACTTCCTTTTGGAAGGTCCTGGGTTTGATCCGCCCAGACAATTTTGTTTGTTTTTGTTGTTGTTGTTGTTGTTTGTTTTTTGTTTTGTTTTTAGTCCCATTTTCTACGCCATCTCAATGGCCACAGACTCTGGCACAGTTTTTACAATGCGATGATGATGATGTCGATGATGATGATGTCGATGATGATGATGTCGATGAGGATGATAATCATGATGTTATGGAGTTCCATTCAGGATTGAGACTGCGTGACAGGGCTGTACTACACGCTTACTATCATAATATATCCCAGCGTCATCAAGGCCTGAGAGATGCAGACACCTGCGGCGCTGGTCAGAAGATTTGAGCAGCACCCTCGATGACGCATCCGTAAAGTGGATGAGACTCGACTGTGTGGTCCCAGTCTTCCCAATGAGCCCATAGCATGCCCAACTCTGGGTAGGAGCCGGTTAGAGCCGAAAAATCCCACAGTGATTTTTGAAGGGGACTGATAGGGATGCGAACCCACAACCTTCGAGTCGGTAGTCCGTTGTGCTAACCACTACACCACGGCGACTGGTTCCGTCCAGACAGTTTTGTCTGATGGGTAAATTGTGGAGATTCTTTCTTCTGATCTCCTAGTAAACATGAGTGCAGACCTGCCAGTGTCTAAACCCCCATCATGTATATAAGCATACAAAATTTTCATTTATGCACGTTAGGAATGTTGTAAGTCACGTAAGTGGATAGCTAGCTAATTTAAACATTAAAAAACCAGCATGCATACCCATCAAAGATGTAAAGCGTGCAGTAAACGTAGCGGAACATGGTAAGCTTGCTTAACAGGTTGAATTCTGCGTGCTCCACTGAAATGTCGGATTATGTGTAATGCACGATGGGTCTGGAAGAGTTTGGAGAAAGCCTTGCTACACAAGAACGATTTGTAAGGGTAGTGACAATGAGTAGTGTGAATGAATCGTAAACGTATACCAGAGAGAGAGAGAGAGAGAGAGACAGACACAGACAGAGAAGGAGAGACAGACAGACAGACAGCCAGCCAGACAGAAAAGGAGACAAAGAGAGAGACAGACAGACAGAGAAGGAGATAGAGACAGACAGACAGAAAGAAAGACACTGTCAGACAGACAGACAGACAGAGAAGGAGAGAGAGAGAGAAAGAGAGACAGACAGACAGACAGAGAAGGAGAGAGAGAGAGAAAGAGAGAGAGACAGACAGTCAGTTAGACAGAGAAGGAGATAGAGACAGACAGACAGAGAGAGAGACACTGTCGGAGAGAGAGAGACAGACAGACAGAGAAGGAAAGAGAGAGACAGACAGAGAAGGGGGAGAGAGAGACAGACAGACAGACAGAGAAGGAGAAAGAGAGAGAGAGAGAAGATGAGAGAGAGAGAAAGAAAAAGAGAGAGACACAAAGAGACAAGGAGAGAGAGAGAGAGACAGGCAGACAGACAGAGAAGGGGAGAGAGAGTGAGAGAGAGAGAGCCAACCAGCCAGACGTAGAGGATAGAGAGTAGAAGGTAATGAAGGTAAATGAGGTGAAGACAGAAAACAGACCATTGAGAGACAGGACAGGAGGTGACAGTGACAGTGACAACACCGGGTACCGTCTACCCTCCCAGCCACCACAGACATTGATCAGTGCTGACAGTAACATCTAGCACCAGACTAACTGAGTCACTCACCACAAGCAAGACACACTCTTTCATTGAAGAGCCACACGAGGCGTCATGGACCAGTTCTCGTGTGTTAGGTTATGAGTTTAATTGATGGGAAAGTGTTGTATTTTTTCCAAAGAACGATCATCGTACTTAGGCTGCTTTCTCCGTGGGGATGCCGAGGACTCGTTCAGTATAAATAGTATCCTCACCTTCTGGAAATTCTGTGCTAGAAATTTCATCCTCTCTGTTACTTTCTTTGTTTCTGCCTTGTTCCGTTGCTTTCTGTTATTTCTTCCTATCATTCTCCACCTTGCTGGGCTATTCGCCTGTATGTGTTCGATAAAGTCTTACGTACTTTCTCTTAGGACTGATATTTGGGAACGTGTACTAAGTGCATTTTTGACTTTAGGGAAATATGATACGCGGAAGTAATTTTAGGTAGTTTGGGCCTGTTTTTATGTTTTAGTGTCCTTAGTTATGTTTCAATTTGTTTTCAGGTATATCCCCTGTGTGATAAATCGGACAGATTGGTCAACGCCAGGTGCATATCCTTAGATTATGTGCGCGAATACATTCATATGTATAGTTAATTTTCTTTTCTTTTTTTTCTGTTGAAGTATTGTGTATGTTTTGAAACGGTTATAGCCCTGATATGGCTGTATGCAGTCGGCTGGGCTTTAAACAACAACAATAACAATAACTTAGGCTGTCTCATTTAGCACCCCTGCCTGACTTCTCCGTTCTCCTTCTGCTCACTAGTTGCTCACAAAATCCTCGGTGCAAATGTACCGCAGTCTGTCGCTGCTCACTTTCTGTGTGTGGTCCACACAACTGTAACGATCTTTCCCCCCCCCCCCCCCCCCCGTCTATTCCACTGTCAAAAAATGTTTTTCTCCTTGTCTAGCTTGAAGACATATTGAAGACAGACCTTTTTGTCCTGCATTTCTTCATGTCTGGCTTGAAGACATATTGAAGACAGACCTTTTTGTCTTGTTTTTCTCCTTGTCTAGCTTGAAGACATATTGAAGACAGACCTTTTTGTCCTGCATTTCTTCATGTCTGGCTTGAAGACAGACCTTTTTGTCTTGTTTTTCTCCTTGTCTAGCTTGAAGACATATTGAAGACATACCTTTTTGTCCTGCATTTCTTCATGTCTGGCTTGAAGACAGACCTTTTTGTCCTGTTTTTCTCCTTGTCTGGCTTGAAGACATATTGAAGACATACCTTTTCGTCGTGTTTTTCTTCATGTCTAGCTGAGACATATTGAAGACAGACCTTTTGCCCTGCATTTCTTCATGTCTAGCTTGAAGACATATTGAAGACAGCCTTTTTGTCCTGTTTTTCTCCTTGTCTAGCTTGAAGACATATTGAAGACAGACCTTTTTGTCCTGCATTTCTTCATGTCTAGCTTGAAGACATATTGAAGACAGGCCTTTTTGTCCTGTTTTTCTCCTTGTCTAGCTTGAAGACATATTGAAGACAGACCTTTTTGTTTGTTTTCTCCTTGTCTAGCTTGAAGACATATTGAAGACAGACCTTTTTGTCCTTATTTTCTTCATGTCTAGCTTGAAGACATATTGAAGACAGACCTTTTTGCCTGCATTTCTTCCTGTCTGGCTTGAAGACATATTGAAGACAGACCTTTTTGTCCTTTATTTTCTTCATGTCTAGCTTGAAGACATATTGAAGACAGACCTTTTTGTCTTGTTTTTCTCCTTGTCTAGCTTGAAGACATATTGAAGACAGACCTTTTGTCTTGTTTTCCTTGTCTACTTAAGACTATTAAGACAGGCCTTTTATCCTGTTTTCCTGCTGCTTGAAGACATATTGAAGACAGGCCTTTTTTCCTGTTTTCTCCTTGACTAGCTTGAAGACATATTGAAGACAGGCCTTTTTATCCTGTTTTTCTCCTTGACTAGCTTGAAGACATATTGAAGACAGACTTTTTTGTCCCTTAGTGATTTCCCCCTCTACATGTTCACTGTTTTGCCCCACTCCCCTCCTGTCTTCCTCCCCCACCCAGCTCGCGTGTACTTTGTGCCCTGGAGTTTTAGTCGTTGTTGGGTGATTGTTTCGGTGAATGATGAGAATGCACATTTTGATTTGATTCTCGTATCAAGATTTGGCGTCTTATGAATGTCATTATTATTTTTATCATCATCATCGTCGTCGTCGTCATCGTCGTCGTCGTCATCATCACGTCGTCGTCGTCGTCATCATCATCGTCGTCGTCGTCGTCATCGTCATATCTATCATCATCATCATCATCATCATCATCATCATCATCATCACCATCATCACACACCACCACCCACCACCACCACCACCACCATCCACCCACCACACACCACCATCATCATCATCATCATCATCATCATCATCATCACCATCATCATCATCATCATCATCATCATCATTTCATCGTCATCATCGTCATCATCAGTAGTAGCAGTAGCAGCAGCAGCAGTGGTAGTACTTACTCTCACCATTCTTCTTCTGTTTTATTTTGTATAACACCTTAATGGCCACAGAACTGGGACAGTATTACGATGTTACGATGATGGAAACGATGGCGATATTAGTCGTGATGCTAAAGAGTTGAGACTGCGTGACAGGACTGTACTCTACGCTTACTATCATAATAAATGCTTACATCCACCAGGCCAGAGAGATACACACGCCTGCTGCTTTCGTCGGGAGATTTGAGCAACACCCTCAGTGACGTACATTGAAGTGAATGAAACTCTGCTGTGTGGTCCCAGTCTTTCTAATAAGCGCATAGCACGTTCAGCTCTGTGTAGGAGCTGGTTTGGGTTGAAAAATCCCAATGACCTGCTGATGGAGATTCGAACCCAGAACCTTCCAGTTGATTGTCCATTGTGCTAATAACTGCAACACAGCAACTGGTTTGATTGAATAGTTCATAGTAGTGTCCACTTGATTCACTGTTTCTTTTTCAGTTTCACTTTGCCTCTTTGACTCCCGCACCATGGTTATTATAGCATCTTGCAGTGTCAACCATGCCAGTAAAGCAAAAATTTAACCCTTTGACTCCCTCAGCTTATCCATCAGCTTCATGCAGGAAGCTGGTGGATAGTGTGAGGAAGTCAAAGAGTTACGTTTTTGCAGTTGGTGGATGGGGCGCGGGGGTCAAAGGGTCATTTGTTTGCCTTTTGGTCGTGTCTACGTTGAGGCTGTTTTGATTGATATGGCACTATTCAGTTGATTGATTATGGCAACTATTCAGTTGATTGATTATGGCAACTATTCAGTTGATTGATTATGGCAACTATTCAGTTGATTGATTATGGCAACTATTCATTGATTATGGCAACTATTCATTGATTGATTATGCAACTGATTCAGTTGATTGATTATGGCAACTATTCAGTTGATTGATTATGGCAACTATTCAGTGATATTCAAAAGTTGACCCCACTAGAGTGGCAGCATAGTAACGTATGTAGTTTGATGGTTGGTTTAATGTAGTGCACATATGGCTCACAACCCTCTGCATGCAACAGGACGCTCAGTATGAGCTGTTTGTTAACTACAGTAGAGGAATGAAAGCGAAACATGAAACACGAAAAATTTTATTACTGAATGATAGTAGCATTAGACCAGAAAAGCAACAGGTAGGGAAGAATAGAAAGACACACAAACGCAGGTGGCAGAGAGCGAAGAAAAGAAGCAAGAAGAAAAACATATAGAAGAGACAAGCCGAAGACAGAGAACAGGTCACAGAGACAGCTCCGGGTACCATCCACCCCCTCTCCAGCCACCACGGACATTGATCAATGCCGACAGTAACACCTAGCACCCGGCTAACTGAATCACACACAGACACACAGACACACACACAGACACACACACACACACACACACACGCACGCACGCACGCACAGAGAGAGAGAGAGACACACACGCACACACAGACACACACAGACACTACATCAATCACTACAAACACACACACACACACACACACACACAAACACACACACACACACACACACACACACACACACACACACACACACACACACACACACACACACACACAGAAACTCTCCCCTCCCCTTCGTCCTTCTGGCGTACACTCCTTCACTCTGACCTCTCTCCTGCCACCGAGTACAGCACTGGACACAGGCACAGTGCTCTCTTTTGTTCCTACTTAAAGGGCAAGAAATGTCTTCACAGCTCTGCAGTCTCTAAAGGGGACTTGTCCTTATCTGCAAAACTGCTCATCATTTTTGTAAGTGAGATAAATGACTAGAGAAATGCCTATAGTGTCTCCCAGAGTGAGGTTATTCTTCTTTTCCAAGAAATACCTCTTCATCTATGGAATTGCTAACAGACATTTGTCCCTGTAATGCCAAGGACTAGGACATATGTCTCAAAGTTCATTTGAAGTCTGAAGGATGAAATTTGGTTTATGTTGTCTTGTTTAATGCTCTAATTAATACGGCGTTTTTGAGAAACATGAGACATATGAAACAGTGGTAGCGTAGTAATACAGGTGGTGTGATGATCATTTTAATGTCGTACATTCATGGTTCAAACTCACAAACTTTGGCATGTTGCAGGGTGCTCAGTAAACTGACCTGTTGATGTGTATCAAGAAACAGATATATGAAACTTGAAAACACTGAATGAATTAATAGTAGCAGAAGCACTGAACCAGTTAGGGACAGGCAGCGATGAATGATAAGAGTTACAGACACAGAGGTGGTGGAGAGTGGAGGAAAGAAGCAGTAGAGTGAAAGACTGAACAAACCAACCAGAGACAGGACACAGAGATGACAGTGACAGTACGGGGTACCGTCCACCCTCTCCACCCATCACAGACGTTAATCAGTGCCGACAGTAACACCCAGTAGTGCCGACAGTAACACCCAGCAGTGCCGACAGTAACACCCAGCAGTGCCGACAGTAACACCCAGCACCGAGCTAACTGAATCACTCACCATCATCAGGAAACTTCACCCACATATATCACCCACATACTTCACCCACATACACCATCACTGTGGCTTCCCTCACTTGCCACATAGTACAGCAACAACACAACTCAGAGACAGTGCTGTCTTTTGTACCTGCTTATGTGGATATTTCTGCCTTTGTCTCCTAATTCTTGTATTTGGTCTTTGTTCGTTTGTGATGCAAATTTCTTCCCTTTTCTGTCACTGGACAAAGCAGCAGGGAATTTTCTGTCTTTTTCTCCTAATGTGTGTTTGATGTTTGTTTGTTTCTGATCCAAATTTCTTCTCTTTTCTCCCACTGGACGAAGCAGCAGGGAAGTTTCTGTTTTTTTCCTCCCAATTTTTGTACTCGTATTTGGTATTTGTTCGTTTGTGATCCAGGTTTCTTCACTTTTCTCCCACTGGACGAAGCAGCAGGGAAGTTTGTCTTTTTCTCCAAATTCTTGTATTTTGGTGTTTATTTGTTTCTGATCCAACATTCTTCACTTTTCTCCCACTGGACGAAGCAGCAGGGAAGATTTTTCAGTCTTTTTCTCCTAATGTTTGTATTTGATGTTTGTTCGTTTGTGATTCAAATTTTTTCTCTTTTCTCTCATTGGACGAAGCAGTAGGGACGTTTCAGGCTTTTTTGTCCTAAATTGTGTATTTTGGTGTTTGTTCGTTTGTGATTTTACATCTACGCTTGACAAAAGGCCAGTTGGCCGAAAACTTGCGGCCTGTCTTGTCTGGTTGTATTAAATACGTTCTGATTTTTTTTCTCGTGTTTTTCCTGTTCATGATTCCTTGAACGCGGGCAGTCACACTCATTTTAAATTTCTTCTCGTTTAATCGTGTTTGAGTCCCTAAGGAAGGTAGTGGTCCATTTAGGAGAATTTTTAATTCCTCACCCACTGCAAAAACTTAACCCTTTGGGTCCTTCACCCTATCCACCAGCTTCCCGATGACATCCGAATCAGAGCAACGCTAAGACAGGCTGTGGGAACACCAGATTAATCTTGCGTATCTGTAAAACAGAATCGCGACTGTTGGCATATAAGTGTGACTCTCTACCAGTTATTGCGTTTAGGTGTATCGCGCGCACGCGAACGAGAGAAAAAGAGAGGAGAGAGACAGAGACAGACAGGCAAACAGATCGGGGGGGGGGGGGGGAGAGAAACAAGAGAGAGAGAGAGTGGAAGGAAAAGAGAGAGAGGGGGAGAGAAACAAAGTGTGTGAGAGAGAGACAGACAGATTGGGGGAGAAAACAGAAAAGGAGAGAGAGAGAGAAGTGGAAGGAAGAGAGAAGGGAGAGGAGAGAAACAGAGTGAGAGGGGGAGAGACAGAGACAGACAGACAGATTGATTGGGGGGGGGGGGGAGGGGAGAAACACAGAGAGAGTGAAAGGAAGAGAGAGGGGGGGGGGGGAGGAGAAACACAGAGAGAATGAAAGGAAGAGAGAGGGGGGGGGGAGAGAAACAGAGTGAGAGAAGAGAGAGAGAAATGGGGGTAGAAACAAAGAGAGAGTGGAAGAGAGAAGGGGGGGGGGAGAAACAGACTGAGGAGAGAGAGAGAGAGAGAGAGAGAGAGAGAGAGAGAGAGAGAGAGAGAGAGAAAGAGAGAACACTTGGGGTGGGGGAGAGGAAGGCAGTGAGTGAAAAGACAGAAAACAGACAGGACAGGGAGACAGAGAATTCACAATGACAGCACTGGATGGCATCTATCCTCCCCAATCATCACACATCCTGATCAGTGCCAACAGTAACACCTAGCACCAGGCTAACTGAATCACTTACCACGAGCAGGGAACTCTATCCTCCCTCTCCTCCCTTGTGATAGTTCTCTGCCACCTCACTCCCCTACGACCTCAGGATTAAGGAACCATCCAGGTAGGACCTCATGACCTGGCCAGCTCATGGGTTTATGTGCAGGCTTAAGGCTTGTTGCCGTGGTCATTCTGGATCTTCTCCATCACGTGGCACCTGTGACGTTAGTGCGTGTGGTATTCATTCCGAGTCGCGGAGACGTCATCTTGAGAAATTGAAACTGAAACTGAAACGGATGCTGGGGGCCCTATCAGTTTAAATAGTATACCCACCTTCTGGAAAATCTGTGCTAGAACTTTCCTCTTTTCTGTCACTTTCTTTGTTTCTGCCTTGTTTCTTTGCTTTCTTCATTTCTTCCTGTCATTTTCTGTCTTGCTGGTCCATTCACTGTATGTGTTCGATAAAGTCTTAGGTACTTTCCTTACGATTGATAATTGGGTATGTGTGTTAGGTGCATTTTTGGCTCTAGGAAAATGTGATATGCGGAAGCAATTTTAGTTAATTCAGACCGTTTTTTTCTTATTGTCCTTAGTTATGTTTAAATTTGTATTCATGTATGTTTTTAAAATCCCCTGTATGATAAATTGGACAGAGTGGTCAACACCAGGGCATTTCGTTAAATTATGTGCGCGAATGTTTGATAATGTACTTTCTTTTCTTTTCTACAGAGTGGTCAACGCCAGGGGCATTTCGTTAAATTTTGTGCGCGAATGTATTGATAAGTGTACTTTCTTTTCTTTTCTTCTTTTCTTTTTCTTTCTTTCTTTCCTCTTCTTTCTTTGGAAGTATTGTGTGTGTGTATTGAAACGGTTATAGCCCTGATATGGCCGTACGCAGTCGGCTGGACTTTAAACAAAAAATAACCGTAACAACAGTTTGTTCAAGAAGGACACTACCATATGCGCTTCACCCTCTGCAATAAGCCGCCGGACTCTCGTCTCTGTGTGCGACTGAAGCCTGCAGCGGCCTTCATGTGAAGTGGACGCCTTAAACGTTTGGTTCCTTCCTATCGACCCATCTCCTATCGCTTTGAAGCTCTTGTCTCTTAGTAGTGTAATTGTCGCCGTCCTTGATGGAACGTTTAGTAGCGCTCTGTGTGTGTGTGTGTTGTGTGTGTGTGTGTGTGTTGTGTGTTGTGTGTGTGTGTGTGTGTGTGTGTGTGTGTGTGTTGTGTGTTGTGTGTGTGTGTGTGTGTGTGTGTGTTGTTTTGTGTACACGTTGGTGGCGGCTCTTTTTGCCGGGTGAGCGTTTGAAGAATTCGACGTAGTTCATTTGGTTCGATTTTCGCCTTGGTTTAAACCAAACTATTGGTTTTTTGTTTTGTTTTTGTTTTTCGGTTTCTTTTTAGGGATTTTTTCATGCTTTGTTTTTTTTTTGTTTTTTTTTATCTGAATCTTTCTGTCCCGTCTTCCTTCACCTTCATATCTGTCTTCTGTCTCTGTCTCTCGCTTTCTCTTTCTCTCTCTCTCTCTCTCTCTCTCTTTCTCTCTCTCCTTTCTCTCTCTCTCTCTCTTCTCTCTCTCTCTCTCTCTCTCGCTTTCTCTCTCTCTCTCTTTCTCTCTCTCTCTTTCTCTCGCTTTCTCTCTCACTTTCTCTCTTTCTCTCTTCTTTCTCTCTCTCTCTTTCTTTCT
>JAPXFY010000022.1:56015804-56030804 GCA_030674185.1 Monoplex corrugatus
GTCATTATCATCAGGTTACTTTTCCTTACAACGCTGTTCTTCACTGTCATTAACGTCGTTTCATCATCATTAGCAGCAGCAGCAGCAGCATCGTCGTTGTCACACCACCCCACCACACCTACCATCGCCACCACACCACCACCACCACCACATTCGCCACCACCACACCACACCTTCGCCACCCCACCACCACCACCACCAAAACAGTAATCATCGTGGTCGTCGTCGTCGTCATCGTCGTCGTCGTCATCATCATCATCATCATCATATCATCATCGTCGTCGTCGTCGTCGTCGTTCATCTTCATCTCATCATCATCATCATCTCATCATCATCATCTCATCTTCTTCTTCTTTTTCAACTACTGCTGCTGCTGCTGCTGCTTCTTCTTCTTGTTCTTTTTTTTCTTCTTTCTTCTTCTTCTTCTTCTTTCTTCTTTTTCAAATATCTGGTGAAGTCAGTTC
Source organism: Monoplex corrugatus (assembly GCA_030674185.1). NCBI lineage: Eukaryota > Metazoa > Mollusca > Gastropoda > Littorinimorpha > Ranellidae > Monoplex > Monoplex corrugatus. Next base: position 56,016,269 of record JAPXFY010000022.1, read on the forward strand.
CTGTTTTTACAATTTACTTATTGTATTTTTCTTTTTATTTTACTGAAATTACGTTTTCCAGTGTTCACGCCATTTTCTCACATTTTTGTTTTTAGATTTGAGCAGAAAGTCCACCCTGCACCTAAACCTTCTCATTAAAGTGTTAATCGGTCAATCAATCAGTCATTCTTATTCACACATTTTCGGCCAACTGACCTTCTTGAAGAGTAACAAGAGACAACACAAAATCTGGAGGTGGGTTGGGGGTGAAAACAGCAACAAAGATTTCTCTGACACTTTGTTATGCAGGAGAAACTGACGGTTATGGATTACAGTGTGAGAAGGGCAGATACGTGATATGTTGTTATTTGTCTTAAATCTAGTGAATGTCTTGTTGTTTTGTTTTCTGCACGCTTGACGAAAGCCAGTTGGCTGAAAATGTGTGTGCCTGTCATGTTTCGTTAGTTGAATATGCGTTCAGATTCTGTGTTCGTGTGTCTATGGTTTCTGTTTGTTTCAACCCTGCAGCCATCTTTTTTTTTTTTTTTTCGTAAGGGGTGCAGCGTTCATCACTACAGTGCCGTGATGACCCTAGAGAGTTGTATTATCAGTAATTGACCCCCCCCCCCCCTTCCCGTGGGGAGGCCTGGAGCTCTTTCAGTATAAATAATATCCCCCCACCTTCTGGAAATTCTGTGCTAGAAATTTCCTCTTTTCTGTCACTCTCTTTGTTTCTTTCTTCCTCCTTTGGCCTTCTGTCATTTCTTTCCTATCGTTTACTGCCTTGCTGGTCCATTCACCTGTATGTGTTCGATATAAAGACTTACATACTTTCTCTTTGGATTGATAAATTGGTACATGTATATAAGTGCATTTTTGGCTCTAGGGAAGTGAGATATGCGGAAGCAAGGTAACTCAGGCCGGTTTTTATATGTGTTTTTAGGGTCCTAAGTTGTGTTTATATTTATGTTCAGGTATGTTTTTTTTTAAATCCCCCGTGTGATAAATTGGACGGAGTGGTCACGGCCAGGTTCGTATGGAGGCTGCTGTTATAATGCTATTATTTTGATGTTTACTGTGATGATTGTCTTTATTCCTGTTAGTGTTATCGTTGTTGCCGTTCATTGTTGTTGTTGTTGTTTTTTTAGTTTTTTTTATTAGTGGTGATGTTTTCGTGTACTGATACGATTTTTTGTTATTGTTGATATTGTTGGGCTGACAGTACAGAGGTTAGTTCAGGATGATTGATGGTAGTTGGCAATGGTAAACATTTGTTTTACATTGGATATGGAGTTTCAATTTCAGTTTGCCATTATGACTACACTATAACTTGATTCAGATCTGACAGTAAACCCCGTGGGGATACCGGGGGCTCTTTCAGTATAAATAGTAACCCCACCTTCTGGAAATTCTGTGTTGGAAATTTCCTCTTTTCTGTCACTGTCTTTGTTTCTTTCTTCCTCCTTTGCTTTCTGTCATTTCTTCCTGTCGTTTTCTGCCTTGCTGGTCCATTCACCTGTATGGTTTCTATAAAGTCTTACATACTTTCCTTTAGGATTGACAATTGGGTATATGTATTAAATGCATTTTTGGCTCTAGGGAAATGAGATATGCAGAAGCAGTTTTAGGTAATTTAGGCCCATTTTTATGTATGTTTTAGTGTCTATAGCTATGTTTGAATTTGTATACAAGTATGTTTCTCAAAGCCCCTGTGTGATAAATTGGACAGAGTGGTCAGCGCAAGGGTCATCTCCTTAGATTATGTGCGCGAATGCATCCATATTACTTACTTACTTAGGCCTTGAGCCCCAGGAGGGGCATAGGCCATCCACAACCGCCCGCCATCGTCCACGATCCTGGGCTATTTGCTCAAGTTCTCGCCAGGAGTAGCCGGTCTGCTTGGCGTCCGCCTTCAGTTCTCTTCTCCAGGTGTTTTTTGGTCGGCCTCTCTTTCTCAACCCTTGAGGGTTCAGGTCAGGGCCTGGGTGATGTTGGTTTGATGTGTACTTAATTTTCTTTTCCTTTTTTTCCTGTTGAAGGACTGTGTATATTTTGAAACAGTTATAGCCCTGATATGGCTGTACGCAGTCGGCTGGGCTTTAAACAGATAACAATAACAAGATCTGACATGGAATCAGATCTGATTAACAGGCCTGCTGGGCGCAGAGATACAGCACTCCCCCTCCAGTCCGCTATTGCGAGTTAGCACAGGTGAGAATCAAACCCGGGGCACCCTATATGAGCATGATGCTTCCAGTCAACCCAGCTGTAGATGGGGACTGACTGTCTTACAAGTTGGCATGTGCTAAATCTTAATGTTCATTTCTAAACTCCCAATGTATAAAGTATCATTGTGTTATTCTGTATACTACGTGGAGTTTATGTGTCAACATTGTCTTTTCATATGTGTAAAAACTTTTATTATCGTCTTTCTTCGTTGCCACGTTGTATGTTAGATGTCCGTGTGTTGTGTTACAAAAGATGAATAAAAAAAAAAGTTTTTAAAAAAGTCAGTAAAAGGTAAAGCAACAGGGGGTGGGGGTGGGGGCGCCGCCCTCATAATGCTGACCCCTCACGAAAAGTTGAGGTTTCTTCTACCTCACTCTCTGACCACGTTATTTACCTGGACGTCCTGCATCGTGCGACACATGAGGCGGCAAGAGCTCTCCAATACACTCTGTCGGCAGAGAGTCTCAGGGCTTCATTCCAACGTCTGTCCACCGTTGTAGGTCTCTGTCAACCGTCTGGCGCCAGTTACTTATGGGCCTTCTGCCTCCTTCGCAGTTCTCCTGGGGTTCCCATTCAGGACAGACATGGTTGGCAGATCTGCAAAACGGTAGTCCAGTGACATGGCCCAGCCAGCTTAATCGACGCTTGTAGATGATGTGATATTGTTACTGTTTGGGAACGTAACTACTGATATGAAGTTCATTGCTGTTCTTTTTGATTTGTATGATAAGACGTATAGAGAAATGGGTGAAGGTCGTTGTCAAAGAGAAATGGGTGAAGGTCGTTGTCAACGGACGCTCCTGGGACACGAATGAAGCCCACGACTTGCACACAGCCTTTTGGTCAATGTACGTACACACATGGTGTCTGTCAGAAGTGGTGCACAGTACGTGAATCAGACTTTCTTCTCTTCAATCGTAAATCATGCAAGGATTGAAATCGCCGAGATCATTTTCATTCAAGCCAGAAGAGTGGCCCATGTGGATCCAGAATTCCGCCGTTACCTCAAAGCATCGAAGTTAGCGAAAGAAGAAGGGGAAATTCAGAGCGATACCTTGATCTATGGAATGGGTGGTAGGGAAGCTGAAAAGATGTTCCAGACCTTCTAGTTTGTTGATGGTTATAGAAGGTGAAAATGCACGGCAATAGAGAAAAGAGACACAGACTTTGAAACACTTAGTCCAGAAGTTCGACTCTTATTTCATTATCAAAAGAAATATCATACACGAGAGAACGAAGTTCCAGGAGCGGAAACAGGCGCAAAACGAGACAGTGGAAGAATTCTACCGAGCTCTGCGATCTTTAGAGCTGTACTGTGAGTATCCAGACTTAGAAGTGTGTGTGTGTGTGTGTGTGTGTGTGTGTGTGTGTGTGTGTGTGTGTGTGTGTGTGTGTGTGTGTGTGTGTGCTGTGCGTGCGTGGTGGTGTGTGTGTGTGTGTGTGTGGTGTGTGTGTGTGTATGTATGTATGTAGTGTGTGTGTGTGTGTGTGTGTGTGTGTGTGTGTGTGTGTGTGTGTGTGTGAGTGTGCACGCGCGCTCCGAGCATTAAAATGCCTGTACTGGCGTATGACAGGCCATCTGATGTTATCTGGTAGAGTCAAATGGGGAGAAGAGGATTATCTTATCGAATTAAAAACGTTGCGACAGTCAAGGAGTAATGAAAAACCTCCTTGGTCAGCATGTCTGCAGCACTTCAAGCTCTAAACCCCTTGCTGTGTAAATGCATGCAGAGAACTAAATGTGCACACCTTGTCTGCTGCCAGCAACCTGCATTGTCAATCATGCTTACACAGTAAACACTTAACCCTTTCACTCCTTCACCTGTTACATCCAGCATTGTCACATTTCCGTCCCACACCTGTCCAATTGCTTTAACAGCATACGAAAACTGAACTCTTTGACTCCCCACCCTGTACCCAGCATCCTGCATTGTCAACCATGCTTATACAGCAAAAACTAACCCTTTCACTCCCCGTACCACCCTGTGTCACCAGCTTACACACACTACTCTTGCCCCTCACCTGTCCACCAGCACCTGCATTGTCAACCACGCTTATAGCAAAAACTTAACCCTTTGACTCCGCACCCTGTCCACCAGCATCCTGCATTGTCAACCATGTTTACACAGACAAAACTTAACCCTTTACTCCTCACCCTGTATCAACCAGCTTCCTGCTTCACGCAAACTGATTTGGTCAGCACTGTCACAGGCATCTTTGCATTGTGATATGGGCTGTACACAGCAAAAACTTAACCCCTTTGACTCCCTCACCCTGTTCACCAGCATACTGCATTGTCAGCCATGCTTACACAACGAAAACTTAATCCCTTTGACTCCCTCACCCTGTCCACCAGCATCCTGCATTGTCAACCATGCTTACACAGCAAAAACTTAACCGTTTGACTCCCGCACCCTGTCCACCAGCATCCTGCATTGTCAGCCATGTTTACACAACGAAAACTTAACCCTTTGACTCCTTCACCCTGACCACCAGCTTCTGCTGCAGGAAGCTGGTGGTTAGGGTGAGGGAGTCAAAGGGTTAAATTTTTGCAGTTGGTGGATAGGGTGCTGTAGTCAAAGGGTTTTTATGTTCACATGTAGTTTTCTGCATCCTGTAAGGTCATGTCAGTGCCTGGTTTATGGAAATGTGAAAACCCGCCCACCACAGATGCAGACTGTGCACAACGTGATAAAACGCAGTCAGTTGGCCTAACAGCTTGAAGTGTTTCGTGCCCCCTTAAAAAGTCAGATTATTGTGTGTTGCGCAGTGAGGCTGACCGAGTTTGGAGGAAAGCGCTGTAGAAGAACGATCCATAAAGTTCAAGATACGCGTGAGATCGCCTTCATTCCTCGCACAGATGTAAACTGGAAAGTACAAAGCTACATGAAAAATCTGTGGCAGGAGGATTGGAATGAACAGACAGATAAGAAAGGTTTCCAAATCCGCCCTAGCCTGAAAGAAATTCTCCCATCTGCTGCAGGGAACCGTAAGAAAGAGACAGTGTTATGTAGGTTACGCACAGGTCACACATCCTACACTCGTTCCTGCCTTTTGAAAAATGAAGAAGCACCATGGTGTATACAATGTGTCGAGCCGTTGAGCATCAGACACCTCCTCCTTGATTGCTGGGACTTGTACGATGTGAGACAAAGGCCTACACGGCGGACTCTTAAAGAACCTCTTCCGAGACGTCCTTCTGATGCAGTTTTCCAGTTTTTGCTAGAGATCAATATATTTCACCTGATCTGATTTTTGGGGTTGTTTTTTCTTTAATTGCATTTTAGACTTGTAAGGTTAGCGATGAGCATGGTCTTTAACTTAAACTTTTTTTTTATCTTAACCTGGTTGTCATTTTTGACGTGGTGTTGTCCCTGATATGGCTCTAGTAGTCGGCTGGGCTATAAGCAATATGAATTTGAACTCGAAGTCGCGAGTGCATGACAAATATAACATGGACAAGAACTGGAGACGAAAAGTGCTCTGTGAACCAGAGGTTGCGTATGATTTGATGACTGGGCATCAGGCCACTTTCTTTGTCGTTTGTCGTGTGTCGTGCTGTCCACCCGTTGGTTGTCGCAAAGGAACTGAAGTTAAGTGATGAATAGTTGGTTTGAACTGGTGCACTGGAATCGATGTATGAGTGGGAGTTGGGGAGGTGTTCCCTGTGTGTGTGTGTGTGTGTGTGTGGTGTGTGTGTGTGTTGTGTGTGTGTGTGTGTGTGTGTATGTTTGTGTGTATGTGTTTGTGTGTGTGTGTGTGTATTTGTGTGTGTGTGCTGGGCTGTGTGTGTGTATTTGTGTGTGTGTGTGACGCCGGTGTGTTTGTGTGTGTGTTGTGTGTTTGTGTGTTGTGTGTGTTGTGTGTGTGGAGTGAATGAGCGTCTGTCTGTCTGTCTCTGTTCTCTCTCTCTGTGTCTCTCTGTCTCTTCTCTGTTTCTCTCTCTCTCTCTCTCTCTCTGTCTCTTTCTCTCTGTGTCTCTGTGTGTGGAGGTAATGATGCTCACAGAAAACTCATGCGAAGAATATTACGTAAATACCTCCGAAGAGAGGGGGGAGAGAGGAGGAGGAGGAGAGGACAGGAGAGGAGAGCACAGGACAGGAGAGGAGAGGAGGACACACACACACACCACACACACCACCACAAACACACACCACACACACACACAACACACACACACACACACACAGAACTCAGAGTCAGAACTCAGAAAATGTTTATTGTACATCGGCCTTAGGCCACAATACATGCATGGGAAAGGGGAGGGGAGGAGATCAGGTTTTCTTATACATTCATACAAGTTATACTATCAAACTGCAGTGAACTCTGTCACATTGTCCCCTTCTATCGTTTACCGTCACATAAACTGGGATACATTCATCTTTGCATTTACAGTGGTCCTTTGATTTGTATTCTAGTTCATATTCCTTAACTGGCCAGCTAAGAATATTTTCATTAATCGCATCTATATCATTCATCCAATTGTCAATTTTACAATAACTGGCTATCAGACAAACAAACCATTCAATTAGTGCACAGATCTGACGTTTCTTGTACCCTTCAGTGGTCATACAGTTGATCAATATATTCAACCATAGCTACTTGACATAAACAATCAATCCATCAATCGATCAACCAACCAACCAATCAATCAATCAGTCAACCATTCAATTAACCAATCAATCAACTGATTGACCATTGATCAATCAAATAATCCGCCATTCAGCCCGTGAAACAACTGACAAATCAGCCTTCAATTGACTGGGTCAGATGCATCATCCAACTGTACAATCGATATCACTTCAGTAACAATCATTCACGTAATCACTCCCTCACTCAATCAATCAATCGATCAATCATTTAACCAGTTAATCAGTCATCCAGTGACTTAATCGACCAGATAACCTAGAATTTAACTGAGTTCAATATATCAATTTGCAATCGTTACTTCAAATAACACGAATCAATCATCCATACATTCCATAATTCAATCACTGATCGCTCAATAGCTAAACCCATCAATCTATAAATCGATCAGTCGGTGAGCCACCCATCGCCATCAATTAACAAATTATATAATCATTCCGTTGTCAGCTAATCATGCGTTCAGTTTATCAATTTATTCACCAGTGAATCTAAACCAATCAATGGAATTAATGTACAATGAAGTGAACCAAGAAATATATGACATAAGAGCAATTCGACCCCAAAACAGTCGGTTAATTGGCAAAAACAGACATTCATAATGCCAATCAATTAATCAGACTAATCGCAGATCAGTCACTCATTTACCAAAACAATTGACATTGAGACAATACCAAATGATCATTCAACGCATATTTAGCACTTCGTGCATCTTTTAGTTCAGAGATAACTCAATCTTCGGTGGTCAGCAATGGTTCAGGCCATAGACTGAATTGAAGGTTATGTATAAACGCACATACACACATACACATCTATATACACGCACACATACATAATCACTCATACATATATACACACATAGATATATATACATATGTATCCACACATATACATAATGTAGATACTATCACCTATATATGCACATAAGTACACCAACGTCAATGTGAATACACAGGCACATATGCACATGTGTCTCTATATGAGCACCCCTTTCATATTCAAATAAACATTTTTTTTTTCTTTACAATTAAAATTAAGTATTGTCTGAAATTCTAGTGCTAGTATCTACATAACTATTTACTTTTCTTCTCCTTTTAACAATTTTTTTCTCCTATTCATGGCGTGGAAAACGTATCTGGATACGCTGTGACTTCGGTGGCTATTTGTTGATTGGAGCAGTATGCACATAGGCATGCTGACTAAATCCTTTAAAAATTTCGCCCTGAGATCAGCGTAAGTGGAACATCTAAATAATAAGTGTTCTTCGTTTTCAGATTATGTCCTGCAAAATGGACACACCTTTTCTTGATCAGATTCACTGTATCTATTTATATTATTGTTTAGTGGTAAAACGTTCAACCTTATTTGTGAAAGGGCAACTCTGAAACAGTATATATCAATAGAGTCAATGTACTTCTCTTTTTCAAAGATAGTCTTAAATGATCTGTAGCTTTCATACCTATCTCTGTCTCTGAGTGACCCAGACCATTCTTGAATATATAGTCTACAAGTCTCTGTTTAAATACACGCAAAAAGGCGAGAGAGAGAGAGAGAGAGATATTTATACTGTAAGCCATTTTTCAAACTTACTGTTAATATACACATCTGTTTGCATCTAGAACTACTGAGACAGAAATACATCATCATTATTATCAGCAGCAGCAGCAGCATTCTCATCATCATCGTCATCATCATCATCATCATCATCATCATCATCATCATCACCGTGCGCCCTGCCGCATCGCATTGGTGATCATGGCCCTCCATAGGAATCTATCTTTTGTCGCTTAAGGTACGTCTCCCACCCTGTCTGTCTTCATTCGCTCTGCATGTCCGTCCAATATTTTTTTCCTGGGTCTGCCTGGTGCTCTGTTTCCCTCCAGCTTTCCTGTTGTTACTAGGTACTCAAATTTCTCTTGCCTCATAAAATGTCCGATAAATGTTGTTTGTCTTTTCCTAATCTTCTTTATTTACGTTCTTTTTGTGTTTGCCTCCTTCAAGACTGTCTCGGTGTCTTTTTTTTTCTTTCTGTCCATGGTACTGTTAACATTCTTCCCAGAAACCACATTTCAGCTGCCCCTATCTTGTTTTTGATTTTGTGTGTTGACTGTCCACGCTTGGCATCCGTGCAGCGGTATCGGTTCTGTATAACACTGAAGAATTCTCTTCCTGATGTTAGTTGATAGGCATTTGTTGATAAGAACGCTTTTCATTTTCTTGAATGCTGTTTAAGCCTGGCCGATTCTGCTGGCTATTTCTGATGTGCGTCTGCCGTCTGGCGAAATCACTGTTCCGAGATACTGAAACTTGGAAATATATCAGTAAATCAATATGTTACATAATACATAAGGCAGCTATAGACTGCCAGTTTTTGCCGTCGTTCAAAAGAAATGCAGAGATTTGTTGTATAATTTTACATGCTTACAGTTTGCTTGTGTGTCTGCATCTGTACGTGTGTATGTGCACGCAAGTATGTTTGCGCTCCCTGATGCGTAAGAGAGGACAAGAAGAACTGAAAGACAGAAAGGTTATGAGATGAGATGTAGATAAGTTCTATTTCGTCTTTATTTTCTTCTTCTTCATTTTCTTCTTCTTCTTCTTCTTCATCATCATCTCATCATCATCATCATCATCATCATCATCATCATCATCATCATCTTCTTCTTCTTCTTCTTCTTCTTCTTCTTCTTCTTCTTCTTCTTCTTCTTCTTCTTCTTTCTTCTTCTTCTTCTTCGACTTCGTCTTCTTCGTCGTCTTCTTCTTCTTCTTCTTCTTCTTCTTCTTCTTCTTCTTCTTCTTCTTCTTCTTCTTCTTCTTCTTCTTCTTCTTCTTCTTCTTCTTCTTCTTCTTCTTCTTCTTCTTCTTCTTCTTCTTCTTCTTCTTCTTCTTCTTCTTCTTCTTCTTCTTCTTCTTCTTCTGTCTTCTTCTTCGTCTTCTTCTTTCTTCTTCTTCTTCTTCTTCGTCTTCTTCTTATCATCATCATCATCATCATTATCATCATCATCATCATCATCATCATCATCATCGTCATCACCATCATCATCGTCATCATCATCATCATCATCATCGTCATTGTCTTCTTCGTCTCTTCTTCTTCTTCTTCTCTTCCTCCTGTCTCTCTCTCTCTCTCTTTCTCTGTCTGTCTTTTTCTTTGTCAGTATCTGTCTGTCTGTCTGTCTGCCTTTCTCTGTCTGTCTGTCTGTCTGCCTCTCCCTGTGTCTGTCTGTCGCTCGTTCTCGCTCAGTCCCCCTTCCCCTCTCTATTTTCCGTTAGTTCACTTACACTGTGTCATTACATGGTGTGTTATACTGTCTGTCGTGTGTGCATGTCCGATTAACGTTGTGCTGTCGCTGTGTTCATATTGTAATTTGTCTGTTGTATTTTTGTTTCTGAAAGAAATAAGGCAGGCGGAAATTTTCGGTTAACCACCCGTTGTCAGGCATATACAAAAAGCAACAAAGAATGAAAGTAGAACACACAACACATTTTTATGCTAAATGTTACGCAATCATTCCTTGTAATCTTTTGCTTAAGTGGCAGCAGCAGAGGGGCATCCTGGAGTCATGACCTGGATGTGGCCCGGCCCCCTTAGAGTGTCAGGAGTTAAGGGCCGAAACACTTGCTTGACGGGGTTTCTCCTCTGAGGACCTTCTGCTGTCCGGCTGTCCTTAGTTTCTTACTACTGTGCATTTGTTCTTTGTTGTCTTTTGAGTCGTGTACGCTTGACAAAGGCCAGTTGGCTGACAAATTTGAGCCTGTCTTGTTTTATTAATATTATATAAAACACGCGTTCTGATTCTTATTTTTGTGTGTGTGTGTTTTCTGGTTTGTATTTGCTTGAACGCTGGTAGTCATTTCGATTCAGATTTCTGAAAGAAGTGTGTTTTTATTGTTGTTGTGTGTTGTAGTTCAACATCTCTGATTTTTGTGTATGTATGCGTCTTTTCATTTTGTGATTTTTGAGTTGAGTTGAAGGTGAATGTGATATGGTTGAATGTATGGTCTGTTGTTTGAATTTGTTCAGTTTGTGCTGTAATTTATACTTCGCTTACTTTTTTCCGTTTTAATTGATATTTCCCCCGTGGGGATGCCGGGAGCTCTTTCAGTGTATATACTACCCCCCACCTTCTGGAAATTCTGTGCTAGAAATTTTCTGTTTTCTGTCACTCTCTTTGTTTCTGCCTTGTTCTTTTGCTTTCTGTCACTTCTTCCTATCATTTTCTGACTGAATGATCCATTCACCTGTATGTATTCGATAAAGTCTTACATACTTTTTCTTAGGATTGATAAGTGGGTACATGCATTGAGTACATTTTTGGCTCTAGGGAGGCGAGATATGCGGAAGCAATTTTAGGTAATTTATGCCTGTTTTTATATATGTTTGGGTGTCTTTAGGTATACTTAAATTTGTATTCAGGTGTGTTTTTTAAATCCCTGTGGTCAACGCCGGGGGCATGTCCTTAGATTACATGCGCGAATGCATTGATACGTGTACTTAATTTTCTTTTCCTTTTTTTTTCCTGTTTGTTTCTATGTTTTTGAAAGCGGTTGTAACCCAGATATGGCTCTTTGCAGTCTGCTGTGCTTTAAACAACAATAACAATAACACTTGATATTTGTACTTCGATTACTTTTTGTGCCTTTTAATTGATTTTGTACTCGCGTAAGGTTATTTTGATTAAGCGTCAATGTTTTTAATATTTATAATTATAATAAAAGACAGTACAAGATTCTTCAGTGCTACACGAGAATGTTTTATAACAGTTGAGGTAACTTATCAGGCTGATTGTCGGTATGTCTTGATCATATTTTTGATGTGCGTTTTATGTATTTCCATCGATTTTTGTTTATTTTGTAATATGGAGACGATGATTTAAGCGAAACTTCTGATTCTTTCAAAATCACTGTAATATTTTTTTTTCCGTTCTCCATTTTTTTGCGGTCTTTTAAAAAGAGTGTATTGATGTAAAGGGATATCTCCCTGGTTATCTGTTGTATCGATTGTTGCCTGTTTGTTGTGTGGAATGTGCCATGTGGGGACATTTTGATGGGGGGTTTTGCAGCTCGTCTGTTTGGTTTTTAAAAACATTTTCACAGCTCCTGAATTGAACCCCGCTGATTGTCTGCGCTGTATAAATATAAATTGTGGAAAGTAAAGAGAGAGAGAGGGGGAGGGAGAGAGAGGGGAGGGAGAGAGAGAGCGTGTGTGTTGTGTGTGTGGTGTGTGTGTGTGTGTTTTACACTTCGAGAAGAGAAGGGGAGCTGAGAGAGAGAGAGAGAAAGACAGAGAGACAGACAGAGTGTGTGCGCGAGTTTGTGTGTATGTGTGTGTGTGCGCGTGCGTGCGTGAGTGCGCTTGTGTGTATGAGAGAGACAGAGTTCAGACTTCGAGAGAGGTGTGTGTGTGTGTGTGTGTGTGTGTGTGTGTGTGTGTGTGTGTGTGTGTGTGTGTGTGGGGGTGAGAGAGAGAGAGAGAGAGTTCAGACTGAGAGAGATAGACAGAGACAGACATCAGACAGACAGACATACAGAGTTCAGACTGAGAAAGACAGACAGAGAGAGAGAGAGACAGAGAGTGCACGCAAGTGTGTGTGTGTGTGTGTGTGTGTGTGTGTGCGTGCGCGCGCGCGCGTGCGTGCTCGTGTGTTTATGAAAGTTCAAACTTTGAGAGAGAATTGAGAGAGACAGAGACACAGAGAAGGATGGGGAAAGGGTAGGGGGATATTTGTGGATGATGGATAATGGACATTTTATTCAAACAGGCCCTAGCCTCTTATGAAGAGGTCTGAACAATATACACCTAAACAAACACAGACAATTTTTTAATGGTGTATGCTGCTGAGTTCGGAGTCTGGTTTGTTCAGGAAGAGATTTATCACACTCGGGCAATCTCCATAATCGCACCAGTCGGCCGTGATGGAGTGGTTAAGGCAGTGGAGTACCTGCTGGGAGGCTGTGGGTTCGAATCTCAACGGTCCTGTGGAGGTCATTGTGGGATTTTAGATCCCAACCAGCTTCCTACCCAGAGTTGAGCGTGCTATGGGCTCGTTGGAAGACTGAGACCACGCAGTTGAGTCTCATCAACTTCGCGGATGCTTCATTGAGGATGTTGCTCAAATCTCCTGACCAGACAGACAGACAGGCAGGCAGACAGAGGGGGAAAGAGAGAGACAGAGAGATGGGTAGAGAGAGGAGAGAGAGAGAGAGAGGAGGGAGATGGGGAGAGAGTAGAGAGAGAGGGGGGGAGCGGCGGAAAGAGAAAGACATAGAGAGAGACACAGCCAGACGGACAGAGGGAGAGACAGACAAGTAGAGAGAGATAGAGAGAGAGAGAGAGAGCATACAGAGAGAGAGAGGACATGCAGATTATATATATATATATTTATTAGACAGATAGAGGGAGAGACAGAGACAGACAAAGAGAGTGGAGGAGAGAGAGAGAAAGAGAAAGAAAGGAGAGAGACATGCAGAAGAGAGAGAGAGAGGGAGAAAGAGAGAAGAGACGAAAAGAGAAAGACATGCAGAGAGAGAGAGGAGAGAGAGAGAGAGAGAGAGGAGAAGAGAGAGAGAAGAATGAACTGATCGATTCAGGATTCAGGATGTTTTATCTACAACGGCACTGAACCACAATACACATAATATCGATGTCAAGGGAATGAGGAAATTCAGGCGATGCAGGAAGACAGAAAAATATATTGAATCTTTATTTTCGAATGGTTATAGATACTGGCTCATAAGCCAACTTACATACAGTAATAGTTATATGATAATTTATCAAGAAATGGTCATAACGGGAAAGCTGGAGGGAAAGAGAGCACCAGGTAGACCCAGGGAGAAGATACTAGACGGACCTGCAGAGTGGCTGAAGAGAAAGAGGGTGGAAGAGGCGCCTTGAGGCAACAAGAGATAGAGACAGATGGAAGTCCATAATCGCCAACGCCATGCTGCAAGGCACCTGATGATGATGATGATAATCAAGAAATACCCAAGGGTATTGGATGGGACATGGAACAAAAATGCCACTGACCAAAAGTTAACTCCCATCTCCCGACGAAACGTGGTACCCATTTCGCCAAGCAAAGGAGGGGGTGGGGGGGAGCGCCCATGCGCTGCGTGACCCATTCACACCCAGTCATCAGTTACCTTATTGATAAGCCGAACGGCAAGGTGGGGAGATGACAAACCCTGGGATATAGCCACACAGCGCTCACCAGCCAGGTCCAGCCCAGCCACCCGGACCAAGAGAGGGTGGAAGACTCCTCTTTTGCCTTTCTCCGGGCTTTCGTCTGTCCACTATACAGCCCGTCCAGCCCTCAGCTGTATTCCCTTTACTGTAGTCTCCATAATGTTATACGGATGTGAGGCGTAGACAGTCAACAAGAAAAGCCAGAACAAAATTTAGGCAGCCGAGATGTGGTTTCTAAGAAGAATGTTGAGAGTTCCATGGACAGCAAAGAAAACAAACGAGACAGTCTTGATGGAAGCAGACACAAGAACATCATTTATAAGGAAGATTAGGAAAAGACAGGCAACATTCTTAGGCCATTTTATGAGGAGAGGGGAATTGGAGCGCCTGGTCACAACAGGAAAGCTGGAGGGAAAGAGAGCACCGGGTAGACCCAGGGAAAAAAATATTGGACGGACTTGTAGAATGGCTGAGGACAGAGAGGGTGGAAGATGTGCT
>JAPXFY010000022.1:56045804-56053304 GCA_030674185.1 Monoplex corrugatus
TTGAGATCTTTTCAGTCACATATCACGTCTTTGAGATCTTTTAAGTCACATATCACGTCTTTGAGATCTTTTAAGTCCACATATCACGTCTTTGAGATCTTTTCAGTCACGTATCACGTCTTTGAGATCTTTTTAGTCACATATCACGTCTTTGAGATCTTTTCAGTCACATATCACGTCTTTGAGATCTTTTTAGTCACAATATCACGTCTTTGAGATCTTTTCAGTCACATATCACGTCTTTGAGATCTTTTCAGTCACATATCACGTCTTTGAGATCTTTTAAGTCCACATATCACGTCTTTGAGATCTTTTCAGTCACGTATCACGTCTTTGAGATCTTTTTAGTCACATATCACGTCTTTGAGATCTTTTCAGTCACATATCACGTCTTTGAGATCTTTTCAGTCACATATCACGTTCTTTAAGATCTTTTTAGTCACATCACGTCTTTGAGATCTTTTTTTAGTTACATCACGTCTTTGAGATCTTTTTTTAGTCACATCACGTCTTTGAGATCTTTTTTAGTCACATCACGTCTTTGAGATCTTTTTTTAGTCACATCACGTCTTTGAGATCTTTTTTTAGTCACATCACGTCTTTGAGATCTTTTTTTAGTCACATCACGTCTTTGAGATCTTTTCAGTCACATATCACGTCTTTAAGATCTTTTTTAAGTCACATCACGTCTTTGAGATCTTTTTTTAGTCACATCACGTCTTTGAGATCTTTTTTTAGTCACATCACGTCTTTGAGATCTTTTTTTAGTCACATCACGTCTTTGAGATCTTTTTAGTCACATCACGTCTTTAAGATCTTTTTAGTCACATCACGTCTTTGAGATCTTTTTAGTCACATCACGTCTTTGAGATTTTTTCAGTCACATCACGTCTTTGAGATCTTTTTAGTCACATATCACGTTCTTTAAGATCTTTTTTTAGTCACATCACGTCTTTGAGATCTTTTTAGTCACATATCACGTTCTTTAAGATTTTTTTTAGTCACATCACGTCTTTAAGATCTTTTTTTAGTCACATCACGTCTTTGAGATCTTTTTTTTAGTCACATCACGTCTTTGAGATCTTTTTAGTCACATCACGTCTTTGAGATCTTTTCAGTCACATATCACGTTCTTTAAGATCTTTTCAGTCACACATCACGTCTTTGAGATCTTTTCAGTCACATATCACGTTCTTTAAGATCTTTTTTAAGTCACATATCACGTTCTTTAAGATCTTTCAGTCACACATCACGTCTTTGAGATCTTTTCAGTCACATATCACGTTCTTTAAGATCTTTTCAGTCACATATCACGTTCTTTAAGATCTTTTAAGTCACATATCACGTTCTTTAAGATCTTTTCAGTCACACATCACGTCTTTGAGATCTTTTCAGTCACATATCACGTTCTTTAAGATCTTTTCAGTCACATGTCACGTTCTTTAAGATCTTTTCAGTCACATATCACGTCTTTGAGATCTTTTTAGTCACATATCACGTCTTTGAGATCTTTTTAGTCACATCACGTCTTTGAGATCTTTTCAGTCACACATCACGTCTTTGAGATCTTTTCAGTCACATATCACGTTCTTTAAGATCTTTTTTAAGTCACATATCACGTTCTTTAAGATCTTTTTTAAGTCACATATCACGTTCTTTAAGATCTTTTCAGTCACACATCACGTCTTTGAGATCTTTTCAGTCACATATCACGTTCTTTAAGATCTTTTCAGTCACATATCACGTTCTTTAAGATCTTTTCAGTCACATATCATCGTTCTTTAAGATCTTTTCAGTCACACATCACGTCTTTTGAGATCTTTTCAGTCACACATCATGTTCTTTAAGATCTTTTCAGTCACATATCACGTTCTTTAAGATCTTTTCAGTCACATATCAGTTTTGATATCTTTAAGTACATATTGTCTTTAGATTTAGTCACATATCAGTTCTTTAAGATCTTTTCAGTCACATATCATGTTCTTTAAGATCTTTTCAGTCACATATCACGTTCTTTAAGATCTTTTCAGTCACATATCAGTCTTTGAGATCTTTTTCAGTCACATATCAGTTCTTTAAGATCTTTTCAGTCACATATCACGTCTTTGAGATCTTTTTTAAGTACATCTTCGTATAATCTTTAAGTCATATCGTGTTTTGATATCTTTTAAGTCACATATCACGTCTTTGAGATCTTTAAGGTCACGTACCAAACAGAGAGTTCTGTCTTCAAGGCATTGTTTGTCCTTAACTTTTTACCCGGCCCACAGGGCGACCACTGCTGTGATGACAGAACGTTTGCAGACGTGACATGAAGTCTGCTGATACCAGTGTGAACACTTGGAAAGAGACAACCACAACCCGCTGTGCCTGGCGACAGGCTGCACGTGTAGGCCTCACCACTGCAGAGGAGAAACGAACTTGACTGTATAAGACCAATATATTGTATGTATTTCTCTCCTCTCTCATAGTTGCGTGTAGGGTAGCTGCAGAGTATAAAGGTAGGCTTGGGCGCTCCTTTTTTTTGAGGAGCTTACGGTTTTTGTGCTTTGTATCTGCTTCTATGCTAGCTGAATGGGTAGCGCAAACTGTGTTAGATTTGAGAAGTTCTACAACATGGGAGATAATTTCTACGTGACTCTCAAGAGTCATGTTCTTTGATTGGATTTGACTGTAGTTGGAAAAAAGGTAGAGAAGGAAAGTTGCGACAGAAACCGCCCAGCTATAGCCATCAGCCTTCAGAGAAGAAAAAGTTGCAGCAGAAACCACCCAGCTGTAGCCATCAGCCTTCAGAGAAGAAAAAGTTGCAGCAGAAACCACCCAGCTGTAGCCATCAGCCTTCAGAGAAGAAAAGTTGCAGCAGAAACACCACTGTAGCCATCAGCTTCAGAGAAGAAAAAGTTGCAGCAGAAACCACCCAGCTGTAGCCATCAGCCTTCAGAGAAGAAAAAGTTGCAGCAGAAACCACCCAGCTGTAGCCATCAGCCTTCAGAGAAGAAAAAGTTGCAGCAGAAACCACCCAGCTGTAGCCATCAGCCTTCAGAGAAGAAAAAGTTGCAGCACAAACCACCCAGCTGTAGCCATCAGCCTTCAGAGAAGAAAAAGTTGCAGCACAAACCACCCAGCTGTAGCCATCAGCCTTCAGAGAAGGAAAGTTACAACACAAACCACCCAGCTGTAGCCATCAGCCTTCAGAGAAGGAAAGTTACAACACAAACCACCCAGCGTAACCATCAGCCTTCAGAGAAGGAAAGTTACAACAAAACCACCCAGCTGTAACCATCAGCCTTCAGAGAAGGAAAGTTACAACACAAACCACCCAGCTGTACCATCAGCCTTCAGAGAAGGAAAGTTACAACACAAACCACCCAGCTGTAGCCATCAGCCTTCAGAGAAGGAAAGTTACAACACAAACCACCCAGTGTAACCATCAGCCTTCAGAGAAGGAAAGTTACAACACAAACCACCCAGCTGTAACCATCAGCCTTCAGAGAAGGAAAGTTACAACACAAACCACCCAGCTGTAGCCATCAGCCTTCAGAGAAGGAAAGTTACAACACAAACCACCCAGCTTAGCCATCAGCCTTCAGAGAAGGAAAGTTACAACACAAACCACCCAGCTATAGCCATCAGCCTTCAGAGAAGGAAAGTTACAACACAAACCACCCAGCTGTAGCCATCAGCCTTCAGAGAAGGAAAGTTACAACACAAACCACCCAGCTGTAGCCATCAGCCTTCAGAGAAGGAAAGTTACAACACAAACCACCCAGCTGTAGCCATCAGCCTTCAGAGAAGGAAAGTTACAACACAAACCACCCAGCTGTAGCCATCAGCCTTCAGAGAAGGAAAGTTACAACACAAACCACCCAGCTGTAGCCATCAGCCTTCAGAGAAGAAAAACGTTGCAGCAGAAACCACCCAGCTGTAGCCATCAGCCTTCAGAGAAGAAAAAGTTGCAGCAGAAACCACCCAGCCACAACCATCAGTCTTCATGTGCGTCAGCTGTGCCAAGGACTGCAACTCATTTTAACTTTCAGTTTCTCAAGTTAACGTCTCCGCGCTCGGAACGAATTCTGAATGTACTGACGCAGAAAAGATTCAGAAATTATCATGGCATAAGCCCTGGGCCTACAGCTGCGCGTAAGTCCGAGGCGCTAGTAAGGTCTTGTTACTCAAGAATCGGCATGTTAACCCTTTGACTCCTGCACCCTATCCAACTGCGAAAATTGGGAAGCTGGTGGATAGGGTGAGGGAGTCAAAGGGTTGTTTTTGCTTTGTTAGCATGGTTGACAATGCAGGATGCTGGTGGACAGGGTGCGGAATCAAAAGGTTAAACTACAGCCAATGCTGTTCCATTCTGAGTCCTCAGCCGGGCGCATCCCTTGTATAATCACACAGACGGAGGCATCATCATCATCATCATCATTAACTTTTTACCAAATCCCGATAACTGATTTCTCTCCAATAGGGCTGAAGTTCATTACCCCCCTTTTCCTTAAAGTGTTCTTTAAAATGTCGCGTTGGGCTTGTCATTTTGTTTTGCTAATTTCATCTCAAACATTTCGAAATAATTACAGATGACTCAGAAGAGAACGAGATGAATTGCAGTTAGCGGATATCGTGAAACGATCTGATCAGTAGCAGGTTTAGCTTCAGGCCCATACTGCTTATAGCCCAGCCGACTACCAGAGCCATATCAGACACCACGTCAAAAACGACACCCAGTTAAGAAAGAAAAAAAAACCCAGGTAAAAACCATACTTACCGTTATCCTTGCAAGTCTAGAATGAATTAAAAAAAAAAACATACACCGTAAAATTATGTCATAGAAATACATAATATAGTAGCGCTTTTACACAAAAATACATAATATAGTATTACATTTACATAGAAATACATAATATATTATCACTTTTATATATAAATACATAACAGTATTACTTTTACATAGAAATACATAATGTAGTATTAATTTTACATAGAAATACATAATATAATATTACTTTTACCTAAGACAGTATTATCTTTTCCTAGAAATACATGATATAGTATTATTTTTACATAGAAATACAGTCTTAAATGCCAGCCAGATCGATAGGTGGCGGAAACCCTTTATGGTTTTGTTTTTATTTTTTATTTTTGTTTTTGTGTGTTCCTCTTTAATACCCTGATATTTCTCTGATACGTGTATGCACGTTGTTTTGCCCACATTGTGCATGTGGTATGTTGATGCACAGTCTGCATAATCCGTCTTCGGTGGGGGTGCACGCTGGGTTCTTTTCAATTTACATATAGGCCAGCCATTGACTTGTGTAATACCCCCGTGGGGATGCCGGGGGCTCTTTCAGTGCAAATAGTTTCCCCACCTTCTGGAAATTCTGTGCTAGACATTTCCTCTTTTCTGTCATTCTCTTTTTTTGTTTTTGTTTTTTTTGTTTTTTGTTTTTCTTTTCTTCCTCTTGCTTTATGTAATTTTTTCTGTCATTTTCTGCTTTGCTGATTCATTCACCTGTATGTATTCGATAAAGTCTTACGTACTTTTTCTTTAGGATTATCAATTGGGTACATGTATTAAGTGCATTTTTAGCTCTAGGGAGGTGTGATATGCGGAAGCAATTTATGCCGTTTTTATATATGTTTTGGTGTCCTTAAGAATGCTTGAATTTG
Organism: Monoplex corrugatus; assembly: GCA_030674185.1. Classification (NCBI taxonomy): domain Eukaryota; kingdom Metazoa; phylum Mollusca; class Gastropoda; order Littorinimorpha; family Ranellidae; genus Monoplex; species Monoplex corrugatus. The sequence continues at coordinate 56,051,472 of JAPXFY010000022.1, forward strand.
TATTAAAGGGGATGTATTTAAATCCCCTGTGCGATCAAAGTGGACGAAGTGGTCAATGCCAAGGGACATGTCCTTAGATTATTGTGCCGAATGCATTATGTACTTAATTTTCTTTTCTTTTTTTTTCCTGTTGAAGTTTTGTATGTTTTGGGGCGGTTATAGCCCTGATATGGCTCTACGCACTCGGCTGGGCTTTAAACAACAAAACAATGCTTTGTGTAATCTTCAGCATGCGTATTTGATATTCTACATGTGTGTTACGCGATGGGGGTTTAGGCATTGGCAGGTGTACACACATGTTGACCTGGGAATGGGAAAAATCTCCACCCTTTACACACACATCAGGGAGGGCGTCTGAGCGGATCGAACCCAGAACCTTGTAATTGAAAGTCCGAAGCATACCCACTTGACTAACCACGCCCGTTACTCTTCAGACTGATGATCTTTTGCTGACTTGACTCGAGTATTTCTCAATTTTGTGGCCCCCCCCCCCCCCCCTTTAGGGATGCCGGGGCTCTTTCAGTATAAATAATATTCCCACATTCTGTGCTAGAAATTTCCCTGTTGTCACTCTCTTTGTTTCTGCCTTGTTCCTTTGCTTTTTGTCATTTCTTCCTGTCATTTTCTGTCCTTACTGGTCCATTCACTTTTACGTGTTCTGTGAAGTCTTACGTACTTTCTCTTGGAATTGATAATTGAGTACCTGTATTAACCCTTTGACAGCCACACCCTATCCACCAGCTTCCTGCATTGTCAACCATGCTAGCAAAGCAAAAACTTGATCTTTTGACTCCCTCACCCTATCCTCCAGTTTCCTGCAGGAAGCTGATGAATAGGGTGAGGGAGTCAAAAGATTAAGTTTTTACAGTTGGTGGATAGGGTACGGGAGTCAAAGGGTTAAGTGCATTTTGGGCTCTAGGAAAATGAGATACGGGGAAGCAGTTTTAGGTAATTTCGGCCCGTTTTTATGTATGTTTTAGTGTCTTTAGGTACGTTTAGATTTGTATTCAATGTTTTTTTTTCTTTAATCCTCTGTGTGATAAATTGGACAGAGTAGTCAACGGCATTGGCATCTCCTTATATAATATGTGCAAATGCTTTGATATGTGTACTTAATTTTCTTTTCCATCTTTTTCCCTGTTGCAGTATTTTGTATGTTTTGAAACGATCATAGCCCTGATATGGTTGTACGCAGTCGGCTGGGCTTTAAACAACTATATAACAAAGAAAATGGCTGTACGCAGTCGGCTGGGCTTTAAACAAAAATATCAAAAAATGAACAATTTTGTATCTGTGTGTAGAACAGAGTGTAAAAATTGTCATTGTTGTAGGTGTGTGTGCATGCGGGAAAGATTTATGAACGCGCGACTTTTTGACAATTGTAACGTTGAAAGACTCTCGCAATGATTTTGGACGAGTGTTTTAGGAAGCAATTATCGATCAAAGCCACGCCGAACTGGTTAAAGAACTCGATTCCTGGAATGCGGGAGCTATTTGGAGTTGCATGAAATATTAAATGGGCAAGAAACTGACGACAAGTACAGAACATCAGAGACAGAAGAAGACAGAGAGAGTTGACATTAGTGCCAAGAATAAAACATGTCGTGAAGTGTCGTATTGTTTGTTCAGGGACATGAAGGTGTTGCTTGCTGTTATTTACTGTTATTGTTGTTGTTTAACCCTTTGACTCCCGCACCCTGACCCACCAGCATCCTGCATTGTCAACCATGCTACCAAAGCAATTGCTTAACCCTTTGACTCCCTCACTCTATCCTCCAGCTTTCTCCAGGAAGCTGGTGGATAGGATGAGGGAGTCAAAGGATTAAGTTTTTG
>JAPXFY010000022.1:56058304-56068304 GCA_030674185.1 Monoplex corrugatus
TTCTGGATGTTTGTATAATCATTGTAAAGAAAGGCTGAGAGGCAGATGGCAAAGGAAATAGGATCGAAGACAAGAAAGAAAACCTTGTCGCTTTGGACTTGAAAGATTACAAATGATCTTTTTTAATCCTTAACACTTCTGGCGCCATTTTTATCTGCTACATTCCTTGCTATCGTCGCACAATGTTTGCGCGCGTGCGCGCGTGAGGTTCACGCGCGCGTGCACGCGCAAAAAAAAGACACACACACACTGTCTCTCTCTCTCTCTGTTTCTTTCTCTCTCTCTATTTCTCTCTCTCTCTCTCTTTCTCTCTCTCTCTCTGTCTCTAAAAGCAAGTATGTGAATAGACGTTGAAAGAAATAATGAACACACACACACACACACACACACACACACACACACACACACACACACACACACACACACACACACACACACACACACACACACACACACACACCTTCATAGTCATACAGACAAAGACTTTGTGATGTGCATCGAGATTCATACAAATAACTACACACGGATATACGTTTTCGGACGCACGTATGAAATCATACGTACGTGCACTTACGTATACGCGTGCCTGTATTCACGCAATGCACGCATGCACGCACCCCCCGTGGGGATGCCGGGGACTCTTTCAGTATAAATATTATCCACACCTCCTGGAACTTCTATGCTAGAAATTACCTCCTTTCTGTCACTCTCTTTGTTTCTGCCTTGTTCCTTTGCTTTCTGTTATTTCTTCCTACCATTTTCTGCCTTGCTGGTCCATTCACATGTATGTGTTCGATAAAATCTTCCGTACTTTCTCTCAGGATTGATAATTGGGTACATGTATTAAGTGCATTATGGCTCAAGGGAAAAGAGATTTGCGGAAGCAAATTTTAGGTATTATAGGCCCATTTTGTATATGTTTTTGTGTCCTAAGTTGTGTTTAAGTTTGCATTCAGGTGTGTTTTTAAATCCCCTATGTGATAAATTGGACGGAGTGGTCAACGGCAGGGGTATTTTCCTAAGATTATGTGCGCGAAAGCATTGATATATGTACATAGTTTTCTTTTCCTTTCTTTTTCTGTTGAAGTAATGTATATTTCTGAAACGGTTATAGCTCTGACATGGCTCTGCGCTGTCGGCTGGGCTTTAAACAATAATAACAATAACAATAACAATGTACTCACGCACACGTACATGCACACACACGCAGGCACGCAGGAACGCACGCACGCACACACACACACACACACACACACACACACACACACACACACACACACACACACACACACACACACACACACACACACTCATGTATACATCTGTCTCGTATCAATGTCTTTACTGTTGAAAAATATTGAATAAAGAAACAGATTTGTTCACTTTGAGTCACTCTAGTCAAAGGTCTTAGGGCTGAATTTATTTCCAAGGAATATTACTCCATCCCTCAGTGTTTAAACTAACGTTATGTTGGTGTGTATCAACAAAACATTTAGGAAAAACTGTGTTGAATTCCTCTACAAAGCATCAAATTTCAATAGAATCCCGTGCTGATAGCATTGTCCCAGTTGATTGATCTTTGGGTTATTTTTCGTTCAGCCCTATTGTTTCGGACGAGAGGCCTTTTGAATAGATGTAAAAAACATTCTGATTTTCGTTTCCTCTCTTTTTCTGTCTCCTTGTCCCTGTCCTTCTCTCCTTCCGTCTCTGTCTCCGTCTCTCTCGCTCTGTCTCCCCCCTCTCTCTTCTCTCTCTTTCTCTGTGTGTGTGTATGTGTGCAAGAGAGAGAGAGAGAGAGAGAGAGAGAGAGAGAGAGAGAGAGAGAATGTGTGTGGATTTATTTGAGCATACATTTGTATGTGTGTGCGCGCGCGCGCGTGCGTGCGTGCGTGCGTGTGTGTGTGTGTGTGTGTGTGTGTGTGTGTGTGTGTGAGAGAGAGACAGAGACAGAGACAGACAGACAGACAGAGAGATCCCATTCTTATCTCACTTTTGGAAAGAAACAAAAAAAAATATTTACTATCAGCTGGAGACAGATCTGTGTGTCTGAGTGTATGTCTGTAGGCGAAAGAATTGCGTGAAAAAAATTTCTGTTTCTTTCTTCTTTTTTTTCGGGATGAGGTGGGGTGTGCGTGAATCTTTACCAGAATTCAGCCAACGCTTTGAATTGTTCAGGATTCGCAAAAGATTTCGTTTAGAAGGTAAGGTATTCAGGCTAAGGTTACACGGACGGGAAAAAAGAAGAAGTAGAAAACGGTGGCCTAAATTTGGCGTTTTTTAAGGAAGGTGTGTGTGAACAGCAGTCTCTCAGGAACTGCTGAAAATATTTATAATCCGTTTTCACTGTTGTGACACTCTACCCTTGTCCTCGATGCACATGATATTTTACCGCAGCAGAAAAGTGTTCAAGGTCACGGTGACATTAAAAGCACAAAATCCGAATTTTTTGTAATCAGAAAAACACGAAAATAGAATGGGAACGTGTATTTGATACAACCAGACGACAGACGTGCGCCTGCCTTGTCTGGTTGTGTAACAAATGTGGTCTGATTCTATTTTCGTGTTTTTATGGTTCGAGTTTGCGGTTGCACGTATTTTGGATTTCTGTAATTAGTTTTGTGTGTGTGTGTGTGTGTGTGTGTGTGTGTGTGTGTGTGTGTGTGTGTGTGTGTGTGTGTGTGTGTGTGTGTGTGTGTGTGTGTGTGTGTGTGTGTGTGTGTGTGTGTGTGTGTGTGTGTGTGTGTATGTGTGTGTGTGTGTGTGTGTGTGTGTGTGTGTAAGTTAGAATGGCTCAACCATGTTGTTTTTAAACCATTGTATGTGTTTCTAAATGATAAATTGCTTGTGTCTGTTGCAGGTTCAGTGATGTGAAACGGCTTGTGGAGAGCGTTTTCCTCAGAGTAGTCTCTTAAAAGTGGGTAAGTCATTTGTGGTCTGAATCTTTGTGTGCATGTTTGGTGTATTTCGTGTCAGATGCAGAGAGCGGGCGATTGTTCTCCATTTCAAGAAAATGGGGGATTAAAATCCGACTGACAGAATGGCTGTAAAAATCTGTGTGTTGGATTGACTTTCAAGAAAGTGCGGATTTAAAATCTGATTGATGAAGTGGTTGTGAATGTCAGCTCTCATTGTGTTGTTCGCTGGTTGTTTAGTCCTTTTCTCCCACTGGACGAAGCAGCAGGGAAGTTTCAGTCATTTCCTCCTAATTTTGTATTTGGTGTTTGTTCGTTTGTGATTTTACGTCTAGGCTTGACAGAGACCAGTTGGTCAAAAATTTGCGCCTGTCTTGTCTGGTTATATTAAATACGTGTTCTGATTCTTTTTTCCTGTTTTTGGTTTTTCTCGATTGTTTATTTGTTTGTTTGTTTGATTTTGCTTATTTGTGGCTTAGTAGGCCGTGTCCTTGGTAAATTAGATCAGAGCAGGCACTGTTGAACTCTACCGAAGTGACCCAACAGCGGTGCAGGGTCCACTTTGGTGAGTGGCCTTATGGCGGTCTGAAATCTCTGGGCTTCGTCGGATTGGGACTTTGATTGAATTAACGTCTGGTTTGATTGTGTGTGGAATGAGCTGCTTCCGATCAACGCCATTGATACGGCTTAGAACTTGGAACGGCAACAAAGAAAATCGATACAAAACTAAACAAAACCAGTACACTGTAACCAGTGGCCTAGTGTAGTGGTTAGTGCAATAGCCAGCCAGTAATGTGATCCACATGGGGGATTCGAACCTAGGAAGTCCGTGTCACTACCACAATGCTCTAAACATATTGGACCAGCCAGTAATGTGATCCACATGGGAAATTCGAACCTAGGAACTCCGTGTCACTACCACAGTGTTGTAAACATATTGGACGAGCCAGATAATAATGTGATCCACACGGGGGATTCGAACCGAGGAACTCAGTGTTATTAGCACAGCGCTCTAAACACATTGGGCCAGCCAGACAGTTATGTGATCCACATGAAGGTTTGAACTCAGAAAGTCCGTATTCTTAGTATGGTGCTCTAAACATACCGGGCCAGCCGGACCTCTATTGTGATCCACATGGGGGCTGGAACTCAGGTACTCCATGTTATAATCACAGCGCTCTAAATCTACTGGGCCAGCCAGGCAGTGATGTGACCACATCGGGGATTCGAACCGAGGAACTCCGTGTTATTAGCATAGTGCTCCAAAGATATTGGGCTAGCCAGACTAATGTGATCCACAGGGGGGATTTGAACCCAGGAGGTCCGTTTTATTAGCATGGTGCCGTAACCATAAGAGGCCAACCAGATAGTAATGTGATCCATGTTGAAGATTCGAACCTAGGAACTCCGCTTTATTAGCAGAGTACTGTAATCACAGTGGGCCGGCCAGATAACAATGTGATCCATGTTGAAGATTCGAACCTAGGAACTCCGCTTTATTAACAGAGTACTGTAATCACAGTGGGCCGGCCAGATAGCAATGTGATCCACATGGGGGTTTGAACTCAGGTAGTCCGTGCTGTTAGCGTGATGCTTTAAACATATTGGGCCAGCCAGATAGTAATGCGACCACATGGGGATTCGAACCTAGGAATTCCGTTATTAGCATGTGTTCTACACATATTGGTCCAGCCAAACAGTAATGTGATCTACATAGGGATTCGAACCCAGGAACTGTGTATTATCAGCACAGCGCTCTAACCATTCGAGAAACTGTACCAGCCATAAAGTAATGCCATGGGTGGGGGTTTAGAGCACCTGGTCACGGCGGGAAAGCTGGAGGGAAAGAGAGCACCAGGTAGACCCAGGGAGAAAATGCTGGACGGACTTGCAGAGTGGCTGGGGACGAGGGGGGTGGGAGAGATGCTAGTGGCAACGAGAGATTGAGACAGATGAAAGTCCATGATCACCAACGCCGTGCGGCAGGGCACCTGATGATGATGGTGGGTGGGGGTGGTATCCAGAAGTCCGTGTTATTATCTCAGCGTTCTAAACATACGACATAATGAGCCAGCCATAAAGTAATGCCACCCACATTGGGGTTCAAACCGAGGAATTGCGTATTATTAGCACAGCGCTTTAACCATTAGAGATATTGGGCCAGCTTTAAAGTAATGTCACCCACATGGGAAGGTGGTGCCCAGCACCTCAGCGCTATTAGCACAGAGGTTTAATTAAATATTCGAGATATTGGGCCGAGCACAAAGTTTGCAAAATGAGGAAGCACCGTTGTGTATACCTTCAATTTCAGTTTCAATTTCTCAAGACGACGTCTCCGCGCTCGGAACGAATTTCATATGCACTATCATCACAGGTGCCACGTGTATGGTGATCGTGGCACATGCCTTAAGCCTGTACATAGGCCCATGAGCTGGCCAGGTCCTGAGGCCCTAACTAGAGTATGCTTTAGCTAATCTATATTTAATACTGCTATTTTATTAGCCTACCACTGGAATAATCTTGGTTACATGTAAATGACATGTGTATATATGTATCTTACCTTCAAAAAAGGAACATACATATGAAGTTAATAAATAACAATTAAAGGTCTGAATCACAACACAATTAGCTATTCTGTATAAACTCGTCTCACATGACAGACCCCCCCCCCCTCCCCCTAGTCAGTGCCCAAATGCTCAGCCATGTATCAACTAGGTGAAGCCAATATTTTCTTAAATACCTTGTGACGAGCCATTCAGCATCAGATGTCTTACTGAATATTGGACATGCACGATGTGAAGAACCATATGCAACTATTAAGCGACTGTCATCTATGGAATCTCAGAGAATTATTGATGAGAATCAATAGATTTCTTTAACATATTCATTTACATGACTATCATTATCATCATCAGGTGCCCTACCACATGGTGTTGGCGATCATGGACTTCCATCTGTCTCTATCTCTTGTTGCCTCAAGCATCTCTTCCACCCTCCTTGTCTTCAGCCACTCTGCAATCCGTCTAGTATCTTCTCCCTGGGTCTACCTGGTGCTCTCTTTCCCTCCAGATTTCCTGTTACATGACTATGCTTAAGAGAAAGATTTTAAATGCACTTCAGACTTGACAGGATAGTCGTCAGTTTGGTTTTTAACTGTTGTCTTTCCGGTTAAACATGGGGTTGTTTTAATGTGGTCGTCAGCCCTGATATGGCTTTACTAGTCGGCTGGGCTGTGAGCAATAATTATGAACCTGAACCTAAAGCAACCAGGCATCAATGATAGACCACGTATCTCCTCTCCTGGCACAACTTCACTGGCTCCCTGTATCAAAGCGCATACAGTACAAACTAGACACCATGTGCTACAAAAGCCTCAATATCGCAGCCCCCGATTACCTGTCAAGCCTATTTGAGATCTATGTTCCCTCACGTACCCTCCGCTCTGCCTCCGATCCTCTGACTTTTCGCTTTCCATGCACTAAGCTCAATACCTATGGTCCACGAGCCTTCTCTGTTTCTGGTCCACTCTCCTGGAACAAACTTCCTCTCTCAGTCCGTCAGCAACCTACTTTTGTCTCCTTCAAGTCCGCTCTCAAAACTCACCTTTTCTCTTCTGCATAAAATCCTGACCTCACTCAACCCCCTCTGCAGCCTGTCTCCACTCGGAAGGGAATCACATTGTAATATATAATTGTATATAATATGTTCTATAATTTTCCATTGCTTTTATTCTTTCTCCCCATTTATAGCCATGTGTGTGTGTGTGTGTGTGTGTGTGTGTGTGTGTGTGTGTGTGTGTGTGTGTGTGTGTGTGTGTGTGTGTGTGTGTGTGTGTGTGTGTGTGCGTGCGTGAGTGTGTGTCTGTTTCAGCGCTTAGATTTGATTTTATCAAGATTTTGCGCTATATTTATATTGTAATTATTATTATTATTATTATTATTATTATTATAGTGCTGGCTGGGATTGAACTCGAGAGGTCAGATCTGGAGTTCTGGGCTCTATCACAAGAACCAGACAGACACTTTCTTACTGAACGCTTGGCCTGGCACGATGTGAGACTTAAGCACTTAACGGCGCTCTCCTTAAACAATCTCTTCCCCCCGTTGGGTTGCCAGGGGCTCTTTCAGTACATATATAAATAGTATCTCCACCTTCTGGAAATTCTGTGCTAGAAATTTCCTCTTTTCTGTCACTCTCTTTGTTTCTGCCTTGTTGCCTTGCTCTCTGTCATTTCTACTTATTTTCCGCCTTAATGGTCCATTACCTGTATTTTTTCGATAAAATCTTACGTACTTTTTCTTCGGATTGATAATTGGGTACATGTATTAAGTGCATTTTTGGCTCTAAGGAGGTGAGATATGATTTATGCCTGTTTTTATATATGGTTTGGTGTAATTATGTATGTTTATATTTGTATTCAGGTGTGTTTTTTAAATCTTCCCTGTACAATAAATCGGACGAAATGGTCCTACGCCAGGGGCATGTTCTTAGATTATGTGCGCGAATGCATTGATATGTGTACTTAATTTTCTTTTTATTTTCCTGTTGTGTGTTTTGAAGCGGTTATAGCCCTGATATGGCTCTGCGCAGTCGGCTGGGCTTTAAACAACAATTAAAAAATAACAATCTCTTCAGAAAGGATCCTTCTGATGCAATTTTTACAGTTTTTACAAGAGATCAAAATATTTCATCTGATATGGTTTTACATATAAGAAAATGTTTCTTTAAATGCGTTTTACACTTGCAAGGATAATCAATGGCAAGCCCGGTTTTTAACTATTGTCTTTCCGGTTGAACATGGAGTTGTTTTAACGTGGTGTTAGCCCTGATATGGCTCTAGTAGTTGGCTGGGCTATAAGCAATCATCATCATGATGTTCCCTGCCACATGGCGTTGGCGATCATGCTCACTGTATCTATCCCTTGTTCCCGCAAGCACTCCTCTACCCTCTCTGTCTTCAGCCATTCTGAAGTCCGTCCAATATTTTTTCCCTGGGTCTACCTGGTGCTGTCTTTCCCTCCAGCTTTCCTGTTGTGACCAGGTGCTCCAATTCCTATTGCTATAAGCATTATGAATCTTAAATGGAATTATTATCATCATAATGGGCCAGCCACAGACTAATGCAACACACAGTCAGGGGCCGTCAAACGAACAGATCAGTTGTTGATGTAGGTGGGAGTGAATTGGAGATATCGTATTTTGAGACCACGGTTCTATCAAAAGAACCAACCGAACAGGCCCGAGTGATTCAGACATCTGCGATGGTGTTCAGGAATTTTAAGCAACATCCTCTAAGACACATCCATCAAGTTGGTGGCATTCGAATAAATAGTCTTATTTTTCCCAGTGAGTCTGTAACACATCCTATTCTTGGTAGAAGCCACTGCACAAGTTTCAATTTCAGTTTCTCAAGAAATGGTCTCCGCTGTCAGAATGAATTCCATATGCACTGAAGTCTATGTGATTACGAAGATCCGGAATGATCATGGTATAAGGCATAAGCCTGCATATTATAAGCCCTATGTACTGGCAAGATCTGTCTTCAGCCGCCCTACAAGTCCATCCAATATTTTCTCCCTGGGTCTACCTGGTGTTCTCTTTCCCTCCAGCTTTCCTGTCGTAACCAGGTGTTCATGTGCCCTGCTGCATGGCGTTGGCGATCATGGCCCTCCACACGAATTTTTTCCCATATCTAGCTTGTAGGTTTTGTCTGTTTTTGTACCAGTGCACTAGAAACATTCGGAGGAAAATAAAAATCTCCCCTTTTGTCATTTTGTCATTTGCATGAGGCAAGTGCAGCATACAGGCACAAACATCATCATCATCATCATGTGCCCTGCTGCATGGATGGCGTTGGCGATCATGGCCCTCTACACGAATCTATTCCCTGTCGCTGCAAGTACTCTCCCACCCTCTCTGTCTTCAGCCTCCCTGCAAGTCATCCAATATTTTCTCCCTGGGTCTACCTGCTGTTCTCTTTCCCTCCAGCTTTCCTGTTGCGACCAGGTGTTCTAATTCCCCTTTCCTCATAAAATATCCTATAAATGTCGCTTGTCTTTTCCTAATTTTCTTTATTAATCATCTTCTTGCGTCTGCCTCCGTCAAGACTGTCTCGTTTTTTTCTTTGCTGTCCATGGAACTTTCAACATTCTTCTTAGAAACCACATTTCAGTTGCCTCAGTTTTGTTCTGACTTTGCGTGTTGACTATGTCCATGCCTCACAACCATACAACAGAATCGGTTCTATATAACAGTGAAGAACTCTCTTCCCGATGTTAATTGATAGGCCTTTGTTGGTAAGCGCGCTTTTCATCTTCATGAATGCTGTTTTGGCAGGCACAGTCCTTCTATTTAAATAACCTTGAGCATCCACCTCGTGTCCAAATGGCCACCTGTCTGGGCGATTAGAATCTGCTGACTATTGTTGATCCATATTTGCCAGTCATTGTGACAGAGTTTCGCTTTGTCAGAGGATTTTGAGGACTTTTGAGATCAGCTTCCAAAATATAGGTTAATGCGGATATATTGCAGTATTTGATGTTATCATACCAGTCACCTTCATGTAGTGATAAGCGCAACAGACTACCGACTGGAAGGTTGTGGATTCAAATCCCCATCAATCCTGTCAAAACCACTGCAGGATTTTTCGGTCCCAGCCGGCTCCGACTAAAACTTGAGAGTGCTATGGGCTCATTTAGAAGACTGGGATCACACAATCCAGTCTTGTCCACTTCACGCCCTGCCCTCCTCCCGTGGGATGCCGGGGGCTCTTTCAGTATAAACAGTATCCCCACCTTCTGGAAATTCTGTGCTAGAAATCGCCTCTTTTCTGTCACTCTCTTTGTTTCTGGCTTGTTACTTTGCTTTCTGTCAATTCTACCTATCATGTTCTGCCTTGTTGGTCCATTCACCTGTATGTGTTCGATACAGTCTTACGTACTTTTTTCTTAAGTTTGATAATTGTTTAAGTGCATTTTTGCTTTAGGGAAATGAGATATGCGGAAGAATTTTAGAGAATTTAGTCCCGTTTTTGTATATAGTTTGGAGTACCCTTAGTTATGTTTAGATTTGTATCAGGTATCTTTGGG
>JAPXFY010000022.1:56080804-56093304 GCA_030674185.1 Monoplex corrugatus
TGTTGTTTTGATGAGAGAGAGACAGACAGACAGAGAGATAGAGGGGGGGGAGACAGAAGAGATAGAGGGAGGGAGACAGAAAGAGAGAGAGAGAGAGGGGGGGTCACATAGAGTTTCAGTTTGAATATCTCAAGATAACATCTCCGTGCTCGGAATGAATTCCGTATTGACTGTTGGCACTGATGCCCTGTGATGGAGAAGATGCATAGTGATCATGGCATAATCCTTCTATACCTTCATATAAACTCTAGGTCTTGGATGAAATAGAAAAAAATAGGTCGTGGTTTGGGGGGTGGGGGGGTGTGTGTTGCGTGCATGTGACATGCACTTTATCTTAAGGACATGAAAAAATATTTTTGAGGAAAGAGAGATAAGGAAAAGGGATCATTCCTTACCTTCCTGAGTCCCCAACTCACAGAAGTAGCTGTTCCAGTGTCGTTAGATATTTTTCCTTCTCTGTGATAAACGTCTAAGAACGGTCCTGTGCAGTTCAATAGGTATTTGTTTAGGACAGTGAATGATCGCCTCCGTGGGTGGTGGAGCAGCGAGCGAGCGAGCGAGAGAGAGAGAGTGAGACAGACAGACAACAGGGACTGCATGCAGTTTCACTGAGTATCTCAAGATATAATGTGTGTGTATCTCTCTCTCTCTCTCTCTCTCTCTCTCTCTTCTCTCTCTCTCTCTCTCTCTCTCTCTAGGAGAGAGGCAGAGAAAGGTGTGTGTGTTTATGTGAGAGAAACAGAGGAGAGAGAGGGAGGGGAGAGAGAGAGAGACAGAGAGAGAGAGGGAGACAAGAGAGAGAGAGAGAGTGAGTCCGTTGCATGTATGTGAGCTCAGTGATTATCTTGGGAAGTAAACACTGTTTTTTGTGGAGGAAAGAAAGAAAGCGAAAATAGCTGGAGATAAGAAGGGAAGAAGTCTTTTCTGTTACCTACCAGCTCTCAAATGCCACAGAAAGCTGGAATTACTTCCGCATATCTCATTTCCGTAAAGACAAAAATACACTTAATACATTAGTTATGTAACCACTGATCAATCCTAAGAGAAAGTACGCAAGACTTTATCGAACACATACAGGTGAAAGGACCAGCAAGGCAGAAAACGATAGGAAGAAATGACAGGAAGCAAAGGAACAAAGCAGAAACAAAGAGAGTGAGAGAAAAAGAAAATTTCTAGCACAACATTTTCCAGAAGGTGAAAGATACTACTTATATTGAAAGAGCCCTAGCATCCCCACGGGGGACAGAAGAGAATAACGAATATCAAAAAGAATATAAAAAAAGACAAATACACCATTCTAGTTAGAAGCCTCGAAGTTTGGACTTTGGAGTTTTGCTAGGGGGGATATATCGCACTCAGACAATTCCATATGTGCTCCATCCAAATCTACAAGATATCATCTGGCACTACCTCAGCCTGCACAAAAGTCTTTAGTTGGCAATGTCTTGAAATAGGGGAAGGGGCTAGGGACCTATGAAATAGTAAGCTGACACCACCAGAACGGTGAAAACGTTAAGATGTTAAGATTAAAAAACGTTAGGCACACAAGCCAGAAAACAAACGAGACAGTCTTGATGGAGGCAGACACAAGAAGACCATTGATAAAGAAGATTAGGAAAAGACAAGCAACGTTTATAGACCATTTTATGAGGAAAGGGGAATTGGAGCAACTGGTCACAACAGGAAAGCTGGAGGGAAAGAGAACAGCAGGTAGACCCAGGGGAAAATATTAGACAGACTTGCAGGTGGCTGAGGACAGAGAGGGTGGAAGATGCATTTGCAGCGACAAGAGACAGATGCATACGGAGAGCCATGATCACCAATGCCATGGGGCAGGGCACATGGTGATGATGATGATGCGCACAGGCCGGTTTTCAATGTTTGCGGGCTGGGATTGAACTCGAGCTGTCAGATCTTGAGTCAACGGCTGTATAAAAAAATCCGACCAGCCCACGAAAAAAAAAATCATATAAACCACATCAAGTCTTAGTGACTCCTGAAAACACAAAAATAACCAACGTGCGTATTGTGGAAAACGGACGGAGTTTAATCGCCGATATGGCGGGTGGAAAAATCAACAGTACACAAAAAGGCCATACACTTAAAAGCTGCTCGTGTATGTATACGAGTACACGTGATTTTCAGATCACCACCGCAGAAAGAGAACGAAGTAAGTGCACCACAGTTTCTCTGTAACGAAGATATCTGGGAGAATTTTTTTGTAAAGGACAAGATAAAAGAGTTTTTTCTTTGATTAGTGAGAAGAGGGATGGGAAGGGGGATAAAAAGATTTTCTTTCCCATGGTTCCCCGGAGTCGCAGTGATTGTTCTTATGAGGACTTCCCCTTTAAAGAATAATCACACACTTTTTGTTTTCTCTGCCATCACATCTGGGAGAGTGTGAGTAAAAGTGAAATGGGTGTTCGTTTAGGCCAGTGAAAGAACGTCCCCACGGGAGCAAAATTACAATCTTTTCTCGTCCACTGAGTGGCTGTGGCTGTCCTCACTAAGGCTTTACAAGCCTTTCCCATTAAGGAATTATCACACACATTTTCTCCTCTTAGTGATAACGTTTGACAGTCTTTGTGTGAAGTAAAACGAGCGTTCATTTAGGCCAGGGACTGATCGTTCGGACGGGAGGTAGGGGTGGGGGAGGGGGAGAGGAGCTTGTCTCTTCTCCTGAATTGCAGTGACTGTCCTTTTGAAGTCATAGTGTCCTTTTGAAGCCTTACTAACATTATTCCTTTTCTCTCACACTGGACGGGCAGCAGGAGTTTCAGTCTTTTTCTGCTAATTTTTGTACGTAGTGTGTGTTTGTCTGTGATCTTACGCTTGACAAAGGCCAGTTGGCCGAAAATTTGCGCCTGTCTTGTGTTGTATTAATTACGCGTTCTTATTCTTTTTTCTGTGTGTATGTGTTTTTTTTCGGGTTCCTGTTCGCTTGAACGCAGGCAGTCACCACTTGTCTTCGATTTCATACTAACCTTCGCCATTTGAGGAAGCGTTACACAGTTTTCTTTCTCTCTAACCACATCTGACAGATTTCGGAGTATTTTTCTAGAGAGATTCATCGTGCTTAAACAGTTCAGTATGAACTCAATCCAAATCTTCCAGAAATTATCTGGCAGACTCCTTGAGCCTGCGCAAACTTCCTAAGTGCTGGCAAGGTCTTGAAATGGGAGGGAGGGTGGGGAAGGGACCTGTGAAATATGAAACTGACGCCGTCAGAATGAATGAAACATTAAGGAGGGCAGGGATCAGGCCATTTTTTAAATGTTGCAGGCTGGGATTAAAATCGAGATATCAGATCTTGAGCCCACGATTTTATCAAGAGAACTCACTCATGTGAAAAAGAAATCTTTGTAAAATGAGCGGGCCTCAGTAGCTCAGTTGATTTTGAGCGTCGGATTCACATGCTAATGGTTGTGGGTTCGAATCCCGGGGTGCGCTACATTAAAACTGTCCTCACTGTCCCATCTTACCATCATTGTTGTTCTGGTGGCGTCGGTATGAATTAGATAATTTCCCCCTTTCCCCCACTTCCCAGGGATGGTTATCCCCGTCGGCCATGTCACCTGAGGTGGGTGCCAACGTAAAAACTGAACCAAATCAATCAGTCTTTGTAAGATGAAGTGTTCAGTTAGGCCAATGAAAGATCCTCTTTATAGAGAGGGAGAGAGAGGGGATGGCAATCTTTTCTTTTCCTTTGAGTCACAGTCACTGTCCTCCTGATGGCCTACCAGCCTTCCCCATTACGGAATTATCTTAGCATTGATTGGTCGGCTCGAGCGTGATGTCACGTTTAATGGCGTCTGCTGCAAAGGGTTTGAGTGAAGTTTCGTTCAACGAGGGTCGAGGTCCGTTTGAAGAGAAGTAACTTGTGTGTGTGCGTGTGCGTGCGTGCGTGGTGGTGTGTGTGTGTGTGTGTGTGTGTGTGTGTGTGTGTGTGTGTGTGTGTGTGTGTGTGTGCGCGCAAATACATCTTCCATCCTCTCTGTCCTCAGCCACCCCGCAAGTATATATGTATATTTATATGTGTGTGTGTGTGTGTGTCCGTAACAAGTCCGTGTAGCTTTAATGCTAACTGTACAATAAATGGGTATATGATGATATGGTCTCCTGAACGCCAATAATTAAAACTGAATGTCTTACTCAACTGAATTGGTTAGTTCATTAGTTCATGGGGAGCATTTTGTCCACTGCAAACCTTTTCCTGGACAATTTCTATTTATATGATAGAAAAATTATGTTAACGAATACGAATGCCTGCATAGAAAAATTATGTTACGAATACGAATGCCTGCATAGAAATTATGTTAAAGAATACGATGCCTGCATGAAAAATATGTTAACGAATACGAAGCCTGATAGAAAAATTATGTTAAGAATACGAATGCCTGCATTTCAACCAAAAGTAAAGGGCTTTAACTTTTTCCCCACTTTATTTATTTATTTATTCATCTATTTATTTGTTTGTTTATTTATTTATTTGTTTGTTTGTTTATTCATACATTCCTTCCTTCATTCATGCATTCATTCATTCATTCAAACAATCAATCAATAATCTATCTATCTATCTATCTATCTGTCTGTCTGTCATCTGCTTCTTTCCTATCTATCTATCTATCTATCTATCTATCTATCTATTATCTATCTATCTATCTATCTATCTATCTACCAACCATTTTATTTATTTAGTTACATTCTCCCATTTTCAATAGTGATATCGTCAAACAATTACCCTAATCAGATTTCTTTTTCATTTCTTGTTACTTTAATGTGACCTTATTGTGTGTCTATAGACCAGCATAGTCTGGGTCCCCATGCTACATAAATAGTTCCATTCCCAGTTTGATATAGCGCTCAGTGGCACACTCGACTGTTCTTTTTATCTCTTTCCCCAAAGAAATGCTTTCAACATTTCTGTACATAATTCTTGTAAACAGAGTAAACAGAGGCATCAAGTATATTCTAATTCAGATTGTAAAGTCAAGGTTATCTCCCTTCTCTATGTCGGTAATGTCAAGGTTATCTCCCTTTTCTATTGTAGATAATGTCAAGGTTACTTCTCTTCTCTATTGTCAAGGTTATCTCCCTTCTCCTTTGTAGATAATGTCAAGAGTTACCTCCCTTTTTATTGTAGGTAATGTCAAGGTTATCTCCTCTCTCTGTTGTAGGTAATATCAAGGTTATCTCCCTTCTCTACATGTATTGAAGGTAATGTCAAGGTTACCTCCCTTCTCTGTTGTAGGTGATGTCAAGGTTATCTCCCTTCATCTCTTTTGTAGGTAATGTAAGGTTATCTCCCTTCTTCCCTTTTGTAGGTAATGTCAAGGTTATCTCCCTTCTTCCCTTTTGTAGGTAATGTGAAGGTTATCTCCCTTCTTCCCTTTTGTAGGTAATGTGAAGGTTATCTCCCTTCTCCTTTGTAGGTAATGTGAAGGTTATCTCCCTTCTCTTTTGTAGGTAATGTCAAGGTTATTTTCTTTCTCTGTTCGTTTTGTAACACACACCCCTCCCCTAATTCTGACAAATGACCCTCAAATTATGTCTGTGAAACTAAACTGTAGTGGTCATTAGATTTTTTTTCAATGTATAGTACTATATTCACCTTCCGCCGTGGGGATGCTGGGGGGGGGGGGGGGCTCTTTCAATAAATAAATAGTATCCCCCACCTTCTGGAAATTATGTGTAAAAAATGTTCTCTTTTCTGTTACTTTTTCTTTATTTTTTCCTCCTTTGCTTTCTGTCATTTCTTTCTATTATTTTCTGCCTTGCTGGTCCATTTACCTGTATGTGTTCGATAAAGTATTACGTGCTTTCTCTTAGGATTGGTAACTGGGTACATGAATTATGTGCGCTTTTGACTCTAGGAAATGAGATATGCGGAGACAATTTTAAGTAATTGGGCCCTGTTTTTATAAATGCTTTATTGTTCTTAGTTTTGTTTAAATTTGTATTCAAATATTTTTAATCCCCCTGTGTGATCAATTGGACGAGATGAAGTGGTCAACGCCAGGTGCATCTCCTTAGATTATGTGCGCGAATGCATGATAATTTTCTTTTCATTTTTTTCCTGTTAAAGTTTTGTGTGCGTATTTAAATGGTTTGTTTTATAGTCCTGATACGGCTCTATGTAATCGGCTGGGCTTGAAACAAAAATGACAGTAAATAACAGTGTTGAAGTATAAAATGAATTATTTATAATTTATTTTCAAACTTCGTGTTCATATGTGGTGTGTGTTCATCTGTTATTGTTTTTATTAAAGCAAACAACATCAAAAACAACACACTAACAGACCAGCCAAACAACCAACAAAACAAACAAACAAACGAACAGTGAAACAAAACAAACGAACGAGCCTACCCAATGTTTCGTTCAATATGCAAACCTTAGAAGGACTTAACTTTCTCAGAGATTTCCGTTGTCTCCGTTCTCTGTCTGTCTCTCTCTCTCTCTCTCTCTCTCTTCTCTCTCTCTCTCTCTCTCTCTCTCTCTCTCTCTTCTCTCTGTCACTGTAACTCACTTTCTCTGTCTCGTCATTCACACATACACACACTCTCTCTTTCTCATTCGCTCTCTCTCCTCTTTCTTTCTTTCTTTCTTTCTCTCCCCTCTCTCTCTTTCTAACTCACTCTCTAACTCACTTCCTCTCTCTCTCATTCACATACACTCACTCTCTCTCATTCATTCTCTCTCCTCTTTCTTTCTTCTCTCTCTCTCTCTCTCTCTCTCCCTCCTCCTCTCTTTTTCTTTCTTTCTCTCACTCTCTCTTTCTGTCTGTCTGTCTCTCTCTGTCTCCCTGTCTCTGTCTGTCTTTTTTTTTTCTTTTTAGCTTTCTTTCTCTTTCTTTCTGTCTCTGTCTCTCTGTCTCTCTCTGCCCTCTCTCTATATCTGTCTGTGTGTCTGTCTGTCTCTCTATCTGTCTCTCTCTCCTCCTCCTCTCTTTCGCTCTCTCTCTCTCTCTCTCACTCGCTCTTACCCTCACTAACTCGCTCACTCAGTCAATTACTCACCACTCACTCACTCACTCACTCACTCACGCGCTCGTAAAATGGATTTCTCCTTGAAGCGATTTTGGCAGTGACAAAATGCCTGGTCAGTTGTCTAATGCCCAGGCTGTTAGGTGTTGTGTCTCTTTGTACTTCTAGGTAGATTGAGAGAGGGTATGTGGAGATTGACCTGTTTTGTGTGTGTGTGTGTGTGTGTGTGTGTGTGTGTGTGTGTGTGTGTGTGTGTGTGTGTGTGTGTGTGTGTGTGTGTGTGGTTTATGCATATCTGCGAACACCTGCAGATTCCTTTTTGTGCAATCTCAGTCAAAGTGATTGCCAGCCTTCAAACGTGTGCAAACCAGAAACGCATGAAAATGTGGGGAGAATGCGTGTTCAATTTTCATTAGGCGACGGCTGAATAATGGGGGGGGGGGGGGGGGGGGGGGTGTACTTTGTGCTGTTTTTTCACTCTCTCTGTCTGTCTCTCTCTCTTTCTCTCTCACTCACACACCACACACACACACACACACACACCACGCACGCACGCATCCCACATAACCATACACACAACACAACACCACACACACGCAAAACGCACAGCACACACACACGCACGCACCACCACACACAACACACACACACACACACACATACACACACGTACATACACACAGATACGGTGATTACAGATTTCATACCTATGCCTCTCCGTCTGTCTCTCAAACGACAAGGAATGCTGTCAGTCTGTGATTTCCTCATGTATTATTCATTATGTTATTGATTTATTGATGTATATATTTTTCAGTAGTTTAAGTTGTAGGCAGATATGTAGATTAACAGCAGCAAGTTTGAAGGAATGACTCTTAGCTAATAACTTCTCTACCATTGGAAAATAAAGCATATCTGTCATTGTTTCTCTCTCTGTCTCTCTCTCTCTCTCTGTCTCTCTGTCTCTCTGTCTCTCTCTCTCTTCTCTGTCTCTCTCCTCTCTGTCTCTCTGTCTCTCTCTCTGTCTCTCTCTCTCTTTGTCTTTCTTTTTCTCTTTATCTCTCTCTCTCTTCTTTCTTTCTTTCTTTCTTTCTGTCTTTCTTATTCTCTTTCTCTCTCTTTCTCTCTCTCTCTTTCTTTCTCTCTGTCTCTCTCTCTCCCCTCCCTCCCTCCCCCCTCTCTGGCTCTCTCTTTCTTTGCACTCTACTTCCCTTTCTCTGTCCCCTCTCTCTGTCTTTCTCTGTCTACCCTCTCTCTCTCTCTCTCTCTCTGTCTCTTCTCTTGTCTTCTCTCTGTCTCTGTCTCTCCCCTCTCTCTCCTCTCTCTCTCTCTCCCCTGCGCCCCCTAGTCTCTCTCGAAATGCATGCATGTAAGGTCTTGTTGTTGATTATCGTTTTGTTATGTAGAAGCTTGTTGATTAAACGTATGCTTTGTATTCATATCTGTTCGTTTGACCTCTTCGTGAGGGGGCAGAGCCTTTGACGAATAGCTTGTCCATATTTTTATATTCCCTTCTCTCTCTGTCTTCCACTCTCAGTGTTCTCTCTTTATCTCAGAATGCATATGTGCATCGTCTTAATGTACATTATTGTTTTGTTCTGTATGAGTTGGTAGGCTAAATAGTTTGCTTTATATCTATGTATGTTCATTTTATCCCTTCATGAGGGTAGGGGCATTAACGAATAACTTATCCGTATCTCATCATTCACCCTGTGTGTGTGTGTGTGTGTGTGTGTGTGTGTGTGTGTGTGTGTGTGTGTGTGTGTGTGTGTGTGTGTGTGTCTGTCTGTCTGTGTCTGTGTGTGTGTCTGTCAGTCTCTCTCTCTCTCTGCCCCCTACCCTGTGTCTCTCTCTCTCTCTCTCCCTCTCTCTCTCCCTGTCTCTGTCTCTGTCTATCTATCTATCTATCTACTCTATCTATCTATCTATCTATCTGTGTCTATCTGTCTGTCTGACTGTCTGTCTGTCTGTCTCTGTGCCTCTCTTTTTCCCAACCCTTTCTCTGTCCCTCTCTCTCTATCTCTCCCTCTTCTCTCTTTCTCTCTTGCTCTCTCTCTCTCTCTGCTCTCTCTCTTCTATCATCTGTCTCTGTTTCTCTCTCCCCTCATCCCCTTCCCTTTCTCTCTCGTTCTCTCTCTCTGTCTCTCATCTGTCTCTATCTATCTTTCTATCTATCTGTCTGTCTGTCTGTCTTTCTGTCTGTCTATCTATCTATTCTGTTCTCTCTCCCCTATCCCTCCCTTTCTCTCTCGCTCTCATCTCTCTGTCTCTGTCTCTATCTATCTATCTATCTTTCTATCTGTCTGTCTGTCTGCTATCTGTCTGTCTTTCTGTCTGTCATCTATCACTCTTTCCTCTCCCTCATCCCTTCCCTTTCTCTCTCGCTCTCACTCACTCACTCACTGACTGACTCACTGACTCACTCACTGTCACCACCCAGCCTCTCTCTCTGTGTCTTACCCTGTACAGGTATTAAATTGGATTATCATTACTCCAAAATTAGATGGAACAGAGTCCTGACATTTTTTGCTTGTTCTTGATTCTACCAGCTTGAAGAAGAAGACGTCATTGATTGCCGATAACTACGCTCCTCTATCGACCTTGTCGTCACTGGGCAGAAAGATGAACACCAAGGGAAAGATGGAGGGAGAGGGCGTGGGGGTGTGGGGGGGGGTTGGGGGTAGAGGAGGGGTCAATATGATTCCAAGCAACCAAAAAATAAGTAGAAGAGAAAAGCGTCAAACGATTTTCTTTTTGAAAGCGTTGAAAAAGAAAATGGAAGAAATTTTGTATATCACAGTTGTAATAATAATAATAATAGATAACAATAATAATGTTATAATGATGATGATGATAATAATAGCGATTAACTAATAATAATAATAATAATAATAATAATAATAGTGATAATAATATAATTGAGTTTTCCTTTATGACATCTTTCTTGAGGAAACAGTTCTTGTTTCAGCATACGTGCCCCCCAGAAATGTCGTCTTTCTTTTCTTTATGATGTTCACCAGTTTGTTGGACGTCCAGTTCTTTGAGGATGTTTTCATTTGTTCTTTTATCATCCCATTTCACTCTAAGAAGGCGTCTGTAAAACCACATGTCAGCGCTGTTTATTGACAAACATAAAACCATTGTGACAAGCAGTTGAACGCGGAGAAGCGGCTGTCATAAAGGACTACCAA
This sequence comes from Monoplex corrugatus, assembly GCA_030674185.1. Classification (NCBI taxonomy): domain Eukaryota; kingdom Metazoa; phylum Mollusca; class Gastropoda; order Littorinimorpha; family Ranellidae; genus Monoplex; species Monoplex corrugatus. Next base: position 56,090,977 of record JAPXFY010000022.1, read on the forward strand.
CTCGAGGTCGTGGGTTCGAAACCCCCTACCGATTAAGAATATTAACCCTTTGACTCCACCAACTGCAAAAACTTAACCCTTTGACTCCCTCATATTATCCACCAGCTTCCTGCAGGAAGTTGGTGGATAGGGTGAGGGAATCAAAGGGTTAAGTTTTTGCTTTTCTGTCATGGTTAGTAAATGCAGGATGCTGGCGGGTAGGGTGCGGGAATCAAAGGATTAATGTAGTATTTTCCGGCTCTGACCAGCTCTTACACAGGGTTGACCGTGCTGTACGCTTCTTTAAAAGACTAGAACCGTGCCACACAGTCAAGTCTCATGCAGCGGCTTTTCTACTTGATCCTCACGAATGTACGGCATTGCCCGGCTGCCTTGGTAAGAAAACTTGGAGAGACAGGTTGATTTCCCATATCCCACCCCTTAAAGGCCAATAACCCTTCTTGCGTTTCTAAAGTCTTGGTAAAAAGTGAATATGAACATGAATTTGAAGCGAGGGAGAGGGGATGGGCGCCGCCTTGGTGGTGCTGGCCCCATGAAAAGTTGAGGTCTCTGCCACTTCGCTCTTCTACTACCCCAGGATTATGGAACTATCTAAGTAGGACCTCAGGACCTGCCAGCTCTTGGGTTGATGTGCAGGCTTAAGGTTTGTGCTGTGATCGTTCTGGATCTTCTCCATCGCATGGCACCTGTGACATTAGTTCATATGGAATTCATTCCGCGCGTGGAGACGTCATCTTGAGAAACTAAACTGAAACTGAACGCACATTCCCCTAATTTCAAAGTGCAATGATTTTTTTTTTACAGGCTTCCATTTTTGTTTATCATTTCCTTTTTCTTTCAGCTCAGAGGGGATAGAAAACTTGCTTGTATGTAAATGTGCATGGTTAACCCTTTGCCTTCCTCAGGCTGTTCGCAAGCTTCCTGCAGTGAGAAAGTGGTGGGTAGTCTGAGGGAGTCAAACGGTAAATAAATGACGACTACAATGACACAAACGCCAACTCAGTGTCAGGGGGAAGTAACTGCCAGTTTCATTATTTCTTTCGAGACTCAGAGGGTCCAAGGGTTAGTGAGCCACTGTTATAATGACACAAAACACAAGTTAGTGGCAGGAGAAGTGAAGCGTTATTTCTTTTCCGACGGAGGGAGTCAAAAAGATAATCACAGTCATACGGACAAAAATACCACCTGGGTGTCAAGGGAAGTAATTGTCACCATTTCGTTATTGCTTCCAAAGGTGACGAGAGTTAAGGAGTAAATACAGATGAGTGTTTTCCCCAAGCCTGAGACAGTTTAAGAGTTAATAAGTCACAATCACGACGACACAGACGCCACCTCGTGACAAGGGAAGTAACTATCACTTTTCTTTTTTATTTCCCCTGTGTTAGAAAATTGTCTTCACTTCTCCCCTGTCCATCCGTACACGAATAGTGGTGAGGTTTGTTGGTATGAATTGCCCAAAGAGGATCAGGTAACGCCATTTTTTTTTGTTTTTGTTTGTTTGTTGTTTGTTGTTGTTTGTTTTTTTGGGGAAGGGGGTCTGGCTGGTTCTGTGATAAAGCCAAGGATCAAAAGATCTCACGTCTTGAGTTCAGTTCCATCCTTTAGTAAAGATGGCTTGTTGGCTGCCCATCTTAATGCTCCATCCTTCTTATGGTGTCACTGTTTCATAGGTCCTGTTTTTTTATCCTTAGTTCAGCACCTTGCCAGCGCTCACGTTTTTGCGCAGGCTTTAAGGAGTCTGCCAGATAACTGTTAATAGATTTGGCTGGATGTCTTATGGAACTGTTTGGGTGCGACGAAACTGTTGAGCAGATCCTAAAGTATTTTTTTCTTTCCGTATTTGATTTTTCCTTTTATTGTTTTTTCTTTTGTGTGTGTGTTGTTGTGTGTGTGTGTGTGTGTGTGTGTGTGTGTGTGTGTGTGTGTGTGTGTGTGTGGTGTGTTGTGTGTGTGTGTGTGTGTGTCTGTTTCCTTCTCCTTCTTTATTGACTTATTTCTTCATTTGGTTTTGTTTATTATATATATATATATATACATATATATATATATATTAATTTATATATATATATCATATATACATACATCATACATAATATATGCATACATACATATAATCTTTATTAATGTATTTTCTTTATCCATTAACAATTGAGCGTCAAACGCTTCATAATTACTTTCCGCCTCTCTCTCCTCTCTCTCTCTCTCTCTCTCTCTCTCCTCTCTCTCTCTCTCTCTCCCTCTCTCTGCCTCCTTCCTTCTCTCTCTGTCTCTCTCACTCTATCTCACTTTCTCTCTTTCTCCTTCTCCCTCTCTGTCTGTCCGTCTGTC
>JAPXFY010000022.1:56100804-56103304 GCA_030674185.1 Monoplex corrugatus
TAAACACGATGAAGTTCCTAACCAGTGTAAGTTACAAAACCTCTCACTCAAGTACCGGAAAGTTAGCAGAAGGTCTTACCTGTGGAGGCTATCATACCACTCAATCAATTAGCGTTCGCCTTTGTGAACAGAAGGCCAAGAAGAAAAGGAGGGATCTGTTTGTCTGTCTGTATCTGTATCTGTCTGTCGCTGTCTCTCTCTGTCTTTCTCTCCCACTCCTCTGTCTCTTTCTGTCTCTGTGTCTGTCTCTCTGTCTCTGTCTCTCTCTCTGTCTGTCTATCTGTGCCTCTCTTTCTCTCTCTCTCTTTCTGTCTCTCTGTCTGTCTCTCTGTCTGTCTCTTTCTCTGTCTGTCTGTCTGTCTCTTCTTCTTCTCTCTCTCCTCTCCCCCCTTCCCTCCCACTATCTGTTTGTCTCTGCCTCTCTCTCCCTCCCCATTGTCTGTCTATTTCTCTGTCTCTCTTTGTCTTTTGTTTCTGTCTTTCTCTGTCTGTCTGTCTGTCTCTCTCTCTCTTTCTTCCTCTCTCTCTCTCTCCCTCCCTCCCCCTCTCTCTCCCCTTCAAAAACACACACGTACGCACGCGCTGTGAACTGGTAATGGGGGAGGGAGGAGGGGATAAACTGCGCAAATTACGAGGAATCTCCCCCCCCCTCCTCTCTGTCTCTGCCTCTGTCTCTGTTTCTGTCTCACTCTCACTCTCACCCCCCCCCCTCTCTCTCTCTTACTCACTCTTTCCCTCTCTCACTCAAAAACACACTCTACGACAACACGACATATCAATAACTTTTTGGGATCCGGGAGCAAGGTTGACGTGAAAAACTTGTGACTGCTAACCATAACATTGACCAAAGAACCCCCTCATTCATAAACCAATGGGTCGGAAACGATGACGACAGCGGAACGGTGTGGGCGGTTAGCATACGACGGGCGCTGTAATCAAGCGGACAAGACGTCAAATCTTGCGTTCGGAAGGTCTGGGGTTCGATCCTGCCTGGGTACCTCCCAATCTGGTGGGTAAAAAGTGGAGATTTTTTTTCCCCATTTCCCAGGTCAACATATCAATGGAAGAAAAGGAAGGAATCTTTTCTTTAACCCTTTGACTTCTGCATCTCCTCCACCCACCAGCAACAATTTAACCCTTTTTAACTCCCTCACATGCAAAAACCTGGTGGATAGGGTGAGGGAAGTCGAAAGGTTTAAGTTTTTCTTTTCCTGTCGTGGTTGACAGTGCACGATGCTAGTCGATAAACCGAGGGCGTCAAAGGGTTAATAAGTTCTCTGCACAGGCATGATCTTAGACAAAAATGAAGAAAGAAAAAAAAGACTTTATGGAGGGGAGAGGGCGGTTGGAAGGGAAGACGGAGAATTATTGAAAGGAAGAAGGAGAACAGTTGAAAGGAAGAAGGAGAACAATTTTACGGAAGAAGAACAATTGAAAGGAAGAAGGAGTGTAAAGAACAAGGTTAAAATTTGAAAGGAAGAAGGAGAACGATTGAAAGGAAGAAGGAGAACAGTTGAAAGGAAGAAGGAGAACGATTGAAAGGAAGAAGGAGAACAGTTGAAAGGAAGAAGGAGAACAGTTGAAAGGAAGAAGGAGAACGATTGAAAGAAGGAGAACAGTTGAAAGGAAGAAGGAGAACGATTGAAAGGAAGAAGGAGAACGATTGAAAGGAAGAAGGAGAACAGTTGAAAGGAAGAAGGAGAACGATTGAGAGGAAGAAGGAGAACAGTTGAAAGGAAGAAGGAGAACGATTGAAAGGAAGAAGGAGAACGATTGAAAGGAAGAAGGAGAACAGTTGAAAGGAAGAAGGAGAACAGTTGAAAGGAAGAAGGAGAACAGTTGAAAGGAAGAAGGAGAACGATTGAAAGGAAGAAGGAGAACGATTGAAAGGAAGAAGGAGAACAGTTGAAAGGAAGAAGGAGAACGATTGAAAGGAAGAAGGAGAACGATTGAAAGGAAGAAGGAGAACAGTTGAAAGGAAGAAGGAGACCAGTTAAAAGGAAAAGGGGGAACAATTGAATAAAGAAGGAGAAACATTCAAAGGAAGAAAGAGAACATCTTTAAGGAAAAGGAAGAACAACAACAATTGTCTCTCTCCCTCTCTCTCTTTCTCTTTCTCCCTCCCCCTCTCTGCGTCCTTCTCTCTCTCTCTCTCTCTCTCTCTCTCTCTCTCTCTCCCCCCCCTCCCCCCCCCCTGTCTCTGTCTCAACCCCCACTCCCATCTGTTCCAGGATCTTGCCCGCTCAAAGGATTCTTTTTTCCAGGCTAAGGGAGTCCACCAGGTAATTGCTGGCGGATTTGAATGGAGCGCATGTGGACTTAAACGAGTACAATGACTGACAAAATTCCTGCTGCGAACTCCGTGAACAGAAGGCATTGGGGCCGGGGAAGAAAGGAAGGAGTGTGGGGGGGGGGGAGAAGACCGGAGGGGGAATGGGGGCGGGAGGGATCGCGATCCTAATCACAGCCCTTTGACCTCACAGTCACAGCTGATTGGAGC
>JAPXFY010000022.1:56105804-56113304 GCA_030674185.1 Monoplex corrugatus
CTGTCTCTCTCTCTCTCTGTCTGTCTCTCTCTCAACCCCCGTCTCTTTCTACTAATCTCTCTTCAGCTCGCTCACACATTCCACCCTGTTTATTCGGGTGAGCAGTCAAGGGAGCGCATAGCGTGTGTCATACATCACAGGTTGAAAAACTTTCACATCGCCAGTGCCAAGCGCGCCACCCTTGATCTCTTAAAAAAACAAGAAGAGGAGAAAAATTCAGTATTTCCCCTACTGTCCTGGTACACATATGTACGTGTGTATGTGCGTGCTTTTTTTTGTTGAGTATGGCCGTTTTAATTTAACCCTTTGACTCCCACAACCTATCCACCAACTGCAAAAATTTAGTCCTTTGATTCCTTCACCCTATCCACCAGCTTCCTGCAGGAAGCTGGTGGATTGGGTGAGGGAATCAAAGGGTTAAGTTTTTGTTATGCTTGCATGGTTGGCAATGCAGCATGGTAGTGGACAGGGTACGGGAGTCAAAGGGTTAAAAAAGAACATGAAAAAAGTGGGTTCTTGGGTGGCGGATGTTTGGTTAACTCTTTCGTGTCTTCGGCGGCCCGCCAGCCGAATTGGTTGGAACATTATGTTGGCTTTTTCTTTTCTTTGTGTCATCATGTGCATCCAAAGACATCAAAATAAGAATTTGGATTGGCAAAGCAAAAATATGGTCCAACTCAACAACATCTGGAGAGACAGAGGCATACCAAATGGCCTGAAAATTAATGATGATGATGATGGTGATGATGATGATGGTGATGATAATGATCATTGCCAGTAGTGCATAAAGCGGATGGACAGGATGAAGGAATCAAAGGGTTCAGTTTTCGCTTGGGATGCCGGTGGCTCTTTCAGTATAAATAGCATCCCCACCTTCTGGACATTCTGTGCTAGAAATTGTCTTTTTTCTGTCACTCTCTTTGTTTCTGCCTTGTTCCTTTGCTTTCTGTCATTTCTTCCTATCATTTTCTGCCTTGCTGGTCCATTCACCTGTATGTGTTCGATAAAGTCTTACGTACTTTTTGTTAGGATTGATAATTGGCTAAATGTCTTCAGTGCATTCTTGGCTCTAGAGAAATATGATACGCGGAAGCATTTTTAGGTGATTTAGTTTTTTTTTTTATGTTGTAGTGTTCTTGTTATGTTTAAATTTGTATTCAGTTATAGTTTTTTAAATCTTCTGTGTGATAGATTGGACGGAGTGGTCAACGCCAGGGGCGTCTCCTTAGATTATGTGCGCGAATGCATGGATATGTGAACTTAATTTTCTTTTCCTTTTTTTCTCCTGTTGAAGTACTGTGTTTTGAAACGGTTATAGCCCTTATATTGCAGAAAGCTGGTGAACAGGGTGAGGGAGTCAAAAGGTTAAGTTCTTGCTTTACTGTTATGGCTGATAATGGGGAGAGCTTGCAGACAGGGTGAAGGAGTCAAAGGGTTAAGTTCTTGCATTATTGTTACGGCCTATAATGCAGAAAGCTGGTGGACAGGGTGAAGGAGTCAGAGGGTTAAGTTTTTGCTTGACTATTAAGGCCTATAATGCAGAAAGCTTGCGGACAGGGTGAAGGAGTCAAAGGGTTAAGTTTTTGCTTGACCGTTAAGACTTATCATGCAGAAAGCTTGCGGACAGGGTGAAGGAGTTAGAGGGTTCAGTTTTTGCTTTACTACCATGGCGGATAATGCAAGGAGTTTCGGGATAGGGTGAGGGAGTCAAAGGGTTAAGTTTTCGTTATCAATTAGCTGTGTCTTAAAGTGGGCCTGGTTAGGCCTTGGGGCATTATTGTGGGTGTACATGTATCTGATTTTACAGTGTGTGCTCGCTACGAGTGAGAGGGAAAAGTTGTGTTGGAAGTTTTCCTTATTACTGATGGTAAGTTTTTTTGTGTTTAGCTGCTGTGTGGTTGGTTCAGATTTGTGAAATTCAACTGGTTAAAGAAGTTTAGACGAATGTGAGAGTTCAGATGTTGAAAAGTTTGTTTATAGTTTGGATTTTGTAGATTTTCTAAACAAAAACGTGTAGGTGTACGCACAGGTAATGTATTATCGGTATCATTTTTTGTACAGTTTGAAATTTGTCCGAGTCCAAGCTTTCAAACCTTTATATACTGGTTATAGTAATAAAAATGTTGCAATCGTTTTTATTGTTTAGAGAATTAAAATTAAAATGATTGTAGAATTGCATACCTATTACGGGATTGTGTTGTTGTTGTTGTGTTTTTAGTTTTGTTGTTATTCTTTTGTGTGTGTGTTGTGTGTGATTTTTGTTTGTTTTGTTTTTTGTTTGTTTGTTTGTTTGTTTGTTTTGGGGGTCGTTTTATTCGTTTTGCTGTTGTTTTCTTTTCCCTTAGACATTAGTCGAAGTATTATTGTATTTTCGTATTACGTTTTCTAAAATTCGTTCTGGATCAGCATCTTTAACGATGTCAACAACAACAACAACAACAACAACGACAACGACAACAACAACAACAACAACAACTTGTACTTGCATCTTCCAGATACCAACTTTTTGAGTTAAAACATTGTCACAAGGCTGCTATAAGCATTAGTTTTGTCTTCGGTCGGTTGTTTTGCTTGTTGATGGTATTGTTGATGTTGATGGTAGTTTTGGTGGTGATATTGGTACCGATGGTAGTGGTAACGGTGGGGATGGTAATAAAGGTGTTGATAGTGTGGTGATGGTAGTGGTATTGATGATGGTGGTGGTGGTTGCTAATCTCCTTTTTTTAAAACCCTTTTCAAGGCGCTTGTTTTTAAACATTTGGATGGGTTTCTGTTGTCTTGTCTTGTTTTGTTGAATACGCGCTTGCATTGGTTTTCTTGTTCTTCTGGTTCCTTTTTGGGTTTTTGTTGTTGTTGTGCAAATGAGGAACGTTGAATGACGAAAAAGTAAACAAAAAGAGGAAAGAAGAGAAACAATGAAAATGACAATGACAATGACACTGCTGATTTATGTTCTAACGATATAAGTTATCAGTCAAAAGCCATTTTTATTTTTATTTTCAAACTTCCTGTTGTTAATCTACATACCTGCTTAGAAGTGTAGATTCTGAAAAAGGAATACATCAGAGAGAGATAGACAGACAGACAGACAGCCAGACAGACAGATGGATAGAAGAGAACAAATTAGAATCGATTGAACTCGTTCCTGCTTTTCTTGAAATGATGATTATTGACGACAGAAAGAAATGAGGAAATGGAGAAGAATGTAAAAAATAAAACAAAGAAAAGACAAGAAAGAGTACATCAGAGAAAAGGACAGGTTCGATCTGAATCATTACAATTGTTCTTTAGTAATGAATATGACAAGAAAAGTGAATGGAAAGGAACAGAAAAGAATTGGGAAAGTGAAAAAAGAAAACGACAGCGAGAGAGATGGGGGACGGGGATGGGGGGTTGCGTTGAGAGAGATATGTATATGAGAAAAGATGGAGAAGAGGGGAAAGAGAGGGGGTGTGGGAAGAGAGAGAGAAAGAAAATGACATTGATACTTTAATCAAAGAACATAACTCTTGAGAGTCACGTAGGAATTATATCCCATGTTGTAGAACTTCTTAAATCTAACACAGTTTGCGTACCCATTCAGACCCATTGATACTTTATTTTCCAATGATACAAGTTATTAGCTAAAAAACATTCAACAGAGACAAAGACAAAGAAAGATAGAGACAGACAGACAGCAGACAAAAATTTCAACAGAGAGAGAGACAGAGAGAGAGAGAGACAGACAGAGGGACAGAGAGAGATACAGAGACAGAGAAAGACAGAGACAGAGACAGACAGAGACAGAGAAAGACAGAGACAGAGAGAGAGAGAGAGAAACACAGAGAGATACAATGAGACAGACAGAGAGAGAGAGAGAGGCAGACAGACAGGGGGTTAGAGTTTGTTCAAGAGGGATTCATGGCTCTCAGACAATTCCATATGCGCTGAACCCAAATCTGTCAGCAAATTATCTGACACACTCCCTGAGCCTGTGCAAAACCCTGTGCAAACACACAACAATTCATCGATGTTGCAGGCTGGGATTGAACTCGAGACCTCAGATCTTGAGTCCACGGCTCTATCAAAAGGACCAGCCAGCAGCCCACGTAAAAAAATGAAATCGTGGACCGCTCGGGGATTGAAACTACAACCCCCGCTTTATGAACATGGCGCTGTAACCACTGAGCTAACAGGCCACTAGAGACAACCAACAAACAAGCAAACAAGTAACAAGAAACTGATAAACAAAATAACAAACAAAAATCAAGTCAAAAACAAAAAGAGAGAGAGATGAAGAGAGAAGAAGAGAGAGAGAGTGAGAGAGAGATAAAGAGAGAGAGCAAGAAACTGATAAACAAAATAATATAAATCAAATCAAAAACAAAAGAGAGACAGAGAGAGACAGAGAACAAGAAACTGATAACAAAAGTCAAACCAAAAAGGAGACAGAGCAAGAAACTGATAAAATAACATACAAAAATAAAATCAAAAACAAGAGAGACACACACAGAGAGAGAAAGACAGGTAGCAAGCAAGCTGATGGAAGGTAACGAAACTGGAAAGAAAGAGAACAAGTGAAAATAAAATCCAAAAAATATATACATTTCCCGTTATACCTGCGTTCACTAATGATCGCCATACCCGAACGAAGAGTAGGCAATAGGCTAGAAGTGGGGGGGGGGGTTAAGGGAGAGAGGGGTGGGCCATGGGAGGTGGGCAGAAGTGAACGTTAAGGGTGGACCTATTATTGACCGGGTGATCGATCGGTAAGTAGCCCTCGCCTGGCCTTAACACCCTCCCCCCTTTGGCCAACCACCACCACCTCCTTACTACCCTTTGTACCCCTCCCTCTCCTTGTTCCTCCCTCCCCCCTCCTGTACTCCTGGGGGGGGGGGGTTGAGGGGAAGGGGGGGTTTGAAAGGGGTAGCGTGTGTATTCACGTCGATGTATCGATGAGTGGCCTCATCACCCTGGCCTTGTTCTCACTGATCTCCTTACCTGGTCCGCTGTCTGTCTGTCTGTCTGTCTGTCTATCCTGTTATGGTAGGGTAGGGTAGGGTGGGGTGGGGTAGGGTCGGATAGGGTAGGGTGGGGTAGGGTGTTGTGTGGTGTGGTATGGTATCGTATGGTATGGTATGATATTGTGTGGTGTGATGTGGTATGGTATGGTATGGTATGATATGGTGTGGTATGGTATGATATGGTGTGGTGTGATGTGGTGTGGTATGGTATGGTATGGTATGATATTGTGTGGTATGATATGATATGGTATAGTATGGTAAGGGATAGTATGGTGTGGTGTGGTGTGGTATGGTATGGTATGGTATGGTGTGATATTTTATGGTATAGTATATTGTGATAAGGTACGGTATGGTATTGTATGGTATGGTATGGTATGGTGTGGTGTGGTATGGTATGGTATGGTATGGTATGGTGTGATGTGGTATGGTATGGTATGGTATGGTGTGATATTTTATGGTATGGTATATTGTGATAAGGTACGGTATGGTATTGTATGGTATGGTATCGTATGGTATGGTGTGGTATGGTATGGTATGGTATGGTATGGTATGGTATGGTATGGTATGGTATCGTATGGTATGGTGTGGTGTGGTGTGATATGGTATGGTGTGATATTTTATGGTATGGTATATACAGTTCATGCTGATACCAAAGCTGCTGTGGCCACTGCTAATCTATGACATTTGCACCAGCACAGTCGAAGCAATGGAAGCCAAAATCAACAAATACACAAGAAAATGGCTCGGTGTCCCACCTGGTCTCACTGATGTTGCATTCTACTGTCGTCAAGCAATGCTGAAGCTACCTCTCAAATCCATAGTGGAGGAATACAAAGTTGGAAAAGCAAGACTGTTGAGCATGCTGGAGGAATCGGAAGACAATATCGTGAGATCAGTTCATCCAAAGCTGAGAACTGGCAGAAAGTGGAAAGTCCAAGAGGCTGTAAACAATGCCAAGAGAAACCTCAGCATCAAAGAAATAATTGGACACACGCAAACCAACAGACAGGGACTGGGAGCAACAAAAATGCAGTGGTGGTCCAAAGCCAAAGGGAAGGAAAAAAGAGACATGATCATACAGGAGTTGAAGGAAGAAGAAGATGTCAAAAGAGTGCAGAAGGCAGTCCAGCAAGGTCAACAGGGGCAATGGACAACATGGGACAGTGCACTCCAAAGAAGTCTCAGCTGGAACGATATGTGGCACATGGCTCCTCTAAGGATAAGCTTCCTCCTCAGATCTGTATATGACCTGCTCCCCTCGAATGCAAACTTAGTGAAATGGGGGAAAGCAGACGACCCAGCATGTCCGCTCTGTCAGAAGAAACAAACAGTGGAACATGTCCTAAGCTCTTGCAAAGTAGCGCTAGCCCAAGGAAGGTATACATGGAGGCACAACCAAGTTCTGAAAGTGATCACAGATGTGGTTAGCGAAAAAACCATGACCCCAAACGCACCAATTGCTATGACAACGTTCTACAAAGCAGGAGGGAAACAGGTCTGGCCCGAAAGTGCTATGACAACCAGCACATTGCCAAAGGGTCTTCTGGATGGAGCAGTCGACTGGGAGTGTACAGCAGACCTCCCAGAGTGGAGAAATTACCCAGATGTCATCAGCAAGACAGGCATGAGACCAGACATCGCTGTCCACTCTGACTCCTCGAAACAAGTGATTCTGATAGAACTCACTGTGCCATACGAAAGCAGAATGGAAGAAGCACATATCTACAAGACCGAAAAATACGCCGGTCTTGCCAGCACCCTGAAGAAAGCAGGTCTGCGGGTCAAAATCTTCGCCATAGAGGTCGGGGCAAGAGGGTTTGTGGGCACCTCCGCTTATGATCTCATGAAACAACTCGCCATTTCTGGGAAGAAGAGGACTAGAGCCCTTAAAGCGATGGCAGAGGCAGCAGAAAGGAGCTCAAGCTGGATCTGGGCAAGGAGGAACGAAAAAAGTGAACTTCATAAGGATTAAATTCCCTACAGATGATGTGTGCCCCGTTAGCACATTGGTAAAACCGCGTACCGCAGTTCTGAAGCGCAGAATCGCCCAGGTTCGATCCCTGGCGTGGGAAAAAAAAAAAAAATAGACAACAGCAGAAGGGCATCCAGGAGTCATGACCTGGATGTGGCCCGGCCCCCCGAGAGTGTAAGGAATTCAGGCCGAAACACTTGTCTAAAGGGGGTTACTTCTCTGAAGACCTTCTGTTGTCTAGCTCTCCCTAGAGTTTCTTTCTATCTGATAAGGTACGGTATGGTATGGTATGGTATGGTATCGTATGGTATGGTATGATATTGTGTGGTGTGATGTGGTATGGTATGGTGTGGTATGGTATGGTATGGTATGGTAAGGAATGGTATAGTATGGTGTGGTGTGGTGTGGTATGGTACCGTATGGTATGGTGTGATATTTTATGGTATGGTATATTGTGATAAGGTACGGTATGGTATGGTATGGTAAGGAATGGTATGGTGTGGTGTGATGTGGTATGGTATGGTA
>JAPXFY010000022.1:56118304-56130804 GCA_030674185.1 Monoplex corrugatus
TTCTGTCATTTCTTCCTATCATGTTCTGCTTTGCTGGTCCATTCAGCTGTATGTGTTTGCACAAGTCATAAGTACTTTCTTTCTCTTAGGATTGATGATTGGATACATGTATTAAATGTATTTGATATTGTCATAAATACTTTCTTTTAGGATTGATAAATTGGGTACTTTCTTTTAGGATTGATAAATTGGGTACAAGTATTAAATGTATTTGATAAAGTCATAAGTACTTTCTCTTAGGATTGATAATTGGGTACATGTGTTAAATGTATTTTCGGCTCTAGGGAAACGATAATATCCGGAAGCAATTTTGGGTAATTTAGGCCCGTTTTAAGTGTTTTAGTGTCCTATATTATGTTTAAATTTGTATTCAGGTGTTGTTGTTTTTTTAATCTCCGGTGTGATAAATGTGGTGGAGTGGTCGACGCCAGGAATATCTTCGTGGATTATGTGCGATAATGCATTGATAGGTGTATTTAATTTTCTTTTCCTTTTTTCCCCTGTTGAGGTATTAAGTATATTTTGAAACGGTTATTGCCCTGACGTAGTTGCACGCAATCGACTGCCCTTTTGAATAACAATAACAATTACAGGACACTTAACATGCTTACCTATCATTCACCTTTCGTATATACATAGGCTGGAAAAGGTTAAAGACACAATCAGGTCTGCACACGTAACCCGGGAGATCGGAAAAATTTCCACTCTTTACCTACCACGCGGGAGGTACCCATGCAGGATAGAACTCCAGACCTGTAACGAATAAACAAGTGAATAAATCCATTAATCAGTAAATCAATCAACCAGTTAATCGAACAATAAAATCAATGAATAAATAAAAGAAAAGGAAGAAGAAGAAGGAAAACGGGGTGTACCGTTTCCACAGAGTGAACGAAACAGCAGATCGACTGACATTCTCCGATTTAAAAAGGGGAAGACTCAAAGATGGAAACAGGGAAAAAAGACAATTGAGTGATACGAAAAATTGATGAAAATGTAGAAGAAGATGGCTTATCTCCAAAGATACAAAATAATAACGATAATAACGATACTGATGATGATGATGATGATGATGATGATGATTCTCACCTGTCTCACCTGTCGGCGTCACCGGGAACAGTGTTGGCCGCTGCACATGATGTCCTCACAAGTTGCCTCCAGCACTCTCGATCTTGGCTAAGTCTGACCACCTCCTGGAGTTTCTTGCCACTGATGTTTGTGATGTTTCTAGCAAGTGATGCAGGTGGCCGTCCTCTGTTTCTCTTTCCTTCCACTTTACCTTGGAGGACAGTGGACATCAAGTCTGTTCTCTCATTACGGATTGCGTGTCCAACATATTTCAGTTTCCTCCGTTGTATGAGTACTAGAAGCTTGCGTGTAGTACCCAACTCATTCAGTATGCTTTCATTTGAGCGCCTATCCGTCCATTTGACCCTCAGCAGTCTTCGGTAAAACCACAGCTCTGCTGCTTCCACTCGTCTTTCATCCTCTTTCTTCATTGTCCATGCCTCGCAGCCGTATAACATCACTGGCCAGACAAGACATTTTAAGAGTTTTATCTTAAGGTCTGCTGTTATGCTGTGGTCTTTCCAAATATTGTTCAATTGAACCATACTGTTCTTGGCCATTCCAATTCTCATCTTTATGTCTTTTGAGCATGTTCCATCGTGTGTCTTGACTGAACCTAAATATCTAAAGTCCTTGACATTTTCTAGAGGGACTTGGTTTAGCATGATCTGGTCCTGTCTAGTGTTATATTTGCCTGCAACATGCATAACCTTTGTCTTCTTTGAATTTAAGTCCAGCCCAGCTGCCTTTCCAACCCGGTCTACCCTGTACAGGATCCTCCTAGAGCCTGTAATGTTGTCTGCCAGTAATCCTGTGTCATCTGCGTAGCGTAAATTTGACAGGTTTCTACCACCAATATTTACTCCCATGTCTTCTATGTCTGCTTCTCTCATGATATGTTCAGTGTATATGCTGAAGAGATGTGGAGACAGGATGCAACCTTGCCTTACCCCTTTAGTGATGTTAAAAAATTTGCAGTTTTGATTATTCCATCTGATTGTTGCTTTTTGATCATTATATAATGAAGCTATGAGGGAAACCAGATGTCTTGGAAAACCCATTTTGATCATGAAGTGGAAAAGACTTTGGTGAATCACGCTATCAAACGCTTTGCTGTAGTCAATGAAAACGATGAACATCTCTTGGTCTGTGTTTCTAATCTTTTCTATCAATATCTGGAGTACAAACAGCATATCTATTGTTCCCCTGTTTTTCCTATAGCCTGCCTGACAGTCGGATAGCTCTTCCTCTACTTTTGGCTTTAACCTGTTTAAAATTATTATCAGCAGTATTTTACTGGCATGACTGATCAGTGCAATTGTTCTATAATTGTTGCAGTCTTTGACATTTCCACTCTTATGTAACATGACAAATTCTTGGAGCTTCCAGTCTGTAGGCCACTGACAAGTCTTCCATATCTTGCAGCATAAGTGATGCATTACTTTGAGTCCACCATCACCTGAGTGTTTCAACAACTCTCCAGGAATATTGTCAAGACCAGGAGACTTTCTGCATTTTAGATCTTTAATGGCAGATTCAACTTCGCTGAGCAGAGGTTCAGGTTCCGTATCTCCAGGGGTCAATTCCAAATTTGGCTCTAAATTATTTTCATGGCTGTCAGGTTTGCCAAAAAGTGATGTGCCATATTCGTTCCACCTATCCAAGACATCATCTGGTTCAGTCAGATGATGATTATGATGATGAAAAACGCGACTGGCAGAGAATAGTCATTAACTCATGGCGACCCCCGTCGTTTATGAAACCGGAAGTGTGCGTCATGTCCAGCGTGTTTACTTCCGGTGTGATGACACCTGGTGCCTTTATTTCCGTTTTGTGGTCGCCAAGGTGATGCTGTATCGTCGTTTGGACAACAAACGGGGCTTGTTTATTTGCTTTTTCGGAACACACACACACACTCTCTCTCTCTCTCTCTCTGTCTCTCTCTCTCTCCTCTTTTATTTTTAACCCCGTACAGATGTTTTGATGATTGAATGGGGTTTTTTCCTCATGTAAATGACTTGTTTCTTGTGCTTACTATGCGATTAAAAAGAAATCGGAATCATGAAATTGTGACGCAGCTGATGTATTTTGATAATCACATTTTTCAAAGATATGAAATTTACCCTATTTTATATCTTAAGTACATCTTGACTTCCGTTTGGTATCACCATAAACTACATCGAAATTTATCACATGAATGTTTTGATAATTGAATGGAAATTTTTCATGTAAAGTACTAGTTTGTTGTGCTTACTGTGCGAATATGAAACAGTTCAAATAGTTACACATTAAACCGCGAATGTATCTAAACTACTTGTTTAGTTTTTTTAAACCGTTATCCCCGAATGCATCTGAACTACTCTTTTTTTTTTTTTAACCGTTAATCGCAAATGTGCCTAAACTGCTTAGTTCCTTTTTAAACCATCAATCGGAATATATCTAAACTACTTGTTTAGTTATTTGTAGACACGTGTGAGATACACTGAAATAGGTCAAGCTGTCGACGCTTGAAAGCACTAAAATCTACTAATGGTGAAGAATTTATTGATTTCTCCTTTTCTGCTGTTCCCTCGGCACCATGACCTCTCCAGAATAGGCAGTTACCCATTGCCATGGCGCCATAAGACAAATTTAGAGATAGGTGAAAAATCCATATACAAACCAGAAATTCTGCCTGGCGTATTTTTGTATATGTAGGAAAGTGGACACGGAGACAGAGACATATCTAACACAGTTAGTCTTTGGGTTTTTGTTTGTTTGGTTGGTTTTGTTTTTGTTTTTGTTTTTTTCTGCTCAGTTTCTAAGTTATTTCAATGGCCGCAAGGTCCTGGTCATCATCGGTCATCATGAGATAACGATGATGGTGGTGGTGGTGGTGGTGGTGGTAATGGTGATGAAGATGATCATCATGATCGTGATCATGTTTGTGACAATGTGCTGCTGCTGATAACGATGGTAATGATGATGATGGTGATGATGATGACGACGCGAGAGGTGATAGTAATGATGTGAGATGATAATGATAATGATGATGGAAATGATGATGTGATGATGATGATGTACTCTACTTACTTTTATAATATTTTTGGCATAATTGTTATTGCTGTTTAAAGCCCAGCCGACTGTGCAGAGCCGTATCAGGACTATAACCATCTCCAAAAGTTTCAGCACACCTCACTGGAGGGGAAAAAACATGAAATGAAAATTAAGTACACGTATTAATGCATTGGCGTATATAATCTAAAGATATTCCCCTAGCTCCATCCAATTTATCACCAGGGAATTTTTTTTAATAAGTCATAGTAGTAGTAATAGGAATATGATCATCATCATCATCATCATCATCATCATCATCATCATGTTCCATCATCATTATCACCATCTCATCACACCCATCACCATCACCACCATCACCACCTTCACCACCACCACCACCACCACCATTGTCGTCATCATCATTGTCATCTTCGTCATCGTCGTCATAATCATCATCATATCATCATCATCACCACCACCACCACCACCACCACACACACCACCACCATGGCCATGCAAAACAATGACAACAACGGTAGTGAACGCACCAGCAATCTGAACCATTGTACCAAACACACGTACATACCATCGTGGGTGAACCGATAAAGAGGCAGAGGAACGCTTCGCAACACAACCTACCTGTACAACCTCGCAGACCAATAACAAGACAACAAAAACACCCCTAGTGAGAGACACCTTCCGAGACGGCTAAGAAGACGTTTGGTCTCTTGTTTTTAACGCGAAGACTGTTTTCACGAGAGAGAGAGAGAGAGGGAGGGAGGGGGAGAGAGAGAGAGAGGATGCAGGGCAGGCAGAGAGGAGAGCAGGCAGGCAGGCAGGCAGGCTGAGAGAGGTTTTTAAAATTTTAGTAAGACCTACAGCTTCAGTGACATTTGGTCTCAGTTTTTGACACGAAACTGTTTTCACTACAGAGAGCGAGAGAGAGAAGACAGACAGACACAGAGAGAGAGGCAGAGACAGAGATAAACAGAGAGACAGACAGACAGAAAAGAGACAGAGAGAGACAGAGGTTTTAAATTGAAAAAGACCGATAGCATCAGTGACATTTGGTCTGTGTTTTTGACGCGAAGCGTTTTCACCTGAGAGAGGGAGACAGACAGACAGACAGACAAAGACAGACAGACGAGACAGAGGTTTTTAAACTGAAAAAGACCGATAGCTTCAATGACATTTGGTCTCTGTTTTTGACGCGAAGCCGTTTTCACCAGAGAGAGAGAGAGAGACAGGGACAGAGAGACAGACAGAAACAGAGACACAGAGAGAAAGATAGAGACAGAGACAGACGTAGACACGGAGGGAGGGTTTTTAACTTGTTATAAGACCTACAAGCTTCAGTTTCGCCTGATTGCTCTAAAATTCAGAGAGAACGAGAGCTTGTGTTAACTTATGACTGGGAGAAAAGCTCTCGTCCCTTTCCAGCACCTGCGCAGTGCGTTTTCTTTTTGTTTTTTTTTTCTTTTTTTGTACGTAAAGTTGTGTTCATATTTCATACGTATCTTCGTAAATGGTTTTTGCCCACGTATTAGTGGTGGTAGTGATATTGTGGTGTTTACCTCCTTGAAATACCGTGGTAGCCATTGAAACTCAGAAGCTGTGAGACTCGGGGACCTTCTACGGCTGTTTCTCGTTGGTGTCGATTGTTCGAAGGAGCAAGACAAAGAAGGAACTGTTTTCTGATTTTATGGTGAGTTTTCTGTGTTTCGTTCAGTTTGGGAACTTCCTTTTTTTGTTTCTTTCTTCTGACTGGATGATTTTTTTTTCGGTAAGTGTTGAAATTTGTACTTCTGTTTCTCTCTGTCTCTTTCTCTCTCTCTCTCTCTCTCTCTCTCTCCTCCCTATCCCCTCTCCCTCTCTCTCTCTCTCCCTCTCCCCTCTCTCTCCCTCTCTTTCTCTCCCTCTCTCTCCTCCTCCCTCCTCTCTCTCCCCCTCTCTCTCCCTCTCCTCTTTCGCACTTTCTCTTTGTCCTTACGCACTTCTCTCTTGTTCTTTCTCTCTTCTTCTCTCTCTCTCTCTCTCTGTCTGTCTTCTGTCTGTCTCTCTCTGTCTGTCTCTCTCTCTCTCTCTCTCTCTCATTCTCTTTAAAAAAAAAGGTGGGGGTGTATAATACCAACCATGGAGAAATGTCCGTCCGTCTGTATGGCGGTGTCCAAAATGTGTTAACAGGATTTTTATTCTTTCTGGGTGGGTCTTTACCAAATTTAGGCCAATTATGTAGATCGTGTAGGAGTCGGATTATTTCAGTTTGAAAATTCATGGTGCCAAGGTCAAAGTCGCAACAGCCAAAGAAATCAAATCCTAAAATCAACACTTTTTGAGGAAGGATGTAAACGGCACGTTTTCATAAATAAGTTTGAAATACGTTGTCACAGCCTATCATTGTCCTCATGCACGTAAAGTTTATTCTAACTGAAGCTTTTTCAAGGTCACAATGACCTTCAGAAGTACAAATTTGGATTCTCTGTAATAATCTTTTGTGTGAAGAAAACGAATTTACAATAGCTCGAATATTTATTTTTGTACAATGGCTTTGAGCATGTGTGTGTGTGCTTTAGAGATAGTTCCAGTTTCAGTTTCAGTTTCTCAAGATGACGTCTCCGCGCTTGGAACGAATTCCATATGCACTAACGTCACAGGTGCCATGAGGTGATCATGGCACAAGCCTTAAGCCTGCACATAAACCCATGAGCTGGTCAGGTCCTGAGGCGCTACCTAAACTGTGTTTTATCTAGTCTATAATTATTTCATACTGGTATTTATTCACCCGACCATTGGAATTATCTTGGTTACATGTAAATGACATGTGTTGGTGGATCGACCGGGAATAGAGATAGGCGAAAGGGAACGGAGTCAAAGTCTCGAGAAGCCATTGAGGGTGGCCGTTCTATCAAAGAGTAGCAAACGTGAATAGGTGAATAGGACGTGCTCCACTTGGCTGTAGAATTCACTATACATGGTGGCTTTTATGAGGAAAGAGAAATTAGAGCACCTGGTCACAACAGGAAAGCTGGATGGAAAGAGGACACCAGGAAGACTCAAGGAGAAAAGTATTGGACGGACTTGCAGGGTGGCTGAGGACGGAGAGGGTGGGAGATGTACTTGCAGCGATAAGGGATAGATTCGTATGGAGGGCCATGATCGCCAGCGCCGTGCAGCATGGCGCATGATGATGATGCTGCTGCTGCTGCTGATGATAGTGGTGGTGGTGGTGATGGTGGTGGCTTGAGGGTGGATGGCTGAGTGGGTGGGTAGATCGCGAGAGACGGGTATTGGTCCCATTGTGGTTGTTTGTTGCTTCAACAAACACCGGTGTTTCCCCCCTGCATCGTATTTCTATTGCGGTTTAAAGTGGATCCTCACAGTACACGTCGCTTCCGCAAATAAGGTGGTATTTGTCATAGATTTCGATTATGATTTGAACTCACAGTATGGAGCTTTTGAGTTTACAGTATGGAGCTATTGAGCTCACTGTATGGAGCTTTTGAGTTTATAGTATGGAGCTATTGAGCTCACTGTATGGAGCTGATATTTTTGTCTTGTTTGGCTTATACGTGAGCACAGAGTTTCGGAGTTCATGATTTGTTCAGGTGGCCAGCTGGTGGGTTCTTTGGATAGAGCCATGGACTCAAAATCTGATATCTCGAGTTCAAATCCCAGCCCGCAACATGAAAAACTGGCCTGTTTGCAGCCAAATTGATATTTCCATCATTCTTGTAGTGTCAGTTTAGTGTTTCAACCCCCCCCCCCCCTCGTCCCCAATTTCAAGACCTTGCCAGCACATAGGGTGTTGCGCGGGCTTAGGGAGTCTGCCAGATAATTCTCGGCAGATTTGGGTGGAGCACATATGGAATTGTCCAAGTGCGGTGAATCCCTCTTGAACAAATCTCCAAACTTAAGGGGGATTCTGTATATTCGGATAATTGATAATGTACATTTATAATTCGCCTAACAGTGCTCTTGGCGCTTACAAGATATGCTCTCTATACTTTTCCATTGCTTTTATTCTTGCTTTTATTGCTTTTATTCTTTCTCCCCATTTATAGCCATGCGTGTGTGTGTGTGTGTGTGTGTGTGTGTGTGGTGTGTGTGCGTGCGTGTGTGTGCGTGCGTACGTGCGTGCGTGCGTGCGTGCGTGTGTGTCTGTTTCAGCGCTTAGATTTGATTCTATCAAGATTTTGCGCTATATAAATACTGTAATTATTATTATTATTACAATTCAACGATACAAAAATGGATGAAATATACAGGTAACACACTGTTTTCACCCATTAACATAATACACACACGCTCAATAACATCTGTACACAGCATCATACAAGAACGGTTCAAAACAGGATAGGAATAGGACCCCCGTATGAACAAATTTAATTTAAACAGAAGGATTCACAGAAGAGGTGGGCTTTAATTTGGGTCTTAAAAGACGAAAGGTCAGGTAAGTTTCTGAGATCAAGGGGCAGGTTATTTCATTAACAAAAAAGTCCAGAATGGGCAAAAGATCGGAAAGCGCGAGTCTTGTGTCTGAATGGAGGGATTTTGAATTGCCGAGTATCAGAAGGAAGAGCGAAGAGTACGAGAAAGAGAATAGGCATGGAGCAACAGATATGTAAGCAAGAACAACACACACACACACACACACACACACACACACACACACACACACACACACACACACACACACACACACACACACACACACACACACACTGTTTGTGTGTGTGTCTCTCTCTCTCTTTCTTTCTCTTTTCTCTCTTTCCTCCCGCTCTCTCTCTCTCTCGCTCTCTCTTCTCTCTCCGTCCCCCCTCTCTCTCTCGTCTCTCTCTCTCTCTCTTGCCTGTGTTTGTCTCTCTGTTTCTCGCTCTCTCTGTCTCTCCCTCTCTCCGCCTCTCTCTCGCTCTCACTGTCCCTCTCTCACTGTCCCTCTCTCTCTCTCTCTCCTCTCTTTCCCTCTCTCTCTCTCTCTCTCTCAGTGTAATTGTTTTCCAATAACTTGACGCTGTAAACATATCACACTTATTTTTAAACTGTTGCCGAGCGTAAACAATATTGGCCTGCAAAGTGCGAGACTCATTAGCAGTCCTTTGAGGATGCTTTGTCAATAAGAATTCTAATTAATACCCTCTGCTGTGACACGGCTTTCTGTGCTGTTATTAAACGTTTTAGTACCAGACGTTCGCCGTGGTCCGGTGGTTAGCCTAACGGACTAATGACTGGATGATTATGGGTTCAGATCCCATCAGTCCCCTCAGAAATAATTTTTCGGCCCCTACCGCGCTTAAATCTTAAGCTGGGTGTGCTGTGGGCTCGTTGGGAAGGCTGGGACCACACACAGTCGAATCTCAACCATTTCACGTTCAAAACTTGTCTGTTTGCTGCCCATCATAATGTTTCCATCATTGTGGTGGTGTCAGTGTTTCGTAATTATGTCCCTCCTACCAAACCTGTTGCCGTGGTATAGTGGTTAACGCAACGGACTACTGACTGAAAAGGTTGTGGGTTCGAATCCCCATCAGTCCCTTCAAAAAAATCTTTGTGGGGGTTTTCGGCTCTAACCGGCTCCTACCCAGAGTTCGACGTGCTATGGGCTCATTGGGAAGACTGGGACCACACAGTCGAGTCTCATCCACTTCACGGATGCGTCATTGAGGGTGTTGCTCAAAGCTTCTGATCAGTACCGCAGTTGTGTGTATCTCTCGGGCCTGATTGACACCAGGATATATTACGATAGTAAGCGTAGAGTACAAACTTCTCACCCAAATAGCATCATGATTATCGTCCCCATGGCTATTATCATCATAGGTTTCGTGATAATAATTAGTCGTTCTGATTCTGGTTGGTTCGTATGACAGAGCCGTAGATTCAAGATCTGGTATTTAGAGTTCAATCCCAGCTCGGAACATTTAAAAACCTGCCTGTTCGCTGCCCATCTTAAAGTTTCTATCATTCTGGTGGTGTCAGCTTTGTGTTTCATAATTATGCGCCTCCTACCACGACTATCCCAAATTCAAGACTTTGCCAGCAGAAAAGTTTTTTGCGCAGGTTTAGGGAGTCTGCCAGGTAATTGCTGGTAGATTTGGGTGGAGCGCATATGGGTTTGTCCCAGTGCGATGAAGCCTTTTTGAAACAAGCAAATTTTAAACTCTGATTCTGTTTATGAGTCTTTGGGGTTCTATCATAGAATTGTGAAACAAAAATTTCCCACTTTCTGTTTACAAGAGATCAGTACATTTCACCCGATCGATTTTACGGCTGTTTTTCTTTAATTGCATGTTAGACTTGCAAGGTTAACGGTGAGCATGGTTTTTAAATGTTACCTTTCATATTATCCGGGTTGTCGTTTTTGACGTGGTGTTAGCCCTGATTCGGCTGTAGTTGTCGGCTGGGCTGCAAGCAATATGAATTTGAATTTGAACTGCTTTCTGTGGCCATTGATGTAACGTAGAAAACGGGACAGGAACATCAAATATATTAAAATGGAAATGTACTGCGTGTTTGATCTCCTGTCGATAAAAATGTGTTTAATTGTTACTGTGTAATTGACCTCTAGGCATTGAGATTTTTAATAACATTATGTTGCGACCTCTAGGCATTGAGATTTTTAAGAACATTGTGTTGTGACCTCTAGGTATTGATATTTTTAATAACATTGTGTTGTTATGGCTGGCTGTATGGGCTGTCTGTGTCCATAAATCCCTTAGACTCCCTCACTCTACCCGCTTGCATCCGGCATTGTCAGCCATGACAACAAAGCAAAAACTTAACCCTTTCACTCCCTCCCCTTGCGCGAAGCTGGTGGATAGGGTAAGGGAATAAAAGTTATTTTTTTGCAGCTGGCAGATAGGGTGCGGGAGTGAAAGGGTTAACAGCAGTGTGTACCTGTATCCATACGTTCTGTGGGTAATACCCCGCCATCACTGCCAACGTTAGGGCCCGGCATGATGTGTCATTCTAGAATTTCTGCTGACGTGACGTGGGGCATATCAACTGGGAGTTCAAGTTTTACCTGTAGTTTGGTGTCCACGGTTTATCCCCGTGGGGATTCCGGGGACTCCTTTTCAGTTTAAGTAGTATCCCCACCTTCTGGAAATTTTGTGCTAGAAATTTCCTCTTTTCTGTTTTTTCTTTCTTCCTCCTTTGCTTTCTGTCCTATCTTCCTACTATTTTTTGCCTTGCTGGTCCATTCTCCTGTATGTGTTGGGTAAAGTCTTGCGTACTTAGGATTGATACTTGGGTACATGTGTTAAGTGCATTTTTGGCTCTAGGGAAATGAGACATACGAAAGTAGTTTTAGGTAATTTAGGCCCGTTTTTTATATATATTTTAGTGTCCTTAGTTATGTCTAAATTTGTATTCAGTTATTTTTTAATATCCTCTGTGCGATAAATTGGACGGGGTGGTCAACGATAGGGGCATCTTCTTAGATTATGTGCGCGAATGGATTGATATATGTACTTAATTTTCTTTTTCTGTCTTCCCCCGTTAAAGTATTGTGTATGTTTTAAAATGTTATGAGAGGAGATGGGCACCGTTCTCAAAATGCTGGCCCTGAGAAATGTTGAGGTCTATACCACCTCACTCCCCTCCGACCCACAGGGCTATGGGGACTATCTACCTATATTTTAAATGCTGGTCCCGAGAAAAGCCACCTCACTCCCCTCCGACCCCAGGGCTATGGGACTATCTATCTATCTATGTAGCCGCTTCCAAACTTGCCTTCACACTAAAACTGAAGAACTTCCTATTCCGGTCACGCGTGCATATCTCATTGTCTCCCGTCCTCGTCCTCTGCTCGGCTTCCGACTCTGTAACGAAGGGAGACAACCAACAGAACAGCAAGGTTATTGGGTGGGAAGACTTGGAGGACTGGGTGGGTGAGTAGGGGGTTTTGAAGAGGGAGGTAGATATGGTTGTCTAAGGAGAAAGGGAAAGGGGGGTAAGGACGGAAATTCATTGTGAGTGGCGGAAGCGAAGTCGTCTGTTTCTCTCAGTACCGTAACTTTAACCCTCAGACTCTCGCACCCCGTCCACCAGCATCCTGCATTGTCAACCATGCTAGCAAAGCAAAAACTTAACCCTTTGATTCCCCTCACCCTATCCACCAGCTTCTGCTAGAGCTGGTGATAGGTGAGGAATCAAGGGTAAGTTTTTGCAGTTGGTGGATAGTTGCGGAGTCAAAAGTTAATTAAGTTTGTTTGTCGTCAACGTCTGATGAGAGAAAGTTGCTGTGTTTGACAAATACCTATATAAACTTAGAAACGGTGAGAGAAGATAGATGGGTGATATTTAAGAATGTTCTTTCTTTCTTTCTTTTCTTGTCTTGTCTTTCCTTTGCTTTTCTTTCTTTCTTTCTCTTTTCTATCTTTCTTTCCTTCTTTGTTTCT
>JAPXFY010000022.1:56135804-56138304 GCA_030674185.1 Monoplex corrugatus
AAGCGACACAACACAACATAAAGCGATACAACACAACACAACATAAAGCAACACAATACAACATCACGCGATACAACACAACACAACATAAAGCAACACAACACAACATAAAGCAACACAACACAACATAAAGCAACACAATACATCACGCGATACAACACAACACAACATAAAGCAACACAATACAACATCACGCGATACAACACAACACAACACAACATAAAGTGACACAATACAACATCACGCGATACAACACAACACAACACAACATAAAGCAACACAATACAACATCACGCGATACAACACAACACAACATAAAGCAACACAATACAACATAAAGCAACACAACACAACATAAAGCGACACAATACAACATCACGCGATACAACACAACACAACATAAAGCGACACAATACAACATCACGCGATACAACACAACACAACATAAAGCAACACAATACAACACAACACAACACAACACAACATAAAGCGACACAATACAACATCACGCGATACAACACAACATAAAGCAACACAATACAACATCACGCGATACAACACAACACAACATAAAGCAACACAACACAACATAAAGCAACACAACACAACATAAAGCAACACAATACATCACGCGATACAACACAACACAACATAAAGCAACACAATACAACATCACGCGATATAACACAACACAACATAAAGCGACACAATACAACATCACGCGATACAACACAACACAACATAAAGCGACACAATACAACATCACGCGATATAACACAACACAACATAAAGCAACACAATACAACATCACGCGATACAACACAACACAACACAACACAACACAACATAAAGCAACACAATACAACATCACGCGATACAACACAACACAACACAACATAAAGCAACACAATACAACATCACGCGATACAACACAACACAACACAACATAAAGCAACACAATACAACATCACGCGATACAACACAACACAACATAAAGCGACACAATACAACATCACGCGATACAACACAACACAACACAAAGCAACACAACACAACATCACGCGATACAACACAACACAACACAAAGCAACACAATACAGCATCTCGCGATACAACACAACACAACATAAAGCAACACAATACAACATCACGCGATACAACACAACACAACATAAAGCAACACAATACAACATCACGCGATACAACACAACACAACATAAAGCGATACAATACAACATCACGCGATACAACACAACACAACACAACACAAAGCAACACAATACAACATCACGCGATACAACACAACACAACACAAAGCAACACAATACAACATCACGCGATACAACACAACACAACATAAAGTGACACAATACAACATCACGCGATACAACACAACACAACACAACATAAAGCGACACAATACAACATCACGCGATACAACACAACACAACATAAAGCAACACAATACAACATCACGCGATACAACACAACACAACATAAAGCGACACAATACAACATCACGCGATACAACACAACACATCATAAAGCAACACAATACAACATCACACGATACAACACAACACAACATAAAGCAACACAACATAAAGCAACACAATACAACATCACGTGATACAACACAACACAACATAAAGCAATACAATACAACATCACGCGATACAACACAACACAACATAAAGCGACACAATACAACATCACGTGATACAACACAACACAACATAAAGCAACACAATACAACATCACGCGATACAACACAACACAACATAAAGCAACACAATACAACATCACGCGATACAACACAACACAACATAAAGCGATACAACACAACACAATACAACGCAACCCAATGAAAAACAACGCAGCACGCTGCAACACATCGCAGTGCGTTATAACATAATAGGATGTAGTACACCCCAATACAACACAATACCATATGACGCCATACAACAATACAATGCTATGCAAAATATATTCAACACAACATAACACAACACGAGACAGTAGATCTACGTCTTTTCAGACTGCAGTTTTTGAAGTCATCCGCGGGCTTTAGGGTTCCGCGATAGCCTCGTGCGTTTGCATGCACTGTCCGATTGTCTCCCCCAGTTTGTCTGGCTCGAGCTAATCAGCATTAAGTGCAATTTAACGAATAATGCCTGCGTGTTGCTGACATGCATGTGTGTGCGTGTGAGAGAGAGAGAGAGAGAGAGAGAGAGAGAGAGAGAGAGAGTGGGGGCGTGGACGTATGGTGGCTGTGCGTGTGTGGTGTGTGTGAAAGGAGAGATAGGATTGAGTTGGCGTGGGTGGGTATACGTATATGTGTGTGTGTGTGTGTTGTGTGTGGTGTGTGTGTGTTGTGTGGTGTGTGTGGCGCGGTGTGTTTGTGTGTCTTGTGAGTGAGTGACGCACGTAGCTTGAGTAGGCGTGGGTGGGTATATGTATGTCTGTGCGGTGCGTGTGTGTTTGTTTTGGTTTTTGTTGT
>JAPXFY010000022.1:56143304-56155804 GCA_030674185.1 Monoplex corrugatus
TCTCTCTACTCTCTCTGTCTCTCTCTCTCTGTCTGTCTCTCTCTTGTCTCTCTCTCTCAAGGTCTCTCTCTCTGTCTCTACTCTCTCTCTCTCTCTCTCCCTCTTTTCCGTTTGTCCTCTCTCTATTCTGTCTCTCCTATCTCTTTTTGGCTTACTCCATTCTCCCTTCCCTTTTGTCTCTGTCTCTGTTTCTCTCTCTGTGTGTCTTTGTCTCTATATATATGAGTCTGTCTGTCTATTTGTCTGTCTATTTGTCAGTTGTTCTTTCTTTCTCTGTCTCTGTCCCCCTCTCCTCTCTCTTTCTCTCTTCGTCCTCCCCTCTCTCACGATAATTGACAGGGACATTGCGACATGGGAGGAATGGAGGGATTGACAAAGATAATAGGCTCAGAGTGTGGATGCACGAGTCCCACACAAGAAGTGTGTCAGAGCTGGTGGGTGGACTATCGTGTATGAAATGTGTGTGTTCTCTGAAACATGTTTCTTCTTGTACAGCCCTCAACGGCGTATGGCTTTCACGCGACGTTTCGTGGCGTTTGGTGTAAGAAACCGGCAGTTTTGACGTGGCGTTTTGAAACGCGAAAGAAAGGGAGGTAACAATGTTGACCAAAGTGTGGAAACTGGAAAAGTAAAAAATAGAATGACTGTGGTTGGTTTTGTGTTTGGAGTTGAAATCGTATCCAGCGCTAAAAGTAATTGCTGTCGTCTGTTGAATGAACTACTGCTGTTTTGGTTGTGGTGCTTCGTCTTCAAATCGTCTTACAATAGTCGATCGAAAAGGATCAAGTGAATACATTTTTTGCATTCGTTGAGATCCACTTGCCCGTTTGTCGCCATTTTCAAGCAACAAATTACTATATTGATATATAAAATACATACATACATATTATGTATATATATATACATGTATATATATATATAATATACATATAATATATAATATTTATGTGTGTGTGTGTGAGTGTATGCATGTAATTATATATGTATGTATGTATAATGAAAGAGAGAGAGAGAGATAGGAGTAGAGAGAGCTAGAAATAGAAAGAAAGAGGGAGAAAGAGAGATAGATAGAAAGAGAGCGAGAGAGATGGAAACAGAGAGAGAAAGCGAGAGAGATAGAGATAGACTCAGAAAGAGAGGGAGAAAGAGAGACAGAGAAAAAGAGAGAGAGAGAAAGAGAGAGATATGGATAGAGAGAGAGCAAGAGAGAGAGCACGAGGGAGAGCACGATATATATATATATATATATATATATATATATATATATATATGTGTGTGTGTGTGTGTGTGTGTGTGTATGTATGTATGTTATATATATAGAGAGAGAGAGAGACAGACAGACAAACAGACAGACAGAAAGAGAGAGAAGATAAAAATGAGAAAGAGTGAGATAGAGAGAGACAGAGAATCATTGGTGACAAATCCTATAATGAATAGTTTTGCTTATTACTGCTAGATGTCGTCATATCACTTACTACTGCCATAACACAACAGCACATTGCCTACCAACTGAGGAACTGCTGGTGGTTGGCGCTGTATTGACCACACCTGAACTGTTCCCTCTCCGTCATCACTTTGTACTTGTGTAAGGCGTTGGTGTGGGCAGTTGGCACTAACGGGGTGAAGGAGGGATGGGGACGTGTTTTCATCAGTTTTGCTCTCCCCCCCCCCCCCCCCCCGCCGCCAAGTCTCTTTGGGTTTCATTTTTGATTACAGTTGGACATACTTTTTTTTTGCCTCATATTTCATTTCAATGCGGACTAACTTGTTGCAATGGCAGATTAATCATAAAGATTTGACATAAAACCTATATGCTATATAGGACTTGAAGACTTTTTTTTAGGGATCATTACACTCACAGAGGTTACCCGTGTGCTCACGTTTTTTTTATTTTTTATTTTTAATCCCCTCCCCCCTCCCCCCCCCCCCTTTTTTTTAAATTTTTATCTTATCCACTTTCATGGCCACAGAAGCTGGCACAGGTTTTACAATGCAATGATAATGACGTCGAGGATGATGATGATCATGATGCTATGGAGTTCCATCTCGGATTGAGACTGGGTGACAGGGCTGTACTGTACGCCTACTATCATAATATATCCTGGCGTCAACCAGGCCCGAGAGATACAGACACCTGCAATGCTGGTCAGAAGATTTGAGCAACACCTTCAATGACGCATCCGTGAAGTGGATGAGACTCGACCGCGTGGTCCCAGTCTTCCCAACGAGCCGATAGCACACTCAACTCTGGATAAGAGCCGGTTAGAGCCGAAAAATCCCACAAAGATTTTTGAAGGGGACTGATGGGGATTTGAACCCACAACCTTCCAGTCGGTAGTCCATAACGCGTTGCGCTAACCACTACACCACGGCGAAGGACTTAAACACTTTGCCATGGGGGCTTACATGGAGGCCTATGGCTTATGCCATGATCATCACATGGCATCATTGGCGTCATTGCATATGAAATTTATTTTAGAGAAACTGAAACTCAAACCGACCCGTTTTGCATTTTTATCTTGGTCTCAATGTGTCGGATAAAGGTGACACTTCTGACGAAAAGGGGCCTAAGTTTATTTCGAGGATTTATGTGTGTTATGTCATTGTAAAGTAGAAGAAATGGTCTTCCTCGTGGTGTTTAAATCAAATCTCTAACATTGATAACGCCCGGAATATGGCTATGTATGTACAGCAGGCGAAGAAGCGGTCATTTTGAGGAAATTGAAATAAAAGATGGCTAATATTTTTTTCAGCTTCTGTTTTCTTCAGCCATTATTCAAACTTTCTCAAACTTTCAGAACTTAAAGACACAGCTGTTATGCACTGAGGTATGATGCCCTGGGGCCCGCTACGATTACCCAAAACAATTTAATTTTCTCTTTAAAAACTTTTTATTTCCGAGGAGGGGGGAGTATGATTTCAAACTTGCGTTTGTCCTTTTAACACATTACTAAGTCGAAGCGACACATAAAGGATTACAGAACGCGATGACACAAAAATCTTTGATTTGTCCAGATTGACTCTACACAGGCTTTCTGGAATGTAGCTGGGCTCCTCACCAGAAATTTTGGTCCCGCACTCCCACCCTGCCTTCGGGAGAATAGGTTACATTGGTCTTTTTATATTGATTTTCCTGTTGGATTTTCTACACTATAGTAAATGGATACAGAGTCTGGGATGATTTTTTTCACTATGCTTTGATAACAATGGCGATGGGGATGACAATTAGTACGCTATGGATTTCCATCTAGGATTGAGACTGCTGTATATGGCTGTACTCTTAAGCCGACAATCATGATACATCCTGGCGTCATCCAGGCCCGAGAGATACAGACACTTGAGGAGTTGGTCGTGAGATTTGAGCAACACTGTCAGTGATGTACATGTAGATGACACACGGCTGTGTGGTCTCGAGTTTTCCTAGGAGGCCCACAACACTACGTTCAGCCCTGAGAAGGAGTCGGCTGGGGTCGAAAATATCCACAAAGATTTTGACAAGATTGGTAGGGGCCACGACCTTCCAGTCGGTAGTCTCGGTGTGCGAACCACTACACCACGGTGACGGGTCACCGTGTTTTAGTGTCACATAATAATGTCTGTCACTTAACATCAGGAAGAGAGGTCTTGAATGTTATATAGAACCGATAATGTTATACTGTTGTAAGGCGTGGACAGTCATCAAGCAAAGCCAGAACAAGATTGAGGCAGTCGAGATGCGGTTTCTAAGCACAATGTTGAGAGTTCCATGGACAGCAAAGAAAACAAACGAGACAGTCTTAATAGAGGCAGACACAAGACCATTGATAAGGAAGATTAGGCAAAAAAGCAGGCAACATTTATAAGCCATTTTATGAGGAAACGGAATTGGAGCACCTGGTCACAACAGGAAAGGTGGATGGAAAGAGAGCACCAGGTAGACCTAGGAAGAAGATATTGGACGGACTTGCAGAGTGGCTGAAGACAGAGAGGGTGGAAGAGGTGCTTGCCGCAACAAGGGATAGAAACATATGGAAGGCCATGATCGCTAACGCCGTATGGCATGGCACCTGATGATGATGATGATGATGATGAGATGATGATCGTGCGGATGTTTCTGTAATATGGCACTACGTGACGGCTGCACCCGAGACATAAACGGAGAGATCGGTGGTTCCACGATGTTGCCAGCAATCTAGACCTCGCTTCGTGGATGCCACCGTCCAGTCTGCGCCAGCATGAGGCGTTTAACTTCTACAGAAAACGTCTGTCTGTCTTTGGCGTCACTGAATCTTCTGCTGCTTGTGAGTTCTCTGTACGCCTCACTATCCGGATTAGGTCTGTCTGTCTGTCTCTGTCTCTGTCTGTCTGTCTCTGTCTTCGGATTAGGTCTGTCTGTCTGTCTGTCCTCTCTCTCTCTCTCTCTCTCTCTCTCTCTCTCTCTCTCTCTCTCTCTTCTCTGTCTGTCTTCTGTCTCTGTCTCTGTCTCTCTTGTACATAGGCACACACACAATCAAAAGCGATTTTATTCTATCCTTACTTGCAGATTTGGTGAGCGTCTATGGAGTTACGCGATTGCGATATATCTCACAGTTTAACCAGTTCCACGATTACAATTTAGGAGATAAAGGTGTAGGTTTCTCTGACTGTGTGCAGACCTGCCAGTGTTTAAACTCCTTCCATGTGTATATACTGTTTGGATATAAGTAAATTAGCAATATATATATAATATAACGTTCAGCAAATTAAAACGAAACAATCAACTGTGAAAATTGGATGCTGGGGAAACGCCGAGGTGGTCAAGATCATTCGTAACATCAGCCTTCAGAGTCAGGGTTCTGCCTTGTCCACGTCGAAGGTTGACACGGTCGCTGAGGTTGGGCAGACAATATTTCACCCAGGGGAGTGGGACACCTTGTCTGCATTCGAAGGCTGTGCCCGATCAGTCTCAGTCGGCGCTTACGAAGCGTCTTGCTCAAAATTAGCAACGGCAGGTATATAAGTCGGCCTGTGTGCTATAGTCTATACATTTGAAAAACAAGGTTCCTTATCATTTCATCACACACGTGGAACGTAAGATATGCACGTTAAAGACATTGTAAGTCATGCCAGTGTCTGATGGCTTATGGAAACAAGAAGACACGCAGCATGCACACACACCGAAGACGTAGTATGCAGACTGTGCAGTGACGTACTGCCTACGTAGTGTGGGCAGAACAGCATGCATACACACAACCCGAAAAAATCGGAACACTCAGGGAAAAAAAAAGTTTTAGAAATTCTCATTAATTTTCTGGATAACATCCGTATTAAACTGATCCGTGATTTGGCATCCTTCCTTTTCAAAAACGAACAGCAAAACAAACAAGCAAACACACAAGAAAAACAAACGGGAAGGAGGGAAATGATAAATAAATAAACAAACAATTGCAATAGATAAATAAATAAATGAATAAGTAAATAAATAATGAAATAAGTAAATAAATAAATAAATAAATAAATAATAAAACTAACAAAAAGTGAAAATAAATAAGCAAACAAACAGGCAAATAAATAAACCTTTTCAAAGATATCCGATCAGGTTTTTGAGAATTTAATGAAAGAAACTAAAGGTTACGGATTTCAATCTGATACGTCCAAAGATTACACTTTCCGCTCTTAACGATCAAAAAACAAACATGCCTTAGGGAAATATACTGAATCAACAAGTGGCCTTCATGAAATCAATCACCGTTATTTTTTTAACCCCACTTCTTTAATCAATCTTACCAATTTCCTATTAAAGCCTGTAATGTGTATTTCGAATCTGCTTGATTCGGTCATTAATGCCGTTGATGAGCTTTTCAGCCTGGGTCGTTAAAAAAATGGTTATGTTATTAAGAAAAGATTATATCTTCTTCAAAAACTGTTTTCACCCATTCACATAATAATATTATCTTTGTAGCGTTTTCGTGCAACACACAGACACGCAGATATGCACGCAGACAAGTGTCCGATAGTTAAGTGGTTAAAACGTTTTCCCCCTTGTACATTGAAAGTCCCTTTCTTTGAAATCAAGTAGGCCTACAATATATTACAAAATACAAACCAAAGATCTGCATTCGTACAATGAGTTTACATTAAACATGTTATTGCAAGACTTTAATCTGCCACAAATCAAACAACAGTATAAATCGAAACGAAACACCATTTCTGAGCAAAATCCTGAGGTGCAAAGGATTCTGTCTCTGTGTCTCTCTCTCTGTGTGTCTCTGTCTCTCTCTCTCTCTCTCTCTCTCTCTCTCTCTCTCTCTCTCTCTCTCTAGCAAAATCATGAAGTGCAAAGAATTCTGTGTGTGTGTGTGTGTGTGTGTCTCTCTCTCTCTGTCTCTCTCTATCTCTCTGTCTCTCTGTCTCTATCTCTCTCTCTCTTAGCACA
This sequence comes from Monoplex corrugatus, assembly GCA_030674185.1. Classification (NCBI taxonomy): domain Eukaryota; kingdom Metazoa; phylum Mollusca; class Gastropoda; order Littorinimorpha; family Ranellidae; genus Monoplex; species Monoplex corrugatus. The sequence continues at coordinate 56,149,699 of JAPXFY010000022.1, forward strand.
CGCACGCACGCACGCACACATACATACCCACACACACACGTACTCACACACATACATACCCACACACACACGTACGCACACACATACATACCCACACACACACGTACGCACACACATACATACCCACACACACACGTACGCATGCACGAATACACACATCCCTGAACAATGTGATGAAGCCTGATCGTTTCAAAGTTTGCTTTGTTTTTCGCTTGCTCGTTAATTTGTTATATGGTACAATGCTTTTATGATTTCATAGCTTCATTCACCCCATAGAAACCTCTTTATCTTAACTTAGCTTAGCTTAGCTTTGCTTTGCTTAGCTTAGCATTATTTATTTATTCACTTACTTACTTACTTACTTACTTACTTACCTACTTACTTGCCTTGGCTTTTCTTTTTCGTCTAAAAGCACATAATATGTGAATAGACGTTAAAAGAAATAACGAACGAACAGGAGCCATGACTTCTACATATGGCTTGCCCTCCTTTTGAGTGTAAGAAGTTTAGGGCCGAAACACTTACTACGTGAGGGTCTTGGGGTGGGGGGGGGGGGAGTAGGGGGAGAAGGAAGGAAGGCTGGTCTATTACCGAGAACCCAAAATGTTTTCACAGAAATCCATGTTACAGAACAGGTTTGACCCAAAACAGTATTACAGCATTTCTACTGCACGACCGAAGACAGTATTGCAAAACTCCTGTATGGGGACACGGGGTCACCCAAGACAGGATTATTAAATAAACGGATCAAGGGCCGTCACTCTGGGTCATGGCTATAAATAGTAACACGGATCGGAAACCTTGTGAACTTTCGATCTTTGTTAGTCTCGGTGTCATATATCTTGAAATAACGTTGAGAGAGGTTAATCAGTGTTGTTTGGTACATTATATTGTAATTACTCACGTGCGCACGCGCGCGCGCACACACACACACACACACACACACACACACACACACACACACAGACACACACACACACACACACACACACACACACACACACACACACACACACACACACACACACACTATCGATGTACTCAGCCCTATCGGTATAGTTCGTTGAAAACAGCATCCACAACAATATCAACGAAATCTAAAGCTTAACAACTTTTCACCGTATTGCTTCGTAAGTTTGTGTAAATGTGTACACAGTGACAATCAAAAGGTCACGATTAAGCTCGAAATGCACTTATTTAAAACTCCTTGGTACAATTTGACCTCCCTGTCCCGACCTGCTTTCGGTTTCGACTCCTTTTACAGCGAACAGTGATACATTGTTTTGCATCTGTAACAATTTATTCCAAGCCATTTCATCATTTCCGTGGTCAATCCTATTTCGGTCTAATGTGCACTAAAGAAAATATCTTTTTAAGTTCATTCAGTATGAACAAGTTTGTGATGTTTCTGAAACGAAAGGAAAAGTACATAAAATATAAAGTGGTGTGTATTAATTTTTGCATGGCTATGCGCACTGGCTGACCGCTGGTACCAGTGATGAGATACATGTAACAGACCCATTTGTCAGTGCTAAGTGTTTTGGGGAGGAGTTGTTAGTTGGGATGTGTGGGATGGAAAACACCTGCTTCCGTACTGATAGAGCTGAGTATACCGACAGGGCTGAGCAGACCGATAGGGCTGAGTATACCTACATGTATAGGACTGAGTATACCTACATGTATATGGCTGAGTATACCGATAGGGCTGTGCAGACCAATAGGGCTGAGCAGACCAATAGGGCTGAGCAGACCAGTAGAGCTGAGTATACCGATAGGGCTGAGTGTACCAATAGGACTGAGTATACTGGTAGGGCTGAGTATACCGATAGGGCTGAGTGTACCGATGGGGCTGAGCATACCGATAGGGCTGAGTGTACCTATAGGGCTGAGTATACTGATAGGGCTGAGTACACTGGTAGGGTTGAGTATGCTGATAGGGCTGAGTATACCGATACGAGGGCTGAGTGTATCGATAGGGCTGAGTGTACCGATAGGGCTAAGTATCTATAGGGCTGAGTATACCGATAGGGCTGAGTGTGTACCGATAGGGCTGAGCATATCGATAGGGCTGAGTGTACCGATAGGGCTGAGTGTGTACCGATAGGGCTGAGTGTGTACCGATAGGGCTGAGTGTGTACCGATAGGGCTGAGCATATCGATAGGGCTGAGTGTACCGATAGGGCTGAATGTGTACCGATAGGGCAGTGTGTACCGATAGGGCTGAGTATACCGATAGGGCTGAGTGTACCGATAGGGCTGAATGTACCGATAGGGCTGAGTATACCGATAGGGCTGAGCAGACCGATAGGGCTGAGTGTACCGGTATGGCTAAGTATACCGGTAGGGCTAAGTATACCGATAGGGCTAAGTACACCGATAGGGCTGAGTATAATAATAATAATAATAATAATTACAATATTTATATAGCGCAAAATCTTGATAAAATCAAATCTAAGCGCTGAAGCAGACACACACGCAAGCACGCACGCACGCACGCACGCACACACACGCACGCACACACACACACACACACACACACACACACACACACACACACACACACACACACACACACACACGCATGGCTATATAAGGGGAGAAAGAATAAAAGCAATAAAAGCAAGAATAAAACCAATGGAAAATTATAGAGAGCATAGCATATACAATTATATATTATAACCATGTGATTCCCTCCGAGCGGAGACAGGCTGCAGAGGGGGGGGGGGGAGACAGGCTGCAGAGGGGGGGGGGGGTTGAGTGAGGTTAGGATTTTATGCGGAGGAGAAAAGGTGAGTTTTGAGAGCGGACTTGAAGGAGACAAAAGTAGGTTGCTGACGGACTGAGAGAGGAAGTTTGTTCCAGGAGAGTGGACCAGAAACAGAGAAGGCTCGTGGACCATAGGTATTGAGCTTAGTGCGTGGAAAGCGAAGAGTCAGAGGATCGGAGGCAGAGCGGAGGGTACGTGAGGGAACATAGATCTCAAGTAGGCTTGACAGGTAATCGGGGGCTGCGTTATTGAGGCTTTTGTAGCACATGGTGTCTAGTTTGTACTGTATGCGCTTTGATACAGGGAGCCAGTGAAGTTGTGCCAGGAGAGGAGATATGTGGTCAGCTTTTTTCTTTTTGAGTACAAGGCGTGCAGCATTGTTTTGAATGCGCTGTAGGATGTGAATGGTGGAGGCAGGAAGACCAGACAGGAGTGAATTGCAATAGTCAATGCGAGACATTATGAAGGAGAGAACGAGTTTTGCAGTTGTTTCGACAGAGAGATACTTCCTGATCAGCCTTATACGATGGAGATGATAGTAGCAGGATCTGGCAGTTTGAGAAACAAAGTTGTTCATGAAGAGGGTAGAGTCAATGCAGACACCAAGGTTTTTAGCTGAATCAGAAATTGGGACTGATGTGTTACATAATGGGAGAGAAAGAGGAGGCAGCTGAGAAAGTTTCTGACGGGTGCCAATGAGGATAGCTTCTGTTTTGTCATCATTAAGCTGAAGTCTATTGTGTGTCATCCAGTTCTTAATGTCCGAGTAACACTCAGTGGTGCGAGTCAACAGGCGCTGTATATTATCAGGTGAGTCACTGTCTTGAAGTTGGGTGTCATCAGCATAGAAGTGGTGTTTTATAGAGTGGGAGTTGATGATGGTGGACAGGGGGGAGGTGTAAAGAGTGAAAAGAACAGGGCCAAGGACAGATCCTTGTGGAACACCACAGGTCAGGTATGCAGGTTGAGAGTAAGTGCCATTGATGAGAACGGTTTGTTTTCTGTTGGATAGGTATGAAGTGAACCAATACAGAGCAATGTCAGAGATGCCAAAAGTATGATGAAGTCTAGAAAGGAGAATACCATGATCAATGGTATCAAAGGCTGCAGACAGATCAAGGAGTGTGAGGAGAGAGACTTTGCCAGTATCAGTTGCAAGGAGGAGATTGTTGAGAATGTGTAGTAGGGCAGTTTCAGTGCTATGGCACTGGCGGTAGGCTGACTGGAAAGGATTGAGGAGATTGTTGGCAGACAGGTGAGAGTTCAGCTGGTTGAGGACGACTTTTTCAAGGAGTTTTGACAAGAAAGAGAGATTAGAGATAGGCCGGTAATTTTTCAGTTCATTTGGATCTAAATTGTGTTTCTTGAGGAGAGGGTGAACAATAGCAGACTTGAAAGAATCAGGGACAGTTCCAGTTTGAAGAGAAGTGTTGATGATGTCAGTGATGAATGGGAGGAGAGTAGGGAGACAGTCGGCGTAGAGAGAACCTGGAAGAGGATCCAGTTCGCAGGTTTTGAACGACATGGATCTGATTGTGTTGAGAATTTCTTCTTGTGAGACTGGGTTAAAAGTAGTAAGAGTGTGTGCCAGAGAAGGAAGGGTCAGGTGGGCATGGTTGACAGGGTGTCCTGTCAAGCCTGTCACGAAGAGTTTGTATTTTGGTGGTGAAATAGTTGGAGAATACAGATGGGAGTTCTTCATTTGTATGTTTTGTTGGGAGAGGTAAATCTTTTCGTGTGCCAAGGAGATGATTCATGGTTGTAAAGAGTTCTTTTGAAGAAGAGGCATTCAGGATTTTGGTTTGGAAATAACTTGTTTTTGCTGATGCAATGAGGGTGGATACTTTTGTTTTAGAGGCTTGGAAAAGTTGCCTGTGTACAGTGAGTTTGGATTTGCGCCAGCGGCGCTCTGCTCTGCGGCGGGCACGTTTTGCACAGGCGATCTCATGAGTGAGCCAGGGGGTAGGGGGGCGGTCAGGTAAAGGACGGGTTGTGGCTGGAGCATGAGTGTCCAGAAGATGGTGGAGAGTAGTATAGAATTCATCGGCAAGGTTATGTGACTTTTCAGAAAGGAGACGGGAGGCATCAGATGAAAATGTGGAGAGGTCGATAGATTTGAGATTGCGTCGAGTCACTGTGCGCATGGTACGGGAAGGAGGAGAAATGTCGAGAGAACAGAGAATTGCAGAGTGGTCAGATGGAAGGGCTGAAGTTAGACGGGTAGAAAGAACTAAGCAGTTGTCAGTAGCGGAATTGTGGTGATCACGAGAAATGATCCAGTCAAGAATGTGACCTTTTTGATGGGTTGGTTCAGAAATGTGTTGAGTCATATTGTGATTGGACAGAGAGTTGATGATATGTCTTGTGTCATAACGGTGAGTGTTGTCATAGTGGACATTGATGTCACCTAGAATGATGAGATTTCCAGGTAAGAGACAGTAGTAATCAAGAAGTTGATCAAAGTCAGAGAGAAACATGGATGTGGTGAGCTTGTTGGCAGAGCTAGGTGGAGGTCGATAGACACAGGAGAAGGTGATGGGGTGAGGGGTGGATTGGAAGGATACTTCAACGTGCTCGAAAGAAGGATGGGAGAAAGGCAGAGACTGCGAGAAAGACAGGCGGGAATGGAGTGAGTCGTTGTAGAGGATGGCGATACCACCACCTCGGGATGAGCGATGGAAAGAAGCAAGCCTGTAACCACTCGGAGTGAGACTCACATGTATAGGTTCACATGTATAGGTTCATACCGATAGGGCTGAGTATACCGATAGGGCGTTAACAGACGTGTACTGTTGGAGAGACGGGTGAGGAAGGAAGAGATGCAATGAATCGAGGGGGGGGGGGGGGGGACTGTGTGAGGTGAGAATGGCTGTCTCTTTATACACACCCTTTCGTATACTTGCACGCACGTGCACGTAAACGCACGCAGCATGCACACGAGTGTCTAAGACAAGGTTACATTTCCGCCCTTGAAGGACAGTCGCCTGAAAAGGATGTTACGATATAGAAGCAGCCATGTGTAAATTAGTTTTGTTCTGTCTGTTTTTTGTTGTTTTTGTTTTTGTTTTTTTAAGTTGGAGTGTTTCTTATTTTCGTTGAACAATATGGACTGTTGTTATTGCCATTGTCAGTGTCTCTCTCTCCCTATCTTTTCACTGTTTATCGTTATCATCGATTCTCTGTGTGTGTGTGTGTGTGTGTGTGTGTGTGTGTGTGTGTGTGTGTGTGTGTGTGTGTGTGTGTGTGTGTGTGTGTGTTTGTGTGTGTGTGTGTGCCTGTCTTTCTCTCTGTCTGTCTGTCTCTCTCTCTCTCTCTCTCTCTCTCTCTCTCTCTCTCTCT
>JAPXFY010000022.1:56173304-56180804 GCA_030674185.1 Monoplex corrugatus
GTGTGTGTGTTGTATGACAGACAAGAAGGAGATGACGGAGAGTGTGTGTGTATGTGTGTGTGTGTCTGTGTGTGTGTGTTTGTGTGTGTGTGTGTATGTGTGCGTGTGACACAGTGAGTGAGTGTGTGTGTGTGTGTGTGTGTGTGTGTGTGTGTGTGTGTGTGACAGACAGAGAGAGAGAGAAGAGAGAGAGAGAGAGAGAGAGAATGTATGTGTGTGTGTAAACGCGTGCGTGCGCGCGCGTGTGCGCGTGTGTGTGTGTGCTTGCGTGTCCGTGCGTGCACGTGAATGCGTGTGAACGAGTGTAAGTGCATATGTGAATCTAAATCAACAATGTATTGTTGGAAGTCTTCCATTCTTTCTGGCTCCGGAACCGAGCGAATAGTGTCTTTAGGTAGTGGGTTTCTTCGGCACTGACCATAGTAATTATTTGGGTCAGACCAAACGATGTTTGAACTACTCCTAAGTGGAGGGTCTGTACTGGCGGGTGGCCAAACGGCGTCTCGACATCGCCGGCTCCCGTAGGTTTCTTGGCTGTGGGACTGCTACTGAATTGAACAAGGAAGTGGTGTTTTTGTAACCCTTTGACACCCGCACCCTGTCCACTAGCATCCTACATTGCCAACCGTGTGCCATCAACGGCAAGAACTTAACGCTTTGATTCCTTCACCCTATCCACCAGCTTCCTGCCTTTGAGTTCCTCACCCTATCCACCATTTTCCTGCAGAAAGCTGATGGATAGGGTGAGGGAGTCAAGGGATTAAGTTTTTGCAGTCGGTGGGTAGGGTGTGGGAGTCAAAGGGTTAACTTTTTGCAGTCGGTGATAGGGTGAGGGACTCAAAGGGTTAAGTTTTTGCAGTCGGTGGGTAGGGTGTGGGAGTCAAAGGGTTACATTTTTGCAGTCGGTGGATAGGGTGAGGGACTCAAAGGGTTAAGTTTTTGCAGTCGGTGGGTAGAGTGCGGGAATCAAAGGGTTACGTTTTTGCAGTCGGTGAATAGAGTGAGGGACTCAAAAGGTTAAGTTTTTGCGGTCGGTGGACAGGTGAGGGACTCAAAGGGTTAAGTGTTTGCAGTCGGTGGGTAGGGTGCGGGAGTCCAAGGGTTAAGGAGACTGGCGTGGGATGAAGGGGCATTGAGACTGCGCCGAGTTTAGGGACAAGGAATAAAAATAGTGTATCGCTCTTTACATGGCTGTCTCTTTGTGTCTGTCAGTCTGTAGTTTGGCTGGATGGAAAAGGAACATTTCTTATTGATTACGGATACTATGAAACCTTTGAAAGTGTTCGATGGTTATAATTGAAGAGAATGCTAAAAATCAAAAAAGAAAAAAAAAGGATGGTGCTGCACTTTTGCGAAGCTTTTTTTGCCGTGGAAGTATTTTTTCTCTTTGAAGGTAAAGTCCATTGTTCCTGTGCGTAGCTATACGATACGATGCAATAGATACAATACGATATGATATGATACGATGCGATGCGATGCGATGCGATGCGATGCGATGCGATAAAAACATTATGTAAATGCACACACCCGCGCACTCAGACAGATTGACAGATACATAGATTGGATGGATGGATAGATGGAGAGATAGATAGATAGATAGACGGACAGACAGACATAGATAGATAGATAGATAGATAGATAATAGACAGACAGACAGACGGTAGATAGATAGATAGATAGATAGACAGATACATACATACATACATACATACATACATACATACATACATACTCACTACTACTATCGAGAGATACACAGACTGACAGACAGACAGATAGGTAGACAGGTAGATAGATAGGTAGACAGACAGACAGACAGATAGATAGATAGACACAAAATTTCAGGAAATAAAAATTTTAAGGTCTTGTTATCAACGAGTCAAACATTTCATCAAAGTGCCCACACATTCAAGTCCCCAAAAATCGATATATTCAGATTTTTGCCGGAGCGCATATGGATCCGTCTGCGTGCTATAGATCTCTCTTGAACAAAGTCCTATAACAAACCTCTATATTCAGCCAGCGCTTGCCGATATCGAACGAAGCAGAAGAAGCGTACGTAGCCATCGAACCAGAGGACGAGCATAGCTTCCAGTTATCAGCGCAATTAGTATTGAAGGAACTTCATCGATGGGGTTATATTTGGCCTTCAGGACCTGGCCCTGAAAAGTAGTGAAATGCTTATGGACGTGGACATTTTTCAGGGGAGGGAATCTCAAGTCTTTTGTCTCTTTCTCGCCCTGCCTCTTCGTCTTTTTCTCTGTGTCTCTTTCTCGCTTTCTCTGTTTCTCTCTATTTCTCTCTATTTTTTTATTTCTCTATTTCTCTGTCTGTCTGTCTGTCTGTCTGTCTGTCTCTCTCTCTCTTATTCTCTTTTACTCTCTTTTTTTTAACTCTCATTCTCTTTTACTCTCTCTTTATTTTTTACTCTTTCTCTCTCATTTCTTTTACCTCTCTTTCTCTCTCTCTCTCTCTCTCTCTCTCTCTCCTCTCTCTCTCTCTAGCCTTTTCCTCTCTGTCTTACTCTTTCTGTCCGTCTTTCTGTCTTTATCTGTCTCGCTTTCTCTTTTCCTCTGTATCTCCGTTTCTTTCTCCCTCTGTCTCTTTTTCTCTCCCTCTCTCTCTCTCTCTCTCTCTCTGTCTTTCTCTCTCTCTTTGAATGTCTGTCTGCCTGCCCGTCTGTCTGTCCCTGTCTCTCTGTCTCTGTCTCTCTCTGTCTCTTTCTTTCTCTCTCTCTCTCAAACGAATTTGACCGCCCGCGTTCAAGGAAATAACAAACAAACAAACAAAAATACACACACAAAACAAAACAAATATATCAAAATCTCAATTCGTATTCCGTATAACAAGAAATACCGTGAGGATGCCGGGGGTTCTTTCACTATGAATAGTATCTCCATCTTGTGAAGTTCTGTGCTGGAAGATTCCTCTTTTCTGTCACTCTCTTTGTTCCTGCCTTGTTCCTTCGCTTTCTGTCATTTCTTCCTATCATTTTTTGCCTTGCTCGTCCATTCACCTGTATCTTTTCCATAAAACCTCACACACTTTTCTCTTTGGACTGATAACTGGATATACAGGGGGTGCAAAAGTAGGTATACAGTAAGTATCACATCATTATCATAATGCTTAATTCCGCTCTCGATTAGAGGAGTGTGGAATACTGACGGCAAGCAGTTTGAGTATCTGAGGGATTAAGGCTGTGCTTGTTATAATTATTACATGTATATGCAATATTCATTTGTTTGTATAATAAATGCAGTGAATATTGTACGTGCTTTCTTTTTTCATAACTGTATACCTACTTTTGTACCCCCTGTATATAAGTAATTTCAGTTTGGGCTCTAAGGAAAGGTGATGTGCGGACGCAGTTTCAGTTAATTTAGGCCCGTTTTTTAATATATGTTTTAGTGCGCTTAGTTCTATTTACATTTGTATTCAGGCTTGTTTTTGTGAATGCCCTGATGAAAAATTGGACTGAATGGTCAGCTCTGGGGGCGTATGCTTATATGCACGGTCGCATTGGTATATGTACTTAATTTCTTTAGATGTTTGTCCCCAGTGAAGTATATGGCATACTTTTTCGAAATATTTATATAGCCCTGACATAGCTCTGCGCAGTTGGCTGGGTTTTAAAGAGCAATAACAATAACAATAGCATAACAAAACAGGTACAGGATTTCAACAAACTGACCTTTGTCAAGTGCAGACGAAAGACAAGAAAGAACACGTAACAACACTAAAAGAAAAAACAGCTGAACACATAACAACACTAAAAGAAAAAACAGCTGAACACATAACAACACTAAAAGAAAAAACAGCTGAACACATAACAACACTAAAAGAAAAACAGTGAACACGTAACAACACTAAAAGAAAAAACAGCTGAACACATAACAACACTAAAAGAAAAAACAGCTGAACACATAACAACACTAAAAGAAAAAACAGCTGAACACATAACAACACTAACAGAAAAACAGCTGAACACATAACAACACTAAAAGAAAAAACAGCTGAACACATAACAACACTAACAGAAAAAACAGCTGAACACATAACACACAAAAAAAAAAACACTAAACAAACAACACTAACAAGAAAAAACAGCTGAACACATAACAACACTAACAGAAAAAACAGCTGAACACATAACAACACTAACAGAAAAAGAACAAACACTGACATACACTAACAGAAAAAAACTGCCGGTGAAACATGAAAGAAGTGTCGCTGTATTTCTCCTTGTCTTTGTATTTGTTCTTTGTTGTTTGTTATTTGTCTTTGTTGTTTGTTATTTGTTCTTTGTTGTTTGTTATTTGTTCTTTGTTGTTTGTTATTTGTTCTTTGTTCTTTGTTATTTGTTATTTGTTCTTTGTTATTTGTTCTTTGTTCTTTGTTGTTTGTATTTGTTGTCTTACGATTGCGCTTGACAAAGGCCAGTTGGCCAAAAGTTTATGCCTGTCTTGTCTTGTTATATATCAAATCTGCAGTTTGATTTTATGGGTGGTGGTGTTGGTGGTGGTGGTGGTGGTGTGTGTGTGTGTGTGTGTGTTTGTGTGTGTGTGTGTGTTTGTGTGTGTGTGTGTGTGTGTGGTGCGTGTGTGTGTGTGTTTGGGTGTGTATGTTTTGTGTGTATGTGTTTTGTGTGTGTTCATGCATGCGAGTGTGTGTGTGCGTGTATGTATGTGTGTGCGTGCGTGTGTGTATGTGTGTGCGTGTGTCTGTGTCTGTGTGTGTATGTGTATGCGTGTTTATGTATGTTTGCATTTTTTGTGTATATGTGTTCGTGTGTTTTGTGTGTATATAGTATGTGCATATGTGTGTGTGTGTGTGTGTGTGTGTGTGTGCGCGCGCGCGCGCGTGTGTGTGTGTGTGTGTGTGTGGTGTGTCCAATCCCTAACAAAATGGGGAAGGGAGGGTAGGGCCATCCGGCAGCCCAGCTAAAAATGACAATTCATGTATTCTAACACTGACATCCCCAACCGCCGCTCGCCCTGGGCGACAGAAAGGCAATGGAGAAGGGAGTTGGGCGTCCCTGGGCAAATCAACTTATCCAGGTTCCCAATTTTCTAAGTCGCGGGCTGCATGTGTTTCATTTCGGGCCCTGGGGTAAGGCTGAGGGTGTCGCTGGTGCCTTCCCGAGACTTGCCCCATGCGTTCTTCCTTACACCTCACAGCCCTGTGGTGGTCCTCGCGCCTTTCCGTGCCCTCCTCCCTGGCGCGAACAGGTCCAAGTGTGGGTCTGTGGGTCTGGAAAAAAATAATGATTTCTTTAGGGTGGTCATGCTTCCTTCCTGCTTGTGTTCCTAGGTCTTTCCTTTGTTGTTGTTGTTGTTGTTGTTTTTTGTTTTTGTTGTTGTTGCTGTATTTTTGTTTTGATTTTGGTTTTGTTGTTGTTGTTTGGTTTTTGTACAACCCTGTTGCACTTAAAGCAAGATAGACAGAGACAGAGAAAGAGAGAATAGATTTAGAGAAACAGAGACAGAGAGAGGAGAAAAGGAAGAGAGAAGGGGGAGAGAGGAAAGAAGAGATGAGAGAGAAGAGATCTTAAGAGAGAGAATGAGGTGATTTTGAGAGAGAGAGAGAAGAGAGACAGAGAGAGGAGAAAAGAAAAGGAGAAGAGAGAGAAAAGGGGAAGAGAACAGAGATAAGAGAGAGAAGAGATTTTGAGAAGAGAGACAGAGACAGAGAGAGAAGAGGAGAGAGAGAGAAGAGGAGAGAGAGAGGAGAGAAGAAAAGACCAAGAGAGAGGGAGAGCGGGAGTGAGAAGAGAGAGAGTAGACAATCGAGATAAGAGAGAGAGAGAGAAAGAGTTTGTTATACTTTGGCCATAGACACACACACACACAACACACACACACACACACACACACACACACACACACACACACACACACACACACACACACACACACACAACAAAATGGAAAGAGAGGCAGACAATCACAAGTCAGAACATAACGACAAGAACGATTCAAAACGAGAAAGACATATTATTTGTATATCTTCACACACACACACACACACACACACACACACACACACACACACACACACACACACACACACACACAGAGAGAGAGAGAGAGAGAGAGAGAAGGGGGTAGAATCTACAGGAACAATGAGAGAAAAAGAGAAAACAAGAAAGAAAGAAAAACAATAGAAAAAGAAGTGAAAACAAAAACGAAAGAGAGAGGGTGAGAGTGAGAGAGTTTGTTATACCATGGCCATAGACCTTTATTCATCTTACAACACAGTTTACGTATTGGTTGGTTCTGTTGGACAGAGCTGTGGATAACATATCTTATAACTTGTGTTTAATCGGAACTGTCAACGTTAGAGTCAGAGAGAGAGGCGGGGGTGGGATTGGAGATAAAGTGAATGAGTGAGAGAGAGAGAGAGAGAAAGAGAGAGTCAGAATATTTAACACTTAGACTCTCGAACCCTGTCCACCGGCATCCTGCACTGTCAGCCATGCTAGTAAAGCGAAAACTTAAAACCCTTTGACTCCCTCACCCTATCCACCAGCTTCCTGCAAGAAGCCGATGGATAGGGTGAGGAAGTCAAAGGGTTAAGTTTTTGCAGTCGGTAGATAGGGTGCGGGAGTCAGAGGCTTAAGCAGGCCCTTTTGATAGAGCCGCGGACTACAGGTCTGAGATCTGGAGTTCAATTCCAGCTCACAACATTAAAAACTGACCTGTTTGGTGCCCATCTTAATGTTTCCATCATCCTGGTGGTGTCAGCTTAGTGTTTCTTAGGTCCTCTCTCTCCCTCCCCATTTCAAGACCTTGCCAATGAATAGGGTTTTGCGCAGGCTTAGTGTGTCTTCCAGATGATTTTTAGCAGATTGGGGCGGAGCGCGTATGGTATTGTAGGCTGTGATGAATCTCTCTCGAACAAACTCCAACACCTCATACAAACAAGGGAACAGAGGGAGAGGAATTCTATGTCATTTTCTTGGGATTTCATGTCACTTTATCGTACCATGACAGAAGCAGAGGCACATGTTTCCTTAATCAGTAGCATGGTAGGCCTCCTTCGGTCATGGCTGACCATGGAAAAAGTACATCCGACCTAATGTCTAGTCGGGCTGTCTAGTTGGTCCAAGCAGCGTCGCCTGTGACTGTAGAGACCAATACGAGAGAGGCAGTCTCTGTCGCAGCGGTCACATGTGTATGCTGATGCTGGTCTGTTGGCTGTCGTCTCTCTTCTGCGAGCTCGCTTTTCTGCTGCTTTTTCAGTAACATGAACATCACGAAAAGACACTCATTTCAGGATTGAATTGTTGTCCTGTCGCCGTGGTGTAGTGGTTAGCGTCACGGACTACCGACCGGAAGGCTGTGGGTTCCAATCCCCATCAGTCCTATCAAAATCATTGTGGGATTTTTTTCCCGGCTCCCACCGGCTCCTACCCAGAATTGAGCGTGCTTTTGGTTTCACTAAAAAGACGGCAATCACACAGTCGAGTCTCGTCCACTTCACGGAGGCGTTATTCAGGAT
>JAPXFY010000022.1:56185804-56188304 GCA_030674185.1 Monoplex corrugatus
TCTCTGTGTCTTTCTCTCTCTCTCTCTCTCTCTCTCTCTCTCTCTCTCTCTCTCTCTCTATCTATCTATCTATCTATCTGTCTGTCTGTCTCTATCTATCTATCTATCTATCTGTCTGTCTGTCTCTATCTATCTATCTATCTATCTATCTGTCTCTCGCTTTCTCTCACTCTCTCTCTCTCTCTTTCTTTCTCTCTCGCCCTACCCCCCCCCCTCGCTCTCTCTCTATTCTATCTCTGTATTCTCTTTCTCTGTCTGTCTGTCCCTATCTCTGTCTGTATGTCTCTCTCTCGTCTTCCCCTCTGTCTTTCTATGTCTATTCTCTTTGTCTGTTCTCTCCCTCCTTCTCTCTCTCCCCCCTCTCTCTCTCTCCACTCTCTGTCTTTCTATGTCTATTCTCTCTGTCCTCCCCCTCCTCTCTCTCTCTGTCTCTGTCTATCTCTCTCCTCTCCTCTCTCTGTCTCTCTGTCTTTGTCTCTGTCTCTGTCTGTCTGTCTGTCTGTCTTTCTCTATCTCTCTTCTCTCCTCTCTCTGTCTTTGTCTTTGTCTCTGTCTCTGGATGTCTCTCTCTCTCTATCTCTCTCCTCTCCTCTCTCTGTCTCTGTCTTTCTCTATCTCTCTCCTCTTCTCTCTCTGTCTCTCTGTCTCTGTCTGTCTGTCTGTCTCTCTCTCTCTCTCTCTCTGTCTCTCTCTCTGTCTTTATCTCTCTCCTCTCCTCTCTCTGTCTTTGTCTCTGTCTCTCTCTCTCTCTTTCTCTCTGTCTCTCTCCTTTCCTCTCTCTACGTTTGTCTCTGTCTCTCTGTCTCTGGATGTCTGTCTGTCTCTCTCTCTCTCGCTCTCTCTATCTCTCTCTCTCTCTGTCTGTCTTTCTCTCTCTATCTCTCTCCTCTCTTTGTCTTTGTCTCTGTCTCTGTCTGTCTCTCTCTCTCTCTCTCTCTCTCTCTCTCTCTCTCTCTCTCTCTCTCCCCTCCAGCCACGTCTGTTACCCCCCTCCTCTCACACACACATATATATCTTTCTCGACAATGTTGTGACGTGTGTAGTTCAGACACTTCACGTAAACGAGCACGGTCGGGGGATATTTGCGTAGACCGGAAGTGCAAAAATCTTGAGCACAGAGCGCTTGAAAAGGGACGCCACTCTTCCGCCACAAGCCCCCTGTTCGCTAGAAACTCGTGTGCGTACGTGTCCATGTTCACTGTGCTTCAGAAAGAAAAAACATAATGATATGATTTCAAATCGAGTGGATGGGAGGAGGGGTGAGGACTGTGTGGGGGAGAGGGTGTGTGGGGTGGGGTGGGGGTGGGTGGTGTGGGTCGTGCTTGTGTTTGTGGGGGTGGTTGATGTTTATGTGTGTGTGTGTGTGTTTATGTGTGTATGTGGATGTGTGTTCGTCTGTGGATATGTGTGTGTGTGTGTGTGTGTGTGTGTGTGTGTGTGTGGTTGTGTGTGTGTTGTGTGTGTGGTTGTGTTGTCTGTGGATGTGTGTGTGTGTGTGTTCGTCTGTGATGTGTATGTGTGTTGTGTACGTGAGTGCGCGCGCGCGCGCGTGTGTGTGTGTGTGTGTGTAGTGGCATATCCCTCTGTGTTTCCCGCTCAGAAAGACAGAGAGAGAGAGAGAGATAGGCAGACAGACAGATAGACAGACAGACAGGCAGGCAGGCAGACAGACTGACAGACAGGGAGAGTGTGTGTGTGTGTGTGAGAGAGAGAGAGAGAGAGATAGGCAGACAGACAGGCATGCAGGCAGGCAGGCAGGCAGGCAGACAGACTGACAGATAGAGAGAGAGAGTGTGTGTGTGTGAGAGAGAGAGAGAGAAGAGAGGGAGAGAAAGAGAGAGAGAGAGAGAGAGAGAGAACGTGTGTGGTGGTCTTTGATTTAATGTCTATTCACTAAAGTGATTTTAGACAAGAGAACGTGTGTGTATGTACGTGTGTGTGTGTACATGTATGTCTGTGGGTTCGTGTGAGTGTGTGTGTCTGTGTCTGTGTGTGTTTGTGTGCGTGCGTGCCTGTTCACTTCCTGACCAAGAGAGCGGCCACCAATGAGAATCCAGGGCATGGTACTTGTCACTGGGCATGCACGGTGCCAGTGTCCTGCTGTATCCAGACTGTTCATAGTATTATAGTTCTCTTCACGGTACCTGCAGGCCGGTGTCTGTCTATTCTGGGTGTCTACAGTTGTCCTACTTCGTCCGTAGCGCCTGGAGGCTTGTGTATATTTCGTGTGCCGTGTGTTCTCTGTGTGTGTTGTAGATTACTGTTGGGAATATTGTGTGCTCTAAAACTGTAGTCACTTTAAGTTATGTTAATCCGGACTTTTCGGCAAAAATGGTAAGAGTGTGTGTGTTATTGTCTGTCTTTTTTTCCTTTCATTTTCTTTTCTTTTCTTTCTTTCTTTCTTCTTTTTTCTTTCTTTCTTTCTTTCTTTCTTTCTTTCTTTCTTTCTTCTCTCTTTCTGAAATGAAATATAGCAACAGCGAATGTGTTACCTGTCTCA
>JAPXFY010000022.1:56195804-56203304 GCA_030674185.1 Monoplex corrugatus
TTGTTTGTCTTTTTAAAGTGGCGTGTACATACTTATTTCTGATTCAAGTTTTTAAATGTATCCTGATTGTGGTAGGAGACTAGATCCTATGGTGCCATATGTGTGTCTACTCGTTGATTTTTGTTTGTTTGTTTGTTTGTTTCTCTCTCTCTCTCTCTCTCTCTCTCTCTCTCTCTCTCTCCCTCCCCCACTATCTCCCCCTCTCGCTATATCGTTTCTAACATATATTTAGCTGAGTTTTGTTATTTTTATTGTTTATGTGTAAATCAACCCCCTGTTTTGTCAGGCTAAATGCTTTAAAAGACACTGAAATCGTCAGATTTTCATTTGCTTTTCTCTGACACACGAAAACGAGACATACCATAATACAGATGAATCGGTGATGATATTTTCTGTGATAATTTACGACAGGAGAGAAATAAAAGCGAAACGTGAAGAAGGTCGATAGACCAGAACGTTAATAGACACTTCCCCGTCAATCCCAGACGATGGGTCACTCATAAATCTGCATTTTTGGTCAGTGCCAGGGATCGTTGGGATGCGGGGGTTCGGTATAAATAGTATCCCCCCCACCTTCTGGAAATTATGTGTTAGAAATTTCCTCTTTTTTGTCACTCTCTTTGTTTCTGCCTTGGTCTTTTGCTTTCTGTCATTTCTTCCTATCATTTTCTGCCTTGCTGGTCCATTCACCTGTATGTGTTCCATAAAGTCTTAAGTACTTTTTCTTAGGATTGATAATTGGGTACATATATTAAGTGCATTTTTGGCTCTATGGAGGTGAGATATGCGGAAGCCATTTTAGGTCATTTATGCCCGTTTTTATATGTTTTGGTGTCCTTATGTATGCTTAAATTTGTATTCAGGTGTGGTTTTTTTTAAATCCCCTATGCGATAAATTGGACGGAGTGGCCAACGCCAGGGGCATATCCTTAGATTATGTGCACTTAATTTTCTTTTCTTTTTTTCTGTGAAGTTTGTATGATTTGAAGCGGTTATAGCCCTGATATGGCTCTATGCAGTTGGCTGGGCTTTAAACAAAACGAACACTAACCAAGGATCACCTCATTGATAAATCTCTACACAGTCAGGAGAGATATTCGCCGTTCACAACCCTCTCCCAGTCCCTGTCCATCACATACATGCTCTCACGTACCCACGAACAAGTTTGGAGCTTGTTCAAAAGGGATCCGTCGCACACAACAATTCCATGTCTTCTTCACCATCATGTGCCTTGCCGCATGGCGTTGGCGGTCATTGCCTTTCATACAAACCCATCTTTTATCACTGCAAGTGAATTTCTTACCTTTTCTGTCCCCATTCACTCTGCGAAACTAGTATTTTCTCCCAGGGTTTGCCTGGTGCTCTTTTCCCTCCAACTTTTTCTGTTGTGACTAGGTGCTTAAATTTCTCTTGCCTGATTAAATATCCTATAAGTGTTGCTTTTCTTTTCTTGATCGTCTTTATTTGTTCTCTCTCTCTCTCTCCTCTCTCGTTCTCTTTCTTCTCTCTTTCTCTCTCTCTCTCTTCTCTCTTCTCTCTCTCTCTCTCTCTCTCTCTCTCTTGTTCTCTCTTTCTCGTTCTCTCTCTCGCTCGTTCTCTCTCTCTCTCTCTCCTCGTCTCTCTCTCTCTCTCTCTTTTCTGTGTATGTGAATGTGTGTGTGAGAGAGAGAGAGAGAGAGGGAGAGAGAAAGAAAGAAAGAGAGAGGGGGAGAGGGAGAGACTGGGGATGGTGAGAGGAGTTCAGAAAGAACATGTCAGAAAAGAACAGGGAATCAGTCAAGGGGGCGAAGTTGTTATGCCGCGGACTACAGACTGGGATAAGATGGATTCGAATCCATATCAATTTAAGAAAAAGAATGGTGAGATTTTTAGGCCCCTAGTCACTCCTCCTACCCAGAGCAGAACGTGCTACACGCTCTTCGGAAAGACTGGGACCCGACAGTCGAGTCTTACCCCTTTACATATAACGTCAGTGAGGACGTTGATCAATTTTTCTGGACCAACACAGCAAGTACCTGCATCTCTCGGGCCTGGGTGACGCCAGGATGTAATTATCACGAAAATAAGAGGAGAGTATAGCGCTGTCAAGCGGTCTCGGTCCAAAAATGGAATTCCGTAGCGTCGTCACGATTTTCCCCATTCACAGCGTCACGGCAACGTCCCTGATTTTTGTGGCTATCCATGTCCTAAAGGGGAATTGGAGTACCTGGTCACAACAGGAAAGCTGGAGGGAAAGAGAGCGCCAGGTAGACCCAGGGAGAAAATATCGGACGGACTTACAGAGTGGCTGAAGACAGAGAGGGTGGAAGAGGTGCTTGCGGCAACAGGGATAGAAATAAATGGAAGGCCGTGATCGCCAACGCCATGTGGCAAGGCACTTGATGATCATGATCCATGTCCTACTCCTGGGGTGACCTGAGTTCCGGTAGTTTGAGGGTGTGTGTTGGAAAACCGAAAAGAGCAGTGTGGGTGTAGTGACGCAGAACCAGTGCTGAGGATGGGGCAGGTCAAAACTAAAAATAAAGTGGGGGAGGAGTAGGGTGAGGGAGAGTGGACAAGGAGACAGACAGACAGACAGATGGACGGATAAGAACAGAGATCCGTGATTTTGTGCTTTGTATATTGCCTGATTGGGATGGTAGGCGCAGGCAAAATCTGTCCTCTCTGTCTCTGTCCTCTCTCTCTTGTTGTCTTTCTTCCTTCTCTCTTCTCTCTCTCTCTCTCTCTCTCTCTCTCTCTCTCTTCTTCTCTCTCTCTCTCTCTTCTGTCCTCTCTCTTCTCTGTCTCTCTGTCTCTGTCTCCTCTTCACTCTCTTGTCTGTCCTCTCTCTCTCTTCTCACTTCTCTCTGGTCACTCTGTCTCTCTGCTGTCCTCTCTCTCTCTCGTCTGTCTGTCTCTCTCTCTCTCTCTCTTGTCTCTGGTCACCTCTCTCTCTCTCTCTCTCTCTCTCTTCTCTGCCTCTCTCTCTCCTCTCTCACTCTCTCTTTCTCGTCTACTGTCTCTCTTCAATCTCTCTCTCTCTCTCTCTCTCTCCTCACTCACCCTCTCCTCCTTCTCCCCCCCCACCCCCTTTCTCTCTCTCTTATCATTCATCAAACTCGATCATATTTCCTCATTTTACATGTTACTGCTATGAACTAAGTTGGTTTTTCTCTCTCTTCCCTTCCCTCCCTTATCCCCCCTCTCACCCCCCCCCCCCCCCCCCATTTCTCTCTTTCCTCTCTTATTATTCAAACTGAGACCATATCTTCGTATTTTCTGATACTATGCTTATGACAATGGTTCCTTCCCACCCCGTCCCTTTCCCCCAACCTCCCGCTTGCATATCCCCTCCTCCACTTTGTCTTTATGTACCCATCTTTTATGTTTGTATCTGTAGTGTCTGTTTTTCCTGGCATCGATCATCCGTCCATCCACCCATCCATCAAGTTTATTGTATTTCCTTCCTTCCTTCATTACTATCATTCATTCATTTACTTCATTTCTTCTGCATTCATTTCCTTCCTTCCTTTCTTCTTACTTCATTTTCCATTCCATTTTCTTCATTCATTCATTTATTCTTCCTTTCTTTTCTTCCTTCTTTCATTCATTCAATGCGTTCATTTATTGCTTCCTTCCTTCATTCATTCATTCATTCATTCATGCATTATTTTTTCCTGCCTTCCTTTCTTCCTTCCTTCCTTCCTTCATTCATTCATTTCATGCATTCATTTCTTCTTCCTTCCTTCCTTCCTTTCTTCCTTCATTTATTCATTTATCATTCATCATGCATTCATTTCTTCCTTCCTTCGGTCATGTTATTCTTTATCATTGCTATCAGTTATTCATTCTTTTCCTTCCTTCTTCCTTTCATTCATTCGTTCATTCATATATACAGTTATAACAATTAATTCACGTATGTCTATGTGCCTACAGGTGGGAGACATTATACTTCGCCTTAACGACATCAACCTGGCCGAGATGAGCTACGAGAGCGCCGTGGAGGTGCTGAAAGCCGTGCCCGTGGACGCCCCCGTGGTGATGCTGCTGAGAGGTCCTGAGGGCTACACCACGCACCTGGAGACCACCTTCCTGGAGAACGGCCTGCCCAAAACCATCCGAGTCACCAAACCCATCCAGGAGTCCATCATGGGACGACATCCGGAGGACCTTCTCCAACGGCTCACCCTCCCCGGTGAAGACCCTGAAGAAGATCTGCAAAGGGGACGGTGACGACGGCGAGAAGGTCAACGGCTCGGCGACCCACGGGGACACGCTCGTTGAGATCATCGACACGGACGTTAGTGCAGACGCCACGGCGGCCGGAAGTGCGGATTCCGGCTACGCTTCCTCGGCCGTGAGCGACAGCAACGGCATCGTCTCGCGCCAGAAGGTGTTGGAGAACGGAGCCATGGGCTCGCCCAAGATCGTCCTCACTACTCCCAGGGCCCCTCAGAACGGGCCCGGAGAGCAAGGAAAGGACGGTTCCCACAACGGCCCGCGCCGCACGAGCAGCGCCGGCCGCAAGGCCATCGAGATCGTGCAGGACAATGATGAGATCACCGTGGTGGTCAAGGGCGACGTGAAGATCCAGAGCGACATGGGCCACAACGCTCCGGACACCCCTAAACGCTTCATCATCTCCAGCAACGTGGCTGCTAACCCCGAGCCCGCGGCCGCCGGGTCCGACAAGAACGGGCGTCTGCAGCCTCAGGAGAAGACCTCGCCGGACCACGCGCACGAGAGCGATGTGTCCGACAACGAGGACAAGACCAGTCTGGCCACTCGCAGAAGGAGCAGCCCGACCACGCAGCGGAAGGGTTCCATGGACAGGCGCGGTTCCGCGGCCAGCCCCAAGAAGTTTGCCAAGCTGCGTTTCCTGCTGGAGGAGAAGACCTCTGTTG
Organism: Monoplex corrugatus; assembly: GCA_030674185.1. Taxonomy (NCBI): domain Eukaryota; kingdom Metazoa; phylum Mollusca; class Gastropoda; order Littorinimorpha; family Ranellidae; genus Monoplex; species Monoplex corrugatus. The sequence goes on from JAPXFY010000022.1 coordinate 56,200,688, forward strand.
ATGTCCTGCATCAGAAAGTCAATGATGTGAGTGGATGTATGTTTGTCTTACTTGTTTGTTGTTGTTTGTTGTTGTTGTTGCTGTTGTTCTTGTTGTTGTTGTTACTGTTGTTGTTGTTGTACTGTTGTTACTGTTGTTGTACTGTTGTTACTGTTGTTGTTACTGTTGTTTTGTTGCTGTTGTTGCTTTTGTCCTTGTCATTTGTCATTTTGTTCAGTTCAAAACAACATCCGGGAAGTTACGTTGGTACTGTTTTTCTCTTAAATTTTGTGGAGACAGACAGAGTGAGAGAGACAGACAGACAAACAAAACATACACACACGCACTCGCAACACCACGTACACACACACACACACACGCACACAACGACCACACACACAGCACCACACACAGCACACACACACACACACACACACACACACACAACACACCACACACCACACACACACACACACACACACACACAAACAGAGAAAGGGGAGAGAGAGAGAAATATTGAAACTGTTTTCCAACGATATAGGTAGTAAAAACATACACCAACTGAAATAGTATCTGTCATTGCTAATCCCTTTGTATTAAAACAACACACACACAGAAAACAAAAAATTTAAGACACTGCAAACGGTTTCAGATTAAAACAAAGTAGACAAACACCAAATAAAAAAGACATTTAATATTGGATATATAAAAGCTGCAAACAGATATTCGAATGAGACAGCGCGACAGTCAAGTGGAAAAGACGTATCACATCCAGTCGGGATGTTTAGGTTCAATCCTACTTTGGTACCTCCTGCCTGGTGGGTAAAACGTGCATGCATTTTTTCAATCTCCTAGATCGATACTTCTGTGCAGACTGTTAGTGTGTGTATACGCACGCAGAATATCAATTGTGCAGGTTAAAGATCATGTAAGTATGTCAGTGTTTCGTGGCGTATGGAAACAAGAAAAACACCCACCATGCGTGTCCACTATAGTCGAAGTGTTTGGACTGCACAGTAACGTGCATGATACGCGTTTGGAAATAATTGGAACGCTAAGAAATGATGTTGTTTTATTTTGAAATTCCAGTGTGTGATTAGAGAAATAAGCAGAGAGAAAATGGGGGGGGGGGGTTGGAGAGAGAGAAAGGAGAAGAGAGGAAGAGAGAAAAAGAGGGAGAGAGAGAGTGGGAGAACGAGAAAAATGAAGAGAGAGGGGAGATAGAGAAAGGAAGAGGGAGGGATGGAGAGAGAGACAGACAGAGAGAGAGTGGGAGATAGAGGAAGAGGGGGAGAGAGAGAGATGAGGAGAAAAAGAGGGAGAGAGAGTGGAAGAACGAGAAAAATGAAGAGAAAAGGGAGATAGAGAAAGGAAGAGGGAGGAGGGAGAGACAGACAGACAGATATACATACATCCAGACAGACAGACAGGGTTAGTTGGTGTGGCAAAAGAATCTGTCAACTTACTTGTTTATCTGCCTACCTGTCCATCCATCCGTCCGTTCGTTCATCATGTCTGTGTCAGTCTGTTCATTGCTGTGTCTCTCTCGTCCACCTCTCGCTGTTTTCCTTCTAAGGTGCGGAGATTGATCAGCCAATGTATCGATCATTGACACTGCACTGCATCTTGTATCGATTTCGTTCACAGACTGTAAGGCTTGACATTCACCTACCTCAAGGATCCGAGCTGCAGGAACAAAACTAATTATTATGAACCAACATTTCTGATGTCCTTCTGAAGAAATTGTCGATCGTGTAGGCCAGCTCCGTGTGGATGTACATGCTGTAGGGAGCAACGTTGAAATTTGACAGCCTGGTTTTTGAAGTTTTGTCATCTCAGTCAAATGGATGGGCAGTCTCGAACGCAAAGTCATTACTATCGTTATTGTTTAAAGCCCAGCCGACAGTGCTGAGTCATATCAGGGCTATAAATAACTGGGCGCCTCTTTAAACCTGACAAAATGGAAAAGAAAATTAGATACACATTCTAATACATTAGCGCACATCATCTAAGGATATACACTTGATGGTGATCACTCCTTCCTATTTACCACCATCGTTTATCACTATATTCGTGAAAAACAAACCTGAAGATAAATATACATGAACATAAATAAGGACACTAATACATATATAAACACTAGCTTCAACTACCTAAAATTGCTTCCGCACATCACATTTCCTGTTAGCCAAAAATGTATATAAATACTTTAGCCCAATCATCAATCATAAGAGACAGTATGGAAGGCTTTATAGAAAATAGAACGTTAATGGGCCAGCAAGGCAGACAGTAATAGGAAGATATGACATTAAGCAAAGGAGGAAGAAAGAAACAACGAGAGTGGCAGAAAAGAGGAAATTTCTGGCACATCGTTTTCAGAAGGTGGGGATACTATTTGTACTGAAAGAGCCCCCGGCATCCCCCACGGGAGACAGTGTTGAAATATATTGAATCCAGAGACATGTGATAGCATAATGTGAAAATTCATTTAATGGACTAAACAAGACAAGAGCAATTTTCTGATCAAATGGTCTTTAAATCTGTATCAAAGTAACTGCCGCCGTTCAAGCTTAACCAGAAATACACATATTCTTAGAAAATGTATCACTGAACTTGGAAACAAATTTTGGCAGCCATA
>JAPXFY010000022.1:56208304-56213304 GCA_030674185.1 Monoplex corrugatus
CCTCCTCTCTCTCTTTTCTCTTCCTCTGTATTTATTTTCCTTCTAGCTCCCTCAAACGACAGCAATTAATGATCTTACTTTTTGATATCCGTATGTCATACTTGTTAATTTATTTGTTTACTAATTGACGTATGTCTTATTCAGTATGATTAGTTGTGCTCAGATACGTAGAATAACATCGGGAAGTTTGAAAATGGCAAATAGTCAACAACAGCAAGAAACACTAGAAAGAGCTTGACAGTAGAAGGTCCTCATAAGAGAAGCCCTCACTCAAGCAAGTGTTTTCGGCCTTATGCATCTTACACTTGAGTGAAACCCTGCTTGACTATTTGCCATTTTCAAACTTCCCAATGTTATTCTACGTATCTGAGTAGAACTAATTATACTGAATAAGACACCGGGGCCGCATCCAGGTCATGACTCCAGAATGATCGTCTGCTATCGCCATTTTTTTTCTTCTGTTTGATTTTGAACCCGAGCCTCCAAGGCGATGGGACGCCTCAAGGCCAAGTCATTCTTGTGACGGATGTCTTAACCGCTTAATCGTCGCCCCTCGTTGGGATGCCGGGGATTCTTTCAGGATCAATGGTAGCCCCACCTACTGGAAATTCTGTGCGAGATGTTTCCTTGTTTCTGTCACTGTCTTTGTTTCTGCTTTGTTCCTTTGCTTTCTGTCGTTTTTTTCCTATCTTTTTCTGCCTTGCTTGTCCGTTGAGCTTTATGTGTTCGATAAAGTTTATGTACTTTCTATTGGATTGAAATTGTACATGTATGAAATGCATTTTTGGCTCTAGGGAAATGGAGCGCGGAAGCAATTTTAGGTAATTTAGGACCGTATGTTTTGGAGTCCATATTTATGTTTAAATTTGAATTCATTATGCTTTTAATTCCCATGTGTGATAAAGTGGGTGGAGTGATCAATACCCGGGGTATCTCCTTAGATTATGAGCGTGAATGCATTCACATGTGTACTTAAATTTCTTTTCCGTTTTTTTTTGTCCTGTTGAAGTATTGTGTATGTTTTGAAACGGTTATACCCTGATATGGCTCTACGCAGTCAACTGGGCTTTATAAACAAAAATAACAGTAACAATAACATAAACTTAGCCGTCGGATACCTGCTGAATGTAAGGAAAGTTTGAGCCTTACAGAATTCACTGTTTTTCCACCTCGATCTATCAAGGGTGGTATTCTGTTCAGCGGAATTTGCCATTGTCTGTAAGGCCTGGTCCTCTTCTTCACAAAAATCGAGAGCAGTATCACGAGGAAAGGGGAATTAGAGCATCTGGTCACAACATGACGCAGGACGGGAAAAAGAGCACCAGGTAGACCTAGGGAGAAAATATTGGACGGACTAGCAGAGTGGCTGAAGACGGAGAGGGTGGAAGACGTGCTTGCGGCGACAAGGGATAGATGCGTATGGAGGGTCATGATCGTCAACGCTATTCGGCAGTGCACATGATCATCGATGATAATGATGATGATGATGATGATGTCATCAGCAGATGTGCCCACTAATCCCTTGCCGATAACTGTTACTAAAGTATCATTGTCGTTGTCATTTGTCTCTGTTTCTCTTCCAACTCCACGTAAACACACTTTCTAAACGAGGGGTCACGACAGGAAAGAGTTTGTGTATAGGAACACCGAAAGTAGGTTCGGCTTGCCAGCCAGAATCAAGTAGCCAGCTACCAAGAAACTTACAAAACATTTCCCTCCTCTTCCTCATGCTCACGAAAGACCCCCCCCCCTCCTCCCTAGCCAATAAAAGAAGAAAAAAAAAGAAAAAAAAAGCAAGGGAAAAAAAAACCTACCCAACCAGCCCTCCAAATACTGAATGACGATCGTTCAGGAAAAAAAAAAGGAAAAAAGAAAAACAAAATTGCATGACGCTTATGCCACATTTTCCGGTTTCCTTCCCCCTACCCCGCCCCCTATCGGTAAGCCGAAACCGGTCGCGTGCGCTGAGCCACGACAAAGCGGAAGTGAGCTCTTTGGCACCGGAAGATGTCAGAGCTTGGCGGCAAGTAGCGTTAGCTCCCCTTTAGCAAACAGCCCCCTTCAGGTGAAGTGGCGAGTAAAAAAAATATCATTAATATTATTATTATTAGTGAAATGGTATGCTGTGTGACCACAACGTAGTTTATTTTTTGCTTGTTGGGCTGGTCACTGAACTTAATTTTGTATGTTTATTATAACTACTATACTACTACTACTTACTATACTACTACTACCACACTACTACTACTACCTACTACTACTATATCTACTATTACTGTTGCTGCTGCTGCTACTGCTACTGCTACACTACTACTACTACTACTACTACTACAACTACAACACCACCACTACTACTACTGCTGCTACTACTACTACTATTATTAATACTTCTATTACTGCTACTTCTTTTATTATCATTATTATCATCATTATTATTGTTGTTATTACTATTACTGCTACTATTATTGTTGTTACCATTATTATTACTATTATCATTATTATCATTACTATTATTGTTATGATTATTACTACTATTCATTTATTTAGATATCATTATCTTTGTGTATATGTAATTATTATCATTATTTTTAAATTATTATTTTTATTATTATTATTATTAAATTAATAGTAGTAGTAGTAGTAGTTTATTTATGTATCATTCTCTTTGTGTATTTCTATTTATTATCATTTTTTTCTGACCGTTATGTCGATCGTTCGACATCATTGTTAGCCTGTGTGTGTGCGAGCGGCTAAGCGTCCATTTGTGTGCATTTGTGTGAGGGTGCATCCGTGCGTGCCTGTAGGTGGTGGGCGTGTGTGTGTCCGGGATCTGTCCACACAGATGAGGCTTTTTCGACGTTTTGGTGGAACATTTTGTGTTGTATGCACGTGCGTGTGCGTGCGTGCGGTGTGGTGGCGTGCGTGTGTGTGTGTGTGTGTGTGTGTGTGTGTGTGTGTGTGTGTGTGTGTGTGTGTGACAGACAGAGACAGAAAGATACAGAGAGACAGAGATGCAGAGACAGAGAAAGACAGAGAGACAGAGACAACAGAGACAAGAGAAAGACAGACTGACAGACACAGAGAGACAGAGAGATACAGAGAGACAGACAGACAGAGAGAGACAGACAGAGACAGACAGACAGACAGAGAGAAGAAGATGCAGAGACAGAGACAGACAGACAGACAGAGATAGACAAACAGACAGACAGAGACAACAGAGAGACAGAGACACAGAGAAAGACAGATGACAGACACAGAGAGATGCAGAGAGAGACAGACAGAGACAGAGACAGACAGACAGACAGAGAGAGAGAGAGACAAAAAGATACAGAGAGACAGAGACAGAGAGAGAAAGAGAGAGAGAAGAAGAGAGAGAGAAAGAGAGAGATAGAGAAGAAAAGAGAGAGAGAAAGAGAAGAGAGAGAGAGAGAGAGAAGAGAGAGAGGAATGTCAGATCAGTCCATTCCACAGACTGTATTGTACAGCTGATCATGTTTTAGAGGTATGTGTAACAAAAACAGTATTCGGAAAATCCATTGAAATATTTCGGCAAAAAAGATAGGACACAAAAAAAAAACCCTTGGGAATGCCGGGGACTCTATTAGTATAAATAGTATCCCCACTTGCTGGAAATTCTGTGCTACAATTTTCCTCTTTTCTGTCACTCTCTTTGTTTCTGCCGTGTCCTTTGCTTTTTGTCATTTCTTCCTATCATTTTCTGCCTTGCTGGTCCATTCACCTGTATGTGTTCGATAAAGTCTTAGGTACTTTTTCTTGGGATTGATAATTGGGTACATGTGTTAAGTGCATTTTGAGCTCTAGGAGGTGAGATATGCAGAAGCCATTTTAGGTATTTTAGGCCCGTTTGTATATGTTTTGGTGTCCTTAGGTATGGTTCAGTTTGCATTCAGGTGTGTTCTTTAAATCCCTTGGCGGTAAATTGGACGGAGTGGTTGACGCCGGGGATGTGTCATTGGATTGTGTGCGCGAGTGCATTGATATGTGTGATTAATTTTCTTTCTTTTTTTTTCCCTGTTGGAGTGTTGAGTATGTTTTGAAACGGTTATAGCCCTGACATGGCTCTACGCAGTCGGCTGGGCTTTAAACAACAACAATAACAACAACAATAACAGGGAAAAAGACGGCGAAAAGACTTACGGAGAACTCATGTGCAGCCCTCAAACAAAAAAGAAAGAAAAAAGGTGCTTGATGTACGTACTCGCAACAAAAATAAAGAAAAAGAAAAAGAAAACCGTAGCTTGGTACACAGAAACAGCGAATTATGGAATCTTTACTGATAATTATCTCATGAGAATGGGCATAGGTCTAATTTTGAGTCACAGTTATCTTTGAAAAATTTGTATTTATTTAATCATGATAACATCTAATTTTGAGTCACAGTTATCTTTGACAAATGTATTTATTTAATCATGATAACAGGGTGATTAATACTGTGGCTAGACCGTCTTGGCTCTGTCTGTTGCTTGTCTGTGTGGTGTGTGTGTGTGTGTGTGTGTGTGTGTGAGCTTGTGGATGTGTGTGTATGCTTTGTGCTTGTGTGTGTGTTGTGTGTGTGTGTGTGTGTGTGTGTGTGTGTGTGTGTGTGTGAGTGTGTGTGTGCACTTGCGTATGCTTGTGTACGTGTGCGTGCTTGTCTGTCTGTGTGTTTGTATGTGTGTTGTGTGTGTGTGCGTGCGTGTGTATGTGTGTGGTGTGTGTGTGGTGTTTGCGTGGAATAGTGTAGTGAAGTGTATGCGCATGCTTGTATATCTCTGTATATATGTATGTATGCTTGTGTTTGTGTGTGTTTATGCTTGTATATGTGTGTACATATGCATGCTTGTGTGTTTACGTGTGTGTGCTTGTGCTTGTGCTTGTGTTTGTTTGGATTTTCGTTCATTTTGGATCTATTTCTAAAGTATGTGACGGTTTGTGACTTTTCCCTTTTAGTTTTTTTTTCAATATCATTAACAAGTCCACTCAGTCTACTGCTATTGATG
>JAPXFY010000022.1:56218304-56235804 GCA_030674185.1 Monoplex corrugatus
TCTCATCTCTCTCTCTCTCTCTCTCTCTCTCTCTCTCTGTATTAGCAAAATTTTGTTAACTCTTTCTGTGTGCGTCGTTACCAAACTTGTGTCAAAGGCACTAAGGTTAAGTTTAAACAAATTTCGTAAACGAAAGGCCTATAATCAGACCTTTCATGACGAAAGTGGGTGAACAGCAGTTTCTCAGATACGTCCAGTACAATTTAGGCTTCATTCTCCCCCCCGTGGGGATGCTGGGGGCTCTTTCAGTATAAATAGTATCCCCACCTAGAAATTCTGTGTTAGAAAAATCCTCTTTTCTGTCACTCTTTATTTCGCGTCCGATTTTCTACGCCACCTTAATGGCCACAGAAGCTGGCACAGCTTTTACAATGCGATGATGATGATGTCGATGAGGATGATAATCATGATGCCATGGAGTTCCATCTAGGACTGACATGCGTGACAGGGCTGTACTATAAGCCTACTATCATAATATATCCTGGTGTCAACCAGGCCTGAGAGATGCAGACACCTGCGGTGCTAGTCACAAGGTTTGAGCAACACCCTCAATGACGCATCCGTAAAGTGGGTGAGACTCAACTGTGTGATCCCAGTCTTCCCAATGAGCCCATAGCACGCCCAACTCTGGGTAGGAGCCGGTTAGAGCCGAAAAAGCCCACATTGATTTTTGAAGGGACTGGTAGGGATTCGAACCCACAAGCTTCCAGTCGGTAGTCCGTTGCGTTCACCACTACACCACGGCGACTGGTTTAAAAAATATGGATTTTCCATAATGATTGCGGTTCTGCGTATATTACATTTTGTGTTTTGCAAAATTAGTGTGTAATGCGCGGTGAGTGCAAATGAATTGGGAGACAACAGCTATAAAAAATGATCTCTCATTATTATATTTCTGTATAAAGATGAAAATTGTTAAAATGGCACGACCATCCTGTTTTCCTTTCTTTTCTCTCTTTTGTCTTTTCAAAAACGGAGACGATAGATAAACGAATGGAAGAAAAAGGACTGTGATTTCTTGTTATTTTAATTTCTGTACACACACACACACACACACACACACACACACACACACACACACACACACACACACACACACACACACACACACACACACACACACACACAAACAAACAAGATCGCGTATTTAATACAACCAGACAAGACAGGCGCAAATTTTCGGCCTACTGGCCTTTGTCAAGCGTAAGACCACAAACAAATAAACACCAGACAAGCACTTGTCAGCAGCAGGGAAGTTTCCGTCTTTTTCTCCTAATTTGTGTATCTGTTGTTAGTTTCTTTGTGATCTTACGCTTGACAAGGGCCAGTTGGCCGAAAATTTACGCCTGTCTTGTCTGGTTGTATTAAAAACGCATTCTTATTCCTGTTTCATGTTTTTGTTGTTCTTGTTTTTCTGGTTCCTATTTGCTTGAACGCGAGCAGTCACACTTGTTTTGGGTTTTTTTTTTAGTTTCTATGTCGAAATGGAGAGTGTGACAAGGCCTTGACCATCTAGTGTTTCAGTCTTTCGTTCTTTCTGTTCTTACTCCTCTTTCTTTAAAACAAAACAAAACGACAAAAAAAAATGGGAGAAGATAGATTAGGAGAGGGGAAGAAAGGACTTGTTCGCAGATTAAGGCATATCGGCCCTCCCTAAGGCATAGCTAAGTCAGTGGGGATTTGGGCAATACTCTTCGCAGACACCAGCCTTACGCAAGCGCTGCTTTTTCTTTCTCTCTCTCTCTCTCCCGCCCCCCTCCTTTCCTGTCGAACAAGACTAGGAGTCGATCCCGTCGAAGGTTCTTCGTGGGGATTTTTTCCCTCTTGCATTGACCAAGGGGAAGGGGGGGGGGGAATGGTTGATCCCAACGCTCGGTCCTCACGTCTGACGGAGGGGTTTAAAGTTGAAGACTTGCGCGTGGTGTCAAAGATTGTCATGGACTGTATTGTAGTTCTGGTGGAAGTTTAGTGGCTGGAATTTGTTTTTTTCTTTTCTGTTTTTTTTTTGTCTTGCGCAAACCTTTCCTTTTAAAGAAAGAAGGTTGTAATTGATCTGCATGACATCATAAACAGCAGTATCAAATTACAATTTTCATGTAATGTAGTACGGATTTGTTGGCTTGGTTGATAGAGGCGTGAACTTCATATCTGATGGCTTAAGTTTAGATGCAGCTGCGACGTAAAAACTACCCTGTTTGTCTGTCTGTCTGTCTGTCTCTCTCTCTCTCTCTCTCTCTTCTCTCTCTCTTTCTCTCTGTCTCCCTCTCTCTTTCTCTGTCTCTGTCTGTCTCTCTCTCACTCTCTCACTCTCCCTCTCTCTCCCTTTCTCTGTCTCTCTCACTGCCTGTCTCCCTGTCTCCCTCTCTTTCTCTGTCTCTCTCTCCCCCTCTCTCTTCCTTTCTCTGTCTCTCTCTCTCACTGCTTGACTCCCTGTCTCCCTCTCTCTCTCTGTCTCTCTCTTTGTCTCTCACTCTCTCTCTCTCTCTCTCTCTCTCTCTCTCTCTCTCTCTCTCTCTCTCCTCTCTCTCTCTCTCAAAGTCTGTGTACGTATTGACTTCTTGATCAGTCGATTAGTCAATCTATATGATCATGCTTTCTTTTTTTCAGTTACTGTCTATGTTAAATCTAGTTTTTGCATCCAATTGAACATTTGTTCTTTTTTACATTGAGTTCCATGGACAGCAAAGAAAACAAACGAGACAGTCTTGATGGAGAGCAGACACAAGTAGATTACTCATAAGGAAGATTAGGAAAAAGACAGGCAACTTTTTAAGGCCATTTTATGAGGAAGGGGGATTTGGAGCACCTGGTCACAACGGGAAAGCTGAAGGGAAAGAGAGCACCAGGTAGACCCAGGGAGAAAATGCTAGACGGACTTGCAGAGTGGTGAAGACAGAGAGGGTGGAGGAGATGCTAGGGGCAACAAGAGATAGAGACAGATGGAGGTCCATGATCGCCAACGCCATGCGGCAGGGCACCTGATGATGATGATGATGATGACATTGCTGTTGTTGTCTCTGCTTCTGTCATGTTTATGTTTTTATATAGTTTTTGCCTTTGCTGCTTTTCGTGGTACCTTTATAGCTTTTCTTCTTCTTCTTCTTCTTCTTCTTCTTCTTCTATTTTACAAAGAGAAGTTTATACTTGAATGTGTTTTTTGGTTTTGTTTTTTTTGGATAGATTAAACACAGCTGCCTACCAGACGCGTTGGCAAGAGCTGTCCAGCTCCATTGAACGCACAGGGACTTATGATCTGTCGACTGCTGAGCTGATCTATGGCGCCAAGACAGCGTGGAGAAACGCTGCTCGTTGTATTGGACGTATTCAGTGGAGTAAACTTCAGGTGAGAGGACAGAGAAACAAGAGAGAGAGAGAGAAAGGTGGAGGGGGACAGAGAGAGGAGACAGAGAGGAGAGGGGAGAGAGAGAGAAAGAGAGAGAGCATGGACTTCGTGTACTGCATGTGTATATACACGAAGACAAAATGCTGCTCGTTGTATTGGACGTATTTAATGGAGAAACTTCAGGTGAGAGGAGAGAGAAAGAGAGGGAGAGAGAAGTGAGGGGGACAGAGAGAGGGAGACAGAGAGAGAGAGGAGAGAGAGAGAGAGAGAAGAGAGAGAGGAGAAAGAGAGAGAGAACATGGACTTCGTGTACTGCATGTGTATATACACGAAGACAAAATGCTGCTCGTGTATTGGACGTATTCAATGGAGAAACTTCAGGTGAGAGGAGAGAGAAAGAGAAGGGAGAGAGAAGTGGAGGGGACAGAAAGAGGGAGACAGAGAGAGGGGGATAGAGGAGAGTGAGAGAGAAAGAGAGAGAGAGAAAGAGAGAGAGAGCATGGACTTCCTGTACTGCATGTGTATACACACGAAGACAAAATGCTGCTCGTTATATTGGACGTATTCAATGGAGAAACTTCAGTGAGAGGAGAGAGAAAGAGAGGGAGAGAGAAGTTGAGGGGACAGAGAGAGGGAGACAGAGAGAGAGGGATAGAAGAGAGAGAGAGAGAGATATATATATGAGTGAGAGAGAACATGGACTTCCTGTACTGCATGTGTGTACACACGAAGACAAAATGCTGCTCGTTGTATTGGACGTATTCAATGGAGAAACTTCAGGTGAGACGAGAGAGAAAGAGAGGGATAGAGAAATGGACGAGGACAGAGAGAGGGAGGGAGAGAGGGAGAGACAGGGGCGAAGATAGACGGAGAGAGGGAGACGGGGGATGGAGAAAGAAAGGGAGAGAGAGGGGGGAGGCGGAGAGAGAGAGGGGGGGGGAATTTGTACAGTAAGGCCCAAGTCCCATATGAAGGGATGTGAACACATTATAAACATTATGCAAACGCAAAACATGATGGTTACTTAATTTTTGTTTCTTTTCCTTTGTGGCTTTAATTGTTTTCATTGATGCGAGTATTCACGCTTGTGAGCCTCTTATGTGAACAGCAAACGCAAAATATGATACATAGTCGTTCTTAGATAATGCATTTTTTCAGATGTTTTGGGAATACCATATGGGTCATACAGTCAGTCTTCAATAAGGCAGTGAGAGCATGTAATATACTGAACAGTCCACACGTCAGTAAAAACTAACTTTCAGACGAGGCGAGAGAGAGAGAGAGAGAGAGAGAGAGGGGGGTGTTCGCAGGTACACTTAAACGCATGCGCACATACACGCACGCGCTCAGACACACACACACATACTGTGACGTGTGTTAACAGTAAACAGCGTGCGGATAACAGCACGACATGATATTCGTTTAAGTGATACCTGATTGCTGTTCACTGTGATATGTATATATACTGTAGTCAGTTGAGAATCAGGGAGCGAGGAGTAAAGACGAAGAAGCATTGCCCTGTCTTCCGAGTTGGCTGTAGAAAGAACGAAACACATACACACACACACACACACCACACACACACACACACACACACACACACACACCACACACACACACACACACACACACACACACACACACAACACACACGCACACACACATACACATACGTACGTACGTACATACATAAATACATACATACGCACACACATACATACATCATACATACGCACACACATACATACATACATACATACATACATACATACATACATACATACATACATACATATATACATACATACATACATACACACACCCTTCCTTATGGACCAAATGTTCACTTTTTCTTCGATCTAACTGGCTACGCTTTTTCTCTTTAAAGTAAAATACTGAATGAAGAAATACAAATTGAAGCCAATATTCTCGATTGATAGACAAATAGATAGACAGATAGATAAACAGACTGATAGATAGATAAACAGACAGACAGACAAAAGAGTGAATAACGGTCAAGGGAACAGCGCTTTGTAAGTCACTAGACTCAGATTCAGGAAATCCTTCAGCCTTGATTGAAGGAACTGCAACATGGTTTCCCCAGGGGAAATCATTTTATTCTGTCATGAGCCTTAGACAATAGAGTAACGTCCCCCTTTTCATCGAAACATTCTTGTCGTGTCAGATCTGTTTCACGTCTTTATGGATTTCGGTGTTTGATCGAAGTAGAGAAATTGCAGTGTGTGTGTGTGTGTGTGTGTGTGTGTGTGTGTGTGTGTGTGTGTGTGTGTGTGTGGTGTGTGTGTGTGTGTGTGTGTGTGTGTTTTTTTCCCTCTCAAAAGTATTTCTTCGCTTTGAACTTGAAAAGTTTTACATTAAATTAACGAACAACGGTGACATGACGGTTCTTACATCTTTTTTTTTAAATATACTTCAAATAGAATGTGATTTCGTTTAATAGAATATGTCAAAGGATTTTTGTTTCCATTTAAAAAAATAATAAAACAAAGTTGGTAGGTCAAATTATAAAAACAAAAATCACATAAAGTTGTACCAAAAAAATACATGCCACCTTATCAGGCTCACCCCTACGTTGAAAATGACATCAAAGGATATATTTTTTACGTAGAGAATACTAAAATAAAGTTAGTAGAATAATAAGCATGATGTCAAATTGTAAAAAAAATTACATGAATTTGTACCAAAATAAAATGCATACCATCTGATTATCCCTCACCCTTACGTTAAGAAAAGACCTAAAATGGGGAGGAACTATTTTTTCAACTTTCCCACATACCTTGACAATGTGAACATGTGCCCCTCCCTTCGTCTCTATTGAAACGTATACTGTACTCAATTTAATTCCGCTCTTGTTGTGTGAAGTACCACCAACCATCAAGGACCATATCAGGACTGTCACCATACCACTTAAAGAAAGAAAGAAAAAAGAAAAAGAGACAGACAGAAAAATGGAGATCTGACACTGTAAACTGTAAGTATTACTCATCATCGGCACTGCCGCATGGCGTTGGCGACCATGGACTTCCAACCATCTCTATTATTACTTTAAATAAAAGAGAAATGCTTCACCAAGCAGTACTTTATGTCCTTTATGGTGAGATTTTCGGATTTTAGCTGATTTTTACTCTGATAATTTCTCATATCTGCATGTTTTAAGTGTCGATGTCAACAGTCTGCAAAACTTGTAAGGGAGCAGCAGCGAAGATCGGCAACAAAATGTCCGGGTTTAACCATACAGGGTTCTTTACTTGCCAACCTGGTATTCCTTGTCATTGATAATTGTCTGTGAAAGATTCAGCAAAGAATGACCATGACCGCAAGGTCTGGAAGTCAAAAATGGCACCAAACGGAAGTGTGGCGATGCAAATGATAGAGAGCTGCCGTGTGTCCTTTCGCGCGAAATCCAATGGTCCTACACAAAAATCTGTGAAAGAGCTCAACTGCACCATCACGAAATTCTTAACTATATCTGTGAGAACTACACAACAGTAGGTGAGGGGGGAGTGGGGAGGGGGGAAAGGAGAGGCCTTCCACCTCCCCAGCGGCTTAGGACTTGTAGGCTACTGACGGCTGATTCCTCCAGGGAACCGTCCAGAGGAACGGTCCGGTCGCCAACGCCCCTCAGACAATACACCCACCACCCAACGAACAACGGCCTCTCCGCCATAAACCCCAAGCACAGAACGGATGTCTCAAGGGAAATCACTCTCACTCTGCTCGTAGGCCTGAGACAGTAGTGACGTCCCCTGTTCCTCGGCCTGTTCATCTGCTTTTCATGTCATCGGGCCTTTTGTGGCGATTGTGATAAAGCCTGTTTGATGTCAGGGCTTGTCAAGGTCCGTTTTTAACTTTCAGGGGGTGGGGTGGGTGGGTCGGGGGGTTGATCAAAGTAGCGCGTGTTATTTTCTTCTCCCTCTCCCTCTCTCCTCTCTCTCCCTCTCTCTCTCTCTCTCTCTCTGATAGGGTTGTTTTAAAGAATCATGACACTTTAATAATTTCAGATTAGTTTCATTTGTGCTCCCCCTCCTCCTCCCGTATTGTGACCTCATTTTCTGTGCTATTGCATGGGCCACAAAAACTGGGGCAATTTTACAGTCTTGTGGTAATGTTGCTGATGATGATAATGACGACGACGACGATGATGATGATGATGGGGAGGATAATCATAATGCTACGGACTTCCACCTAGGACTGGGACTGCGTGACAGGGCTATACTTACTTTTACTATCGTGGCGAATCCTAGCGTTATCCAGGCCCGAGAGATAACAGACACCTGCGGTGTTGGACAGGAAAGTTCAACAGCACTCTCAGTGACGCATACATGGAAAGGATGAGACTTAACTGTGTGGTCCCAGTCTTCCCAAATGAGCTCACAACACAACTCTGGGTAGGAGCCAGTTTGAGCCGGAATCACTCAGTGATTTTTAATAACAATGGTGAAATTCGAACCCACAACCTCCCAGTCGGCAATTCGTTGCGCTAACCACTATACCACAACGACTGAGAGTTACAAAGATTGTTAGTGTAGCTTGAATATCTGTCTTGTCTGCGATTTTTGACAAGTGTTTTTTAATATCGTTTTTTTATTCTGACTGCTGAGTGTTTAACCCTTTGACTCCCTCACCCTGCCCACCAGCATCATGCGTTGTTAACCATGCTAGCAAAGCGAAATTTTAACTCTTTGACTGCCTCATCCTATCCACCAACTTCCTAGCTTCCTGTAGGAAACTGGTGGATAGGGTGTGGGAGTCAAAGGGTTAAGTGTTTTGCAGTTGGTAGATAGGATGCGGGAGTCAAAGGGATAAGGTTTTTCAGTTGGTGGATAAGATGCGGGAGTCAAGGAGTTCAGCTTTTGCAGATAGTGGATAGGATGGTGTCAAAGGGTTACGTTTTTGCAGTTGGTGGATAAGATGCGGGAGTCAAAGGGTTAAGGTTTTGTAGTTGGTAGATAGGATGTGGGAGTCAAAGGGTTACGTTTTTAAAGGGATAAGTTTTTGTAGTTGGTGGATAGGATGCGGGAGTCATAGGGTTAAGTTTTTGTAATTGGTAGATAGGATGCAGGAGTCAAAGGGTTAAGTTTTTGCAGTTGGTGGGACAGGGTGCAGGTGTCAAAGGGTTAATATTATTATTTGTTCTGATTGCTGGGTTGCAGGTGTTTGACGCACGCCACATCAACACAGCGCGTGGCATGTACGAGGCTCTGTGTAACCACATCAAGTATGCCACCAACAAGGGTAACCTGAGGTAAGACGTGTATGTTTGTGTTCGTTCTTTGTTTTATCGTCTCTTCATTCACTATAAGTGATATTAGACGGCTATGTGTATGTTGACGTGTGTGTGTGTGTGTGTTGTGTGTTTTTGTGTGTGTGTGTGTGTGTGTTGTGTGTGTGTGTGTGTTGTGTGTGTGTGTGTGAGCGAGCTTGAGTGTCTGCATCTCTATCTGTGTGTCTGTATGCGTGTCTGTCTGTCTCTCTCTTTGTCTGTCTGTCTGTCTGTCTCTCTCTTTCTTTTTCTCTCTTTCTGTCTCTCTCTCTCTTTTTCTCTCTTCTTCTCTCTCTCTCCTCTCTCTCTCCCTCCCCCCTCTCTCTCCTCCCCCCTCTCTCTCCCTCCCCCCCTCTCTCTCTCTCTCCCTCTCTCTCTCTCTCGCTGTCTCTCTCTTTGCGTTTCTCTGTGTGTCTCTGCGAACCTGAGTGTCTGCTCTCTGTCTTTGTCTCTCTCTCTCTCTCTGTCTCTCTCTCTTTCTGTCTCTCTCTCTCCTCTCTCTCTCTCTCTGTCTCTGTCTCTCTCTCTCCCTCTCTGTCTCTGTCTCTCTCCCTCTCTGTCTCTCTGTCTCTGTCTGTCTCTCTCTCTCTCTCTCTCTCTCTCTCTCATTTACCACTCTTACTCGTGCAGACACACACATGCGTATACACACACACACATGTTTGCATGTACACATACACACACATGCACACTCACACACACATTCACACACCATACACACACACATTCACACACACACACACACACACACACACACACACACACACACCACACGCATACACACACACACATACATACACACACACACATATATAACATAAAGGGAGGGAGGGAAGGGGAGGTGAAAGGAAGAGAAGTACACGTCAGCACAGAACAACGTTTCACGCCGACTGCTTTGAACACAGACTCATCATCATCATCATCATCATCATCATCATCATCATCATCATCATCAAGTGCCTTGCCACATGGCGTTGGCGATCATGGCCTTCCATCTGTTTCTATCCCTTGTTGCCTGAAGCACCTCTTCCACCCTCTCTGTCCTCAGCCACCCTGCAAGTCGTCCAATACATTCTCCCTGGGTCTACCTGGTGTTCTCTCAGACTAAGGTGTCCTTAACCGCTCTCATTCTTTAAACGAGTGTGATTCCTTTCCTCACATTGGACACAGCAGCAGGGAAGTTTCAGTCTTTTTCTCATAATTTTTGTATCTGGTGTTTTTTGTTTGTAATATTACGTTTGACAAAGGCCAGTTGCCGAAATTTTGCGCCTCTCTTGTCTTGTGTATTAAATACGTGTTCGTATTCTTTGTGTTTTTACTGGTTCCCTCTCATTCTTGTCATCCCCTATCCACCAGCATCCAGCAAAAAGCCGCTGGATAGGGTGAGGGTCTTTTTCTCCGAAAAGGTCACTGGGGACCGCACCAAAGGGTGTTCACTGACTCTTTCCAGCTTTGTCGGTTCTGTGCCGAGGCCTGGGTCTGTCTCTGCAGATGTTTCTGTCCATTCCGCACTGTTGTCAGTCCATCGGTTTTTGTTTGTTTGTTTGTTTGTTTTTTTTTCTGTCTTCCTCTTCTTCTTTAACTCCATAAAGAGTCATTGAGGCACGTCACTGAAAAACTGTTTGACAGACTCTTCCAGGTCTGTCAGTTGTGTGCCAAAGCCTGGGTCTGTGATTTTTTTCTGTCCATTCCACAATGCTGTTAAGTCTATTTTTTTCTTCAACTCCATCTCCCTCTCTTAGCACTTCCCAAGAGGATTGATTTAGCAAGACCATTATTACATAGACACACCAACGCAGTTTTTTTTTCTTCTTAAGTTGGAAAGTTTAATATAGGGGAAAGACATACAGACATAGTTGTACCAGTAGAGGAAAGACATACAGACACAGTTGTACCAGTAGAGGAAAGACATACAGACACAGTTGTACCAGTAGAGGAAAGACATACAGACATAGTTGTACCAGTAGAGGAAAGACATACAGACATAGTTGTACCAGTAGAGGAAAGACATACAGAACAGTTGTACCAGTAGAGGAAAGACATACAGACACAGTTGTACCAGTAGAGGAAAGACATACAGACACAGTTGTACCAGTAGAGGAAAGACATACAGACATAGTTGTACCAGTAGAGGAAAGACATACAGACAGGTTTACCAGTAGAGGAAAGACATACAGGACAGTTTACCGTAGAGGAAAGACATACAGACAGTTTACGTAGAGGAAAGACATACAGACACAGTTTACCAGTAGAGGAAAGACATACAGACAGTTTACCAGTAGAGGAAAGACATACAGACAGTTTACCGGTAGAGGAAAGAATACAGACAGTTTACCAGTAGAGGAAAGACATACAGACACAGTTTACCAGTAGAGGAAAGACATACAGACACGTTTACCGTAGAGGAAAGACATACAGACAGTTTACCAGTAGAGGAAAGAAATACAGACACAGTTTACCAGTAGAGGAAAGACATACAGACAGTTTACCAGTAGAGGAAAGACATACAGACACAGTTTACCGTAGAGGAAAGACATACAGACAGTTTACCGGTAGAGGAAAGACATACAGACAGTTTACCGTAGAGGAAAGACATACAGACAGTTTACCGGTAGAGGAAAGAAAACAACAGTTTACCAGTAGAGGAAAGACATACAGACAGTTTACCGTAGAGAAAGAATACGACACAGTTTACCAGTAGAGGAAAGACATACAGACAGTTTACCAGTAGAGGAAAGACATACAGACACAGTTTACCAGTAGAGGAAAGACATACAGACACAGTTTACCGGTAAGGAAAGACATACAGACACTGTTTACCGGTAGAGGAAAGACATACAGACACAGTTTACCAGTAGAGGAAAGACATACAGACACTGTTTACCGTAGAGGAAAGAAATACGGACACAGAAATACAGACACAGTTTACCAGTAGAGTACATTATAGTACTGACATTCCGTACTCTGTGTTACTGTAGCTGGGGATACGGAGGAGAAAAACAAAAACAAGCAGTTGCCAAGGAGTAGGACCTGCATGTACACAGGTTCAGTTATAATTATAATCGGAAATCGTTCTTGTGTGGTACTGTGCTCCAAACCTGTTTGTCCCCCTCCGTCCCCATGGGGGTGACGGGGACTTTTTTAATATAAATAGTATCCCCACCTTCTGGAAATTCTGTGCTAGAAATTTCCTCTTTTCTGTCACTCTCTTTGTTTCTTTCTTCCTCCCTTTCTTTATGTCATTTCTTTCTATCATTTTCTGCCTTGCTGGTCCATTCATTCGCCTGTATGTGTTCCATAAAGTCTTATGTACTTTTGCTTAGGATTGGTAACTGGGTTCATCTATTAAGTGCATTTTGGGCTGTAAGGAAGTGAGAAATGCGGAAGAAATTTTCGGTAATTTATGCCTGTTTTATATATGTTTTGGTTCGTTCGATGCTTGATTTAACGTCTTTTCACTATACGTGATATTAGACGAAAACTTAACCCTTTGACTGCTGGTACCGTTGACAATGCTGGATTATGGTAGACAGGGTGCGGGAGTCAAAGGGTTAAGTTTTTGTTTTGGTGTCCTTAGGTATATGGTTAAATTTTATTCAGGTATGTTTTTTTTTAGATCCCCTGTGCGATAAATTGGATGGAATGGTCAACGCAGGGAGATGTCCTTAGATTATCTGCGCGAATGCATTGATATATGTACTTAATTTTTTTCTTTTTTTCCCCTTTTGAAGTTTCGTATGTTTTGAAGTGGTTTAACCCTGATATGCCTCTACGCAGTCGGCTGCGGCTTAAACATAGATAACAAGCAGGATAAAGTTGGACAGGATCGGAGTCAAGGCATTAAGTATTTTGCTTTGCTATGGCATTGTTTGTGCACGCAGGATGAATGGGTGGACAGGGTGCGGAAGTCAAAGGGTTAAGTTTTTGCTTTGCTGCATCGTTAGTCAATGCAGGATGATGGTGGACAGGGTGCGGAAGTCAAAGGGTTAAGTTTTTGCTTTGCTAGATCGTTGATCACGCAGGATGATGGTGGACAGGTGCAGGAGTCAAAGGGTTAAGTTTTTGCTTTGCTAGCATCGTTGATGAATGCAGGATGATGGTGGACAGGGTGCGGAAGTCAAAGGGTTAAATTTTTGCTTTGCTAGTATCGTTGACGATGCTGGATGATGGTGGACAGGGTGCGGAGTCAAAGGGTTAAGTTTTTGCTTTGCTAGCATGTTGACATGCTGGATGATGGTGGACAGGGTGGAGAGTCAAAGGGTTAAGTTTTTGCTTTGCTAGTATCGTTGACAATGCTGGATGATGGTGGATAGGGTGCGGGAGTCAAAAGGTGTTAAGATTTTTGCTTTGCTAGATTGTGATGTCATGCTGATGATGTGTGGACTAGGGTGGAGGAGTCAAAGGGTTAAGTTTTTTGCTTTGCTAGCATGGTTGACAGTGCTGGATGATGGTGGACAGGAAGCAGGAGTCAAAGGGTTAAATTTTGCTTTGCTAGCATAGTTGACAGTGCTGGATGGTGGAAGGTGCGGGGTCAAAAGGTTAACTTACAAACACATGAAACGTCTTTTAGGGAAATTCTTGATTTTTTTTTTTTTCCTTTTTTCCCCTTCTAATAATTCCTTGGTTCTGAAAATTCCCTCACTTTTGTTTTTTACATGTTTCTATGCCTGATGTTGAAAAAGAGTTGTCACTATAACCATGCCTGAAAAGCTTTATCTCCTAGTACGTTAAATGTTTCACATGTCACGTACCTGCCCAAAAAGTTTATTCCTAGTAGTTACATGTTTCACAGCTTCATCTAAAATTCTCAACGTTACTTGTTAACGGAAAGGTTCCAGTCACACACCACACACACACACACACCCAAAACACACCAACACAACACACACAATACACACAATACGGGTTTCTCTCTGTCGTCTCTCTGTCTGTCTGTTCCTCTCTCTCTCTCTCTCTCATCTCTCTCTCCTTTTCTATCTCTCTCTCTCTCTCCTCAGACACACCCCATACACACATTCTGTTTGTCTGTGTCTTATACACACACACACACACACTCTCTCTCCTCTTCTCTCTCTCTCTATATATATATATATATATATATAATATATATATAAACAGACACACACCCTGCACACATTCTGTCTGTGTCTCATACACACACACACACACACACACACACACACACACACACAACACACACAACACACACACACACAACTACATACATACACATACATGGATAACCCCCCACCCCACCCATTCAAAACTTGCCTTATTTCTTCGTTCTTACATCTGTTTCCATGCCTGTGTAATTCCCTTTTCCCCCCCCCCTCCTGGGTTTTCCCCCTTCTTCATTTTCTTCACGTGTTATATGCCTGTGTATGGCCCTCCTGCCGCCTGCCTCCTCCCCCCCCCCCTGATTGTAGTACTGTCATTCATGTAGTTGTGACATCTGGTTATGGATTTGCCGGAGAGTCTGACCGGCGATAAATATGATAAAGCCAGGGTGAAGGTCACTATCCCTTCCATCCCGGCAGTTCGCCCGTAACCGGTTTTCCGGAACAAGTGGTCAGTCTGTGAGTGTGTGGGTGTGTGTGTGTGTGTTGTGTGTGTGCTGTATGTGTGTGTGTGTGTGTGTGTGTGTGTCTGTGTGTGTTGTGTCGTGTGTGTCTGTATGTGAGAGTGAGAGAGAGTGAGAGAGAGAGTGTGTGTGTGTTGTATATGTGTGTGTGTGTACGTTATGTGAGAGAGAGAGAGAGAGTCTGTGTGTGTGTGTCTGTCTGTGTGTGTGTGTCTATCTGTGTGTCTGTGTGTCTGTCTGTGTGTGTGTCTGTCTGTGTGTATGTGTGTGTCTGTCTGTGTGTGTGTCTGTCTGTGTGTGAGACAGACAGTGTGTGTGTGTGTGTGTGTGTGTGTGTGTGTGTGTGTGTATGTGTGTGTGTGTATGTGTGATGGGATTCCCGATGGGTGTTTGAAGGGAGGGTGATGTACTCTGTGTGCGTGTCTATGTGTGTATGTATTTGTGTGTTTGTATATATATGTGTGTGTGTATGTGTGTGTGTATGTTTGTGTGTGTGTGCTGATGTGTGTTTGAAGGGTTGATGAGGGTGATATACTATGTGTGTGGGCGGGGGAGGAGGGGGGCAGACAGACAGAAGCAGAGACACAGAGAGAGAGAGAAGAGAGAGAGAGAGATAGAGAGAGAGAACGCGTGTGTGTTATGGGATTCCCAATGGGGGTGTTTGAAGGAATGGTGAGGGTGATGTACTGTGTGTGTGTGTTTGTGTGTGGGTGTGTGTGTGTGTGAGTGTGTTAGAGACAGACAGTTGGAGCCTGCATGGTTACGTGGGTACTTCGTGTTACATGGTAAATTGAACTGTTGTTGCATATATGGCGAGATGAGTGTAGGCGGTGGTGTATACGATGTTTGTGCGTGTGCATGTGCGCACGGCATGTGAGCATGCATTCTGAGTGCATGAGTGTGTATGCATGTTTATATGCGTATGTCAACACGCTCGCGCCCAAAATGCGTACGTGTAAGTCTTTTACGTGCTTTGACTTCACGCGTAATGTGTACACCCGTGAGAGCGCGTGTTCGCACGCGCGCTCGCGCGTGCACGCGGTGCCCAAACGCCCCTTTGCAGGCCGCGCGTGCGCGTGCACCGTCCTTGTGACGAGGGCTGCTGATATGAAGGTCAACAGTCGAGACGGCGACAAAGCGACCGATGCCAGGCTATTTGTCTTCGTGCGAACAGTCGGCACAAACTCTCTGCCATTCTGCTAAACCACCACCACCACCCCTCACCACCAGCCCTCCCCCCCCCGCCCCACCCCTCTCTCCTTCCGTCCCGTCCCATCAACTCTTTCATCTGTCTAGAGGACACATGCACACACGCACGTGCAATTCACGCTAACGCACGGGTGCGCGTGCCCCCGTAAAGCACACGCATGCACAAGGGCTCTCATGGCCGTAAACACATGTTAAAACATGCGCTTACGCATGCTGTTATGAAAAGAAAGCGAAGCTTATGCGAGGGCACGAACGTGCGCACGCACAAACACACACGCGCCCGCACACACACAAACACACGCACACACACGACGCACGCGCTCACATGAAACAAACATACGCACGCACGCGCGCGCGCGCATACACACACACACACACAAAACAGAGGAAGACGTATCGAGGCACTGTGTGGCTTTCTACCACACGTGCGTGTGAGGCCAAACAAACGTGACATAACAGCGTATTTAGCGTACAGGGAGGAGAGAGAGAGAGAGTGTGTGTGTGTGTGTGTGGAGAGAGAGAGAGAAAGAGAGTGTGTGTGTGGAGAGAGAGTGGTGTGTGTGTGTGAGAGAGAGAGAGTGTGTGTGTGTGTGTGTGAGAGAGAGAGAGAGAGAGAAAGAGTGTGTGTGTGAGAGAGAGTGTGTGTGTGTGTGAAGAGAGAGAGAAAGAGAGTGAATGAGAGAGAGAGAGTGTGTGTGTGAGAGAGAGAGAGAGAGAGTGTGTGTGTGAGAGAGAGAAAGAGAGTGTGTGTGTGTGAGAGAGAAAGAGTGTGTGTGTGTGTGTGAGGAGAGAGAGAAGAAGAGTGAAAGAGAGAGTGGTGTGTTGTGTGAGAGAGAGAGAAAGAAAGAGAGTGCGTGTGTTTGAGAGAGAGAGAGAGAAGAGAGAGAGTGTGTGTGTGAGGGATGGTGTGGAGAGAGAGAGAGAGAAAGAAAGAGAGTGTGTGTGTGTGGAGGAGAGGAGAGAGAGAGAGAGAGAGAGTCAGATTCAGACTTTTTCATTTATCTCAGATCTTAGACCCTTACAAAGAAAGGCTGAAACAGTACACAATAATGATAATAATGATTACAGTATATTGAAGTTCGTAAATCTTGATAATTGAAATCAAGAGAGCAATCAGAGAGAGAGAGAGAGAGAGAGAGAGAGAGAGAGAGAGAGAGATTCAGATTCCGACATTTTTTATTCATGTTAGATATTAGATCTAGCCCCATCTAAAAAAAAGGGGGGGGGGGCCAAAACAAAACAGTGATAATAATAATATTGATTACAGTATTTAAAATACATGGCGTTAAATGTTCACAATTCAAATCAAAGCGTACTCACGCACCAGACACGCTTGCGATCAACGCAGGCTAAATAGATTTGATTCAGAAGCAGAAAGGATAGATATAATGGCTACCTGGTTGAACCTGGCTCTCAGTTATAAAAAAGCTACTTACTGCGTAGCTTTCATCGGCGATCCGGCCGACTTCTTCAGCGCAACCGCTGGGTTGAGAACTGGCTTCAGTGCGCACCGCCGTGAGCGAACTCACGACAGTGCGACTGAATAATTGAGGAGTACACCGATGGCAGGTTGTGTCGGCCCCGGTCACGGTTGAGGATAGATGTTTCACAAAGGGAGAGTGGAAGTCTATCCTAGGCTGAAGATCCTGAAAGAGCAAAAGAACGCTGGCCAACAGTTAATGGCCTAATTTAAATCTAGGAACTTGAAGGGAAAGAGTTACTGAAGCTGAGCGCAAGATGCGAGCTGGCGAAAAATGTAGATGTTGTTGTCATGGACAGAAATCTTGTCTGATGACTGAAGTACAGGTATGGGCCTGTTTCTACCTGAGTGGTTTCTGTGATATTGTCACAGAAGTACGAAGCAAAACGAAGCAGACGTTACAAGCAAAGGCGCCGCCTCAGTTGAAAGGTATTTTCGGATGTAACCATTGCACCGAATCTGATAGTACATGTAGCATGCTTGGCAGGTCTTGGTCTGAAACTTCTGCGAAGAGAGAGTGTTGTCCAAGGTCACACCCAGGTTCTTGACACAATCGTGGAGAGGGATGATGTTGTCATCTAGCTGAGTGGTATTCAGTGGAAG
>JAPXFY010000022.1:56248304-56258304 GCA_030674185.1 Monoplex corrugatus
GTCGACACGGACTGACGGAGGCCTACTACTACTGTACGGAATGGTCTGATAGAGCTTATTCGATGGAGTTCGAAAAAAAAAAATGCTTAGGAATTTGTCGCTGTGTGGTGTTTCAGAGTGAATTCAAAGTCTTGATAGAAACCAAGATCACAAGCACACGACATGACTGGGGTTTGAGTGGAACCAAGGAATATTGACGGAAGAAGATGGGGATCTTTGGCCTAGGAACGTTTTATGAACCTGAAGGCGTCCGTTTTTGTTGTTGTCGTTGTTTTTTGTTTTGGGGATGTTGTTTTGTTTTTTGTTGTTGTTTTTTGTTTGTTTTTTTTGTTGATTTTGGCTGTTTTTTGTTTATTTTTATGTTTGTTTTTTCATTTTTCATTATTTAATTTCGATTTGTTGTCATGACGTCCATTTACGTCTGTTCTTTCACTAATCGTTGTGCTCACTGTCTGCTTACAGGTCGGCCATCACCATCTTCCCCCAGAGAGTGACAGGCAGGGGAGACTACAGTGTGTGGAACGCCCAGCTTCTGATGTACGCTGGTTACCGCCAACCTGACGGTTCCTGCATCGGCGACCCCCGTACCATTGAGTTTACTGAGGTGAAGTGAGTACTGGGTGACATCATCGTCGTCATCATCATCATCATCTTCCTCATCATAGTTATCATTATCATCACCTGTCTATTTCTATTTTTCTTTCATCGGAAGTGAATGACAGACTGGCGGGATTCACCATCATCAACAAGTGCCCTGCACATGGCGTTGGCGATCATAGCCTTC
The DNA here is from genome assembly GCA_030674185.1 of Monoplex corrugatus. Classification (NCBI taxonomy): domain Eukaryota; kingdom Metazoa; phylum Mollusca; class Gastropoda; order Littorinimorpha; family Ranellidae; genus Monoplex; species Monoplex corrugatus. The sequence goes on from JAPXFY010000022.1 coordinate 56,249,089, forward strand.
CATAATTTATGTTTCTGTCCCTTGTTGCCGCAAGCACATCTTCCACCCTCTTTGTCTTCAGCCACTCTGCAAGTCCGTCCAATATTTTTTTCCTGGGTCTACCTGGCGTTCTCTTTCCCTCCAGCTTTCCTGTTGTGACCAGGTGCTCCAATTCTCCTTTCCTCATAAAATAGCCTATAAATGTTGCTTGTCTTTTCCTAATCTTCATAGTGAATGATCTTTTTGTATCTGCCTTCATCAAGACTGTCTCGTTTGTTTTCTTTACTGTCCATGGAACTCTCAATATTCTTCTTAGAAACCACATCTCGGCTGCCTCAATCTTGTTCTGGCTTTGTTTGTTGACTGTCCACGCCTCACAACCGTATAACATTATCGGTTCTACATAACATTCAAGAACTCTCTTCCTGGTGTTAATTGATAGGCATTTGCTGATAAGAATGCTTTTCATCTTCTTGAATGCTGTTTTGGCTTGGCCGATTCTGCTGGCTATTTCTGATGTGCATCTGCCGTCTGGCGGGGTTATGATTAAGAAAATATTGTTTTCACCTGGTTGACACCTGAGGCTTTGTGCATTGACTAGGGGAGTGGGGGGGGGGGGGCTTTCTGTCATGTGAGACGAGTTTATTCAGAATAGCTAGTTGTGTTGTGATTCAGACCTTATATTATTTACTTATTCATTTATATGTATGTTCCTTTTTGTAAGACAAGATACACATACACCATGTCATTTACATGTAACCACGATTATTCCAGTGATCAGGCTGATACAATGCCAGTATAAACTATAGACTAGATAAAACATAGGCTAGGTAGGGCCTCAGGACCTGGCCAGCTCATGGACTTATGTGCAGGCTTAAGGTTTGTACCATGATCACCATACACATGACACTTGTGACGTCAGTGCATATGGAATTCGTTCCGAGCGCGGAGACGTCATCTTGAGAAACTGAAACTCTCTTCATCATCATCTTCGTCATCGTCATCATCATCATGTCGTCGTCATCCTCCTCATCGTCATCGTTGTCATCATCATTGCAGGTTGTCTGGTACTTTTGAGAGAGCCCTGGATTCAAGGTCTGGTATCTCGTGCTCAATCCCAGCCCGCAAAAACAAAGCAAAACAAAACAACAACAACAACAACAACAAAACGACCAAAAAACCAACAACAACAACAAAAACTGGCCTGTTTGCTGCCCATCTTAATGTTTCCATCATTCTGGTGGTGTCAGCTTAGTGTTTGACAAATCGTTCTGCGGCGCCATTTGAAGACCTTGCCAACACATATGGATTTTGCGCCAGCTTAGGAACTCTGCCAGATAAATAATGTCAAGTCGGGTAGAGCGGATATGGAACTGACCGAGTGCAATGAATCTCCCACTGAACAGACTCCATCATCATGGTCCAAAAACTGGGTGGCGCTGCATTGCGGCGACGCGCTATCAGCAGAGAGAAGCCCAAGTTTTACTTGGTAAATCTATTGGGACAAAAGAAATCAATCTGAAGTGAAATATGAAGTATGATAATGAATGAAATATGAAATGAAACATGAAATATAAGTATCACAATGGCGATAATAATAATGGTAATAATAATAGGTAATTTTCTCATGAGAGAGATTGAAGTTGACTTGATTGGATTTGAATGTTAACTCATTGTACGCGTAGTGTCTAGGAACTGGCCGACACAGTCATTCATAACCGTTTAACACCCTTATTATAGCAGTAATAGTTCTCCTGCAGACAAGTTAAACTTTCCACATTTAACACAGTCACTTGGCAGACATGGAAAGCCCACGAGTGAGCGTTAGTGGCGGTAATGAGCGAGTCTTGTGCTCGGAAACCATCTAAAAATCATAGTTACAATTACACATAAGAAAAGTATAATTACATATATTCGTAAGTGGAAGGAGGAGAGGGTTCTCCAGAGTGCTGGAAGGACAAGACAGATTTGAAATTTTAAAAACTTTTTTTTCCATAAACTGTGTATTAGTATTCGGTCACTGGGTCTGAGAGGGACAGAGACAGGCAGACGTACAATTTGCTGAAGAAAGTTTCTTAAGGGGGATTTTTTATCTGCTTTTTACTCCTGTAAGTGGATTTAAAGCGAGAAGCAGACTAAGAAGGACTGAAGTCAGTTTCTTACAACCTAGTTATAAACCAGATTTTTGTGTCCCCCGTGGGGATGCTGGGGGCTCTTTCAGTATGAATAGTGTCCCCATCTTCTGGAATTTCTGTGCTAAAAATGTCTTCTTTTCTGTCACTTTGTTTTTTCCTTCCTCTGTTGCTTTCTGTCATCTCTTCCTATATTTTTCTGCCTTGCTGGTCCATTCACCTGTATGTGTTCTGTAAAGCCTTACTACTTTCTCTTAGGATTGATAATGGGGCACATGTAATAACTCTATTTTTGGCTCTAAGGAAATGTGATGTGCGAAAGCAAGTTATGTAATTTAGGCCTTTTTTTTTACGTACGCTTTAGTGTCTTTGATTAGTTATGTTCACATTTGTATTCAAGTGTTGTTGGTTTTTTTTTAATCCTCTGGATCGGTCAACGCCAGGGGCGATATCCTTGGATTAAAGTGCTAGCATGTTTTGATATGTGCATTTAATTTTCTTGTCGAGCTCTTTTTTCCCCCTAACCAAACGTTGTATACGTTTTGCCCTGGTTATAGCCCTGATATGGCTCTATGCAGTCGGCTGGGCTTTAAACAAAAGAGAATTGTGAGATACGTGAGGAAGGAGCGTTTCTTTGTTCCACCTAGCGGCAAGACTGGCTAGGTATTGGCTAGGTAAGGCTAGGCGACATTGAACGGATATTTCCGGCGAGGTAAAGATTGGCGGATGTGCGGGTCGCTTTTTGTATTTGACGACGATTCCTTCTTAGGTTGTGAAATTATCGCTGCACATTGGCTGAAATTTGCTTCCGTCTGGCGTCCGTTTTATAGAACACTTTCTTCCCTCACCCTCGGCACTCGCTGTTTTATTGCACATTTCATTCCTCTCACCCTCGCCACTGGCGCACGAGCGTGCTAGCGTGTAAGAAACGAGCCTCAAGCTTGAATGAAACCTTGACGTCACGAGGCATTTCTCCACAATCATGCCTCACAACTCCCTGAGACCATCAATTAGCTTTTTCGACCCCCGACACCCAGACGGTACAAACCCGATAGATAAAAACAAACGACAAGGAGAAGGGGAGAGGGCGCCTAAAATGATTAGGCACGTTAATAGCGCGTATGGAACCACCCGTGCGCCATAAAACGCCTTCTCGTGACACACCGGAAGTGGATCTGAGCCGAACAGCGGCTCTTGGCGTAGTGATCCAAAGGCGGTTTTAGGGCGGCAGTGGAGGAATGTGCGGCAAGGATGTAAAAAATACCTTATCCCTGTATCATTCCGAATCAGCGGGTCTTGTCTGGCGCGTGTATCTGATCAACACAGCAAGCAAGAAATCCCGGATTTGGATTTACGGCGAGGGGACTGGAAAATCCGGGATTTACGGCAAGGGGACTGGAAAATCCGGGATTTACGGCAAGGGGACTGGCCGATTTCCCTTACAACCCCTACGACGTTTTTTTTTCTTTTCGCTAAATTTCCTGATAAAAGGGAAGTGTTTTGTATCGACCTGTGGGAGGCTGTGTGGGATTTGTGGATTTCACACACGTATGAGCACATGTATGTGTGCATTCGCACGCACGCGTGCATGCAGAGACGCGTGCATTCTCTCACTTTCTTTCTCACTGTCTCTCTGCCTCTCTGCTCTCGTCTATGTCTGTCTATCTGTCTGTTTCTCTCTGTCTCTCATTCTCTCTCTCTCATTCTCACTCTCTCTCTCGTTCTCTCTCTCGCTTTCTCTCTCTCTCGCTCTCTCTCTCTCTCTCTCTCTTTGTCTTTCTTCCTCACACACACACACACACACACAACACACACACACACACACACACACACACACACACACACCACACAACACACACACACACAGCACACACACACACAAAGAAAGAAACGAAACAAAGAAGTAAACAAACAAAGAAAGAAAGAGAAAAAAGAAAAGAAAAAGACACAAAATTTAGATACAGTACAACGTGTTTTTGTTTTCCAGAATTACTGCTATCCGGCTGTTTAAGACCCTCCCCCCCCCCACCCCATTCAATTGTTTTAAAAATTCTGGTCGTACGATTGATGAATTTGAGCGACTCAGCGCAGGAAACATCACTGACATATCACTTCCGAGACGAATACTGCGCAAAACATTTTGTTTAAAAAAAAAAAGTGAAAATACCGAGATCTTTAAATGGATTGATTTGACTTTCTGTTGCTGTTGTTATTGTTGGTTTCTTTGTGTATTTTTGTTGCTGTTATTGTTGTTGTTAATGTTTTTGTTTTGTATTGTTTTATTGTTTCGAGCTGCCTCAAGGCATTTGTTCATCTGAAAGAGAAGTAAAATTTGCTTCTGTTCACAATTAAACAATATGTTGCGCAGTTTCACGTGCAAACACGAGTAAACACGCATGCTTACATGCACACACACACGCACACATATGCATATACAACACAACCGCATACATGCGTGTGTGCACACACGCACGCACTGTTACACCTACATGCACACGCACACTCGTGTGCGCGCGCACTCACTGACACACGTGCACACATACACGCACGCACGCACACACACACACACACACACACACGGACAAAACGTGCACATACACACGCACACACGCACGAGCACATGCATACCCGAGCACATCATACACACGCACGAGCATACGCGTGCGCGCTCACTCGCACACGCATACACACGATTCTGCGTAATAATCTGTAGCAATAATTATAGATCGCACGTTTAAACACACACACACACACACAACACACACACACACACACACACACAACACACACACACACACACACACACACACACACACACACACACACACACACACAACACACACACACATACCGTCAAAAGCACACAATGACAAGACTAACAGACAAACACACGACACACACACAACACACACACACACAACACACACACACACACACACACACACACACACACACACACACACACACACACACACACACACACAATACTTCAAAACACCACCCTGCGAACCAGCACTCATTACACAAACATACAACACACTACACAAACACACACACACACAACACACACACACACACAACACACACACTACACACACACCACACACACACACACACACACACATTCTTTCTCTGTCTGTCTGTCTGTCTGCTCTCTCTTCTCTCTCTCTCTCTCTCTCTCTTCTTCCCCCCCTCCCCCCACCCGGAGAGCAATGATCAGAATTGGTAGTAATCGATCACAGGTTTAAAATCAACACAAAAAGCAAACAAACAAACAAATGAAATCATTCCTGTTTTGCGTAGTTTACATCGCTCAGCTCGCATGGATTCTCAGTGCGTCGTCTGTTTTGCTTGGTTGTCTGGTTTTGTTTTGTTTTAGTTTGGATTTGTGTGTTTGTTTGTTTGTTTATTTGTTTGTTTAGCTTTTCTTTTTAAAGAGGATAACAAAATAAATCAAGAAATAACGATGGGAGATGAAATAAAAATGAAACTGTCTTTTTCAGCGGTGCGCATTTTAAGTACAAATCTAACATGTCTGCCGTTATATATTTTAGCACATAGATCGTCTAACCTATCTGCCATTATATAATCTGATATGGCCCTACGCAGTCGGCTGGGCTTTAAACGACAATAAGAATCTGCGTTATAATTTTTAGCACACAGTCCATCTAACATCTCTGCCGTTATAATTTTTAGCACACAGTCCATCTAACATCTCTGCCGTTATAATTTTTAGCACACAGTCCATCTAACATCTCTGCCGTTATAATTGTTAGCACACAGTCCATCTAACATCTCTGCCGTTATAATTTTTAGCACACAGTCCATCTAACATCTCTGCCGTTATAATTGTTAGCACACAGTCCATCTAACATCTCTGCCGTTATAATTTTTAGCACACAGTCCATCTAACATCTCTGCCGTTATAATTGTTAGCACACAGTCCATCTAACATCTCTGCCGTTATAATTTTTAGCACATAGTCCATCTAACATCTCTGCCGTTATAATTGTTAGCACACAGTCCATCTAACATCTCTGCCGTTATAATTTTTAGCACACAGTCCATCTAACATCTCTGCCGTTATAATTTTTAGCACGTAGTTCATCTAACATCTCTGCCGTTATAATTTTTAGCACACAGTCCATCTAACATCTCTGCCGTTATAATTTTTAGCACACAGTCCATCTAACATCTCTGCCGTTATAATTTTTAGCACATAGTTCATCTAACATCTCTGCCGTTATAATTGTTAGCACACAGTCCATCTAACATCTCTGCCGTTATAATTTTAGCACAAGTCCATCTAACATGTCTGCCGTTATAATTTTAACACATAGTCCATCTAACATCTCTGCCGTTATAATTTTTAGCACATAGTCCATCTAACATGTCTGCCGTTATAATTTTAGCACATAGTCCATCTAACATCTCTGCCGTTATAATTTTTAGCACACAGTCCATCTAACATCTCTGCCGTTATAATTTTAGCACATAGTCCATCTAACATCTCTGCCGTTATAATTTTTAGCACACAGTCCATCTAACATCTCTGCCGTTATAATTTTTAGCACATAGTCCATCTAACATCTCTGCCGTTATAATTTTTAGCACACAGTCCATCTAACATCTCTGCCGTTATAATTTTTAGCACACAGTCCATCTAACATCTCTGCCGTTATAATTTTTAGCACACAGTCCATCTAACATCTCTGCCGTTATAATTTTTAGCACACAGTCCATCTAACATATCTGCTGTTATATTTTTTAGTACATTGTCCTTCTAACATGTCTGTCGTTATAATTTTAGTACATTGTCCATCTAGCATTTCTGCTGTTATAATTTTTAGCACATAGTCCATCTAACATCTCTGCCGTTATAATTGTTTTTGAAAGTTTCTTGTCTTTTCAGTCAAATTGTTAAAATACAACAAAAGGTTTGGTGTTAGCTTAAATAAGATTCATTGCACACGAACAAGTCTATATGTGCGCCCCTCAAATATGTTAGTTATTATGTAATTCACTGAGCTGGAGCAAAACTGTATACATTGGCGAGGTCTTGAAATGGGGAATGGGGGGGGGGGGGAGAAGAACTTATAAAACATTGAGTTGACACCGTCTAATGATGGAAACGTTGAGACTTCTGTTCCTTGCAACATACCCGTTTTATCCGTTTTTATCTGTTTATTTTTGTAACAGATTTAGCCGATTGTCAAACACAACAGATAGTTTGGAGTGTTTTTTAAGAAGGTTTCATCGCACTATGCAATTCCATATGCGCTCTATCCAAAGCTGCCAGCTATTATGTAGCAGATTCTGTGAGCTTGAGCAAAACTGTATGCACTGGCAAGGTCTAACATGGGGAATTAATGGGATGGAGGAAAAATGGCTCATGAAACACTGAGCTGACACCAACAGAATGATGGAACATTTTTTTCTCTCTGTCAAGAGATTGCGATTCCATGTAACATGGCACTCCTTTTGTTTTGTTTTGTTTTGTTTGTATTACAATGAAATTATAGATGACAATATCGACGATGGTTATGATGATGATGGAGATTCCTAATTTTGTATTTAATGATGATAGATTTCGTGATGACAATAGTAGTTACAGTCTTGATGGTGATGATGAGAGGAGGAGGGGGCGGAAGGTGGTGATAATGATGAAGAAGAGGAGGAGGGGGAGGAGGCGGATGATGATGATCATGATGATGATGATGATGAAGAAGATGAAGAGGATGGTGAGGAGGAAGGTAGTGGTGACGATGATGATGACGACGACGAGGAGGAGTAGGAAGATTGCCTTTGATGATGATGATGATGATGGTGATGGTGGTGGTGGTGACGACGACGACAATGTTTTGACGATAACGAGGACATGAAGAGTATTGCTATGGACTCTGATGAGAAATGCAGTAAGACTAAGGACAACAATATCGATGATGATGATGATGGATGATGATGATGATGATGATGATGATGATGATGATGATGAGTGATGATGATGATGACGACGAAGATGATGATGATGATGATGACGATGATGATGACGACGACGATACTGACGTCCTTGCTTACGGTTTCAGCTGGTGATCAAATTGGGCTGGAAGCCGAAGGGGACTCCCTTTGACGTCCTTCCTCTAGTTCTATCGGCGGCTGGCCAAGACCCGGAGTTGTTCGAGATTCCCCCAGAACTGATCCTGGAGGTGCACCTGAAGCACCCAAGTAAGTAGAAAATCACGTTTATGTGTCCCCCAATAGGGATATCGGGGGCTCTTTCAGTATAAATAGTATCCCACCTTCTGGGAATTTTGTGCTAAAACTTTCCTCTTTTCTGTCACTCTCTTTGTTTCTTTCTTCCTCCTTTGCTTTCTGTCATTTCTTCCTGTCATTTTCTGCCTTGCTGGTCCATTCACCTGTATGTGTTCGATAAAATCTTTCGTACTTCCTCTTGGGATTGATGATAGGGTACATAGTGTGTTTTTGATTGTAGGAAAATGAAGTATGTTGAAGCCATTTTCAAGCAATTTAGGCCCGTTTTTTATGTATGTTTTGGTGTCCTTAGTTATGTTTAATTTGTATTCAGGTATGTTTTTTAATCCCCTGTGATAAATTGGACGGAGTGGTCAGCGCCAGGGGCATCTCCTTAGATTACCCCCGTGGGGATGCCGGGGGCTGTGTCAGTGTAAACAGTATCCCCACCTTATGGAAATTCTGTACTGGAAATTTCCTCTTTTCTGTCACTCTTTTTGTTTCTGCCTTGTTCCTTTGCTTTCTGTCATTTTCTATGCCTTGCTGGTCCATTCACCTGTATGTGTTCGATAAAGTCTTACGTACTTTCTCCTAGGATTGATAATTGGGTATATATGCTAGTGTATTTCTGGTTGTAGGGAGACGAGAATATAACTGAAGCCATTTTTAAGTAATTTAGGCCCGTTTTATGTATGTTTTAGTGTCCTCAGTTATGTTTAAATTGTATTCAGGTGTTTTTTTTTAAATCCCCTGTGTGATAAGTTGGACGGAATGGTCAACGCCAGGGTCACGTTCTTAGATTGTGTGGGCGAATGCATTGATATGTGCACTTAGTGTTCTTTCCGCCACCCAC
>JAPXFY010000022.1:56265804-56278304 GCA_030674185.1 Monoplex corrugatus
TGTGTTAAGTGTTTATTTCTTCCAGCACGAAAATAAATAGCCCATCCCCAGAATCTTTAAGAAATTGTGAGTTTCTGATTTATTGATAATTCTTTTTTTTTATTATTATTGAAAGCTTGGATTTGCACGATGTGAGACATAAGCACTACACAGCAGACTGCTTTTAAAGAACCTCTTCAGAGATGTTTTTCTCGACGTAATTGTCAAGTTTTTAACCCTTTGACTCCCGCGCCCTGATCACTAGCACCCTGCATTGCCAACCACATGCTAGCAAAGCAAAATCTTAACCCTTTGATCTCCTCACCCGTCCACCAGCTTCCTGTAGTAAGCTCATGGAATGGGTGAAGGTGTCAAAGGGTTAAGGTTTTGCAGTTGGTGGATAGGGTGCGGGAGTCAAAGGGTTAAAAGAGATCTGTAGAGTTCTTCTTCTAATTTGATCACACCTAGGGGAAATATTTTTGAATTGTTCGATTTTGAAAAGATAGTCACATGCTTGGTTTTTGGCTGATTTGTTTGTTTGTTTTTGTTTGTTTGTGTTTGTTTTTTGTTTGTTTTTTGTTTTTTATTTGTGTTTGTTTTTTGTTTGTTTATTTGTTTTTGTGCGTTTGGTTTTTGTTTGTGTTTGTTTTTTGTTTGTTTATTTGTTTTTGTTTGTTTGTTTGTTTGTTTTGTTTGTTTGTTTTGTTTGTTTGTTTAATGAAACTGTTTTTGAACTATTGTCGTTTTCATGAAACTTGGAGTTTGTTTTTAGCGTGATATTAACCCTGATACCTATACCTATGGTCCACGAGCCTTCTTTTTCCGCTCTTCCTCTCTCAGTCCGTCAGCAACCTACTTTTGTCTCCTTCAAGTCCGCTCTCAAAACTCAACTTTTCTCCTCTGCATAAAATCCTGACCTCACTCAATCCCCTCTGCAGCCTGTCTCCACTCGGAGGGGAATCACATTGCAATATATAATTGTATATAATATGCTCTCTATAATTTTCCATTGCTTTTATTCTTTCTCCCCATTTATAGCCGTGTGCGTGTGTGTGCGCGCGCGTGTGTGTGTGTGTGCGTGGGTGTGGGTGCGTGTGTGTGCGTGCGTGCGTGCGTGCGTGCGTGTGTGTGTGTGTGTCTGTTTCAGCGCTTAGATTTGATTTTATCAAGATTTTGCGCTATATAAATATTGTAATTATTATTATTAATTATGATATGGCTCTAATGGTCGGCTGGGCTACGAACGTGAACTTGACCAAAACCAGCACGACGATAACTAATATTATTACCAAAAAAGAAAATAATAATAAAGCGGATAAACATGCCTCCCGCGCCATTATGTCGGATTACCGTATCAACGGTTAATTCTGCGGTTTGCGCCAAACTGGCAACACACGGTAAATTCTCGTGTCGTGTCACACTTGTTAGCTGGCGGTCGCCGTCAAGCCACCAGATGGAGGCTGAATTATGGGCTGGGCATTTTGATTGGCTATTTTTCTTGGCTCCCCGTGTGTTGCCATCTGGCGTCGGGATATGAAAGCTTGAGAGTAGGCTGTTGGTGTGCGTTTAGGGTTGGGTTTTTTGTTTGTTTGTTTGTTTGTTTTTGTGATTTGGTTTCAAGTTTCTCTCTCTGTCTCTGTTTCTCTCTGTCTGTCTGTCTGTCTGTCTGCCTGTCTGTTTGTCTCTGTCTGTCTGTTTGTCTCTGTCTGTCTCTGTCTCTGTCTGTCTGTCTGTCTGTTTGTCTCTCTCTCTCTCTCTCTCTTTCTCTCTCTCTCTCTCTCATCTTAATTTTAGTATTCAGCATGTATCTTCCTTGAGCTGTACTTGTTGCTTTAAACAAATGTCATGTGTATTGAATAGCAACGGCAAGTTTGAAAAATGGCTTCTAGCCAATAACTTTTACCGTTGGAAAATAAACGTCATTGTTTCTCTGTCTCTCTGTCTCTCTCTCTCTCGCTGTGTCTCTCTGTCTCTGTCTCTCTCTCTCTCTCACTCTCTCTCTCTCTCTCTCTCTCTCTCTCTCTCTTTCTCTTTCTCCCTCTCTCTCTCTGTCAGCTAAAACACGTATAGAAACAGGCCTAAATTACCTATAATTGCTTCCGCATGTCTCATTTCTCTAGAGCAAAAAATGCGCTTAAGTATTTTAGGTGCTTCTTTCTTGTCGAGACTGAGACACAAATCTGTGTGTGGTATCCACTGATGGGAACGAAAAATGTATGTTGTTAAGTGGCTACCAATATGGTATCCAGCACACTGGCTAAATGACTGAACACTGGTGGAAACGTGTTGCTGTGTACACCATGAATACCTGTATCAGTGACTGTTTAGAGGGCGAAATGGTACTTCATGAAAGTCTCCTTTGTCTTGAGGGGGGCACAACTGGACAGGACGAAATGGCTTAGGGCAAAACGGGAAAAGGCGAAACGGAACCTCCCAACAGCCAAAATGCATTCAATACATGTACCTAATTATCAATGCAAAGAAAAAGTACGTTAGACTTTATCGAATACATACAGGAGATTGGATCAGCAAGGGAGAAAATGATAGGAAGAAATGACAGAAAGCACAGGAACGAGGCAGAAACAAAGAGAGTGACAGAAAAGAGGAAATTTCTAGCACAGAATTTCGAGAAGGTGAGGATACTATTTATACTGAAAGAATCCCCGGCAACCCCACGGAAGTTAGACAATAATAATAATAATAAATATAATAATAATAATAATGATGATAATGTACGGATGCGAGGCGTGGACAGTCAACAAACAAAGCCAGAACAAGATTGAGGCAGCCGAGATGTGGTTTCTAAGAAGAATGTTGAGAGTTCCATGGACAGCAAAGAAAACAAACAAGAAAGTCTTGATGGAGGCAGACACATGTAGATCACTCATAAGGAAGATTAGGAAAAGACAGGCAACATGTATAGGCCATTTTATGAGGAAGGGGGATTTGGAGCACCTGGTCACAACGGGAAAGCTGGAGGGAAAGAGAGCACCGAGTAGACCCAGAGAGAAAATGCTGGACGGACTTGCAGAGTGGCTGGGGACGAGGAGAGTGGGGGAGATGCTAGGGCAACGAGAGATAGAGACAGATGGAAGTCCATGATCGCCAACGCCATGTGGCAGGGCACCTGATGATGATGATGATGATGAACAGTAATGATAATAATAACAATAACGTAATGTATAATACTATTAACCCTTTCGCTGTCTCCCTCGCCCTCATCTTTCCCGCCCTGTTCCTCTCCCTCTTTTTCCTCATCAAAGGAATCAGCGGTGTATGTTACAGTCAATAACAGTAGACGGGTTATGTATGTGACCTTTTGACTCCCGCACCATGTCCACCAACTGCAACAACTGAACTCTTTGATCCCCTGCAGGATGCTGGTGGATAGGGTGAGGGAGTCAAAGGGTTAAGTTCTAGCTTTGGCTAGCTAGCATGGTTGACAGTGCAGGATGCTGGTGGACAGGGTGCGGGGGAATCAAAGGGTTATTATTATTATACAAGAGAGGTGTCAGTCGACGGATGGTAAGGTTGGACAGTGTGTCAGGCTCGGTTAAGCTGTCGGCGCCTTTCGGTCTGTGTGGCACCCTCCCCCCACCCCTCCCCCCCCCCCCCCTTTGCTGCAGCCCAGATACGAACAGTGACACAGACTGGCAACGGTCTACCCCCTACCTCCCTCCCCCTAGTAGGTCCTGGGTTCGATTCGGGGGGTTTGGGAAGTCCAGAGTTTGTTCAAGAGGGATTCATCACAGTCAAGCAGTTCCATATGTCATCATCATCATCATCATCATCGTTGTCATCATCATCATCATCGTTGTCATCATCATCGTCATCATCATCATCATCATCATCATGTGTCTTGCCAAAATTACGTTGGCAATCATGACCCTCCATATGCATCTGTCCCTTGTTGCCGCAAGCACATCTTCCACTCTCTCTGTCCTCAGCCACCCTGCAAGTCCGTCCAATATTTTCTCCCTCGGTCTACCTGGTGCTCTCTTTCCCTCCTCCAGGTTTCCTGTTGTGACCAGGCGCTCTAATTCCTCTTTCCTCATAAAATGGCCTACAAATGTTGCTTGTCTTTTCTTAATCTTCCTTATCAATGATCTTGTGTCTACCTCCATCAAGACTGTCTTGTTTGTTTTCTTTGCTGTCCATGGAACTCTCAACATTCTTCTTAGAAACCACATTTCGGCTACCTCAATCTTATTCTGGCTTTGTTTGTTGACTGTTCACGCCTCACAACTGCATAACATTATCGGTTCTATACAACAATCAGGAACTCTCTTTCTGATGTTAACTGATAGGCATTTGTTGATAAGAACGCTTTTCATCTTCTTGAATGCTGCTTTGGCTTGGCCGATTCTACTGGCTATTTCTGTATGCGTCTGCCGTCTGAGTTCCATATGCGCTTGGCACAAATCCTCCAGCAGTTATCTGACAGTCTCTGTGAGCCTGGATAAGACCCTACACAGGAGGGGGGAAGGGCTGGGGAGTCCTCTACGTTCAGAATGATTGTTTGCGAGATGATTGCCGATCATCTTCTGTGGGTTGATTTATTTATTGATCTGTTTATTCATATATTTATTCATTAATTCAGTCATTATTTTTGTCATTTAGTTAGTTAGTGAGTTAGTCAGTTAGTTATTCATTTATTCTCTCTTTTTTGTTAGTTATTCATTTGTTTTATTTGTTTATTTATTTGCTTATTTATTTATTATCATTTTTATTCATTTATTTATCCGTTTATTTATATATTTATTGATTTATTTATTCATTTACCATTTCATTTATTCACATGTTACTGTATTTTAACGACAGAAATTTCCCACGCAATGGAACTGAAGCTAATTGAATGACATAGAGGCGGAAAATTTGGGTGGACCGCATATGAAATTGTCCGAATCCAGTGAATCCCTCTTGAACAAATTTTTTAAAAAAACAAAAAAACAAAAAAACAAAAACAAGCAACCTTATTCACAGCTCTGTGTATTGGCGAAACTCCGAAGTGGCATAGCGAGTGGACGATAGCGCGGCGTGCGACATGGCCATGCACCTGTCTCTGTCTGTCCATGTCTGTGATGACCCGGCTTTTTGTGTCCACATCAATGGACCCCAAAGGTGGTCAGTGTGGGTGCTTGATGACAGACTGTGGGTGAAGAGAACAATTGTCGTTGTCCTGTGTGTCGGGTCCATTCCGTCTGTCGCCGGTTTGGTTTTGGACTTTCCCGCCAGCCGCTCGTTCCTTATGGTAGGCAGGTTGTGTCACTATGAGAAAATAAGTGATGAATAATGATAATAATCGTGTTTGTTTTTTTTGTGTGTGTTTTGTTTGTTTGTTTGTTTGTTTGTCTGTCTGTTCCTTTGTTGAATATCTGTTTCTTTTTGTTTGTTTTTGGATTTTGTTGGTTTTTTGTTTTGTTTTTTGTTGGTTTTTTGTTTGTTTCTTTTGTTTCAGTTTTGTGTTTTGGGGCTTTTTGTTGTTGTGTGTTGGGGTTTTTGTTTGTTGGTTGGTTAGTTGTCTTTTTGTTTGTTTGTTTGTTGGTTTTCAGTGCTCATCACTATGGGAAAAGTAGATTTTGTTGAAAACAAAAATCTAATAATACTACATCGTTCTTGTACAGGTGTATTCTCCAAAGTCAGTTGGACTCTCTGTGCTTCATACATTCATAAAACATAGACTGTAACACACACAGACATAGAGTGTAACACACACAGACATAGAGTGTAACACACACAGACATGGAGTGTAACACACACAGACATAGAGTGTAACACACAGACATAGAGTGTAACACACACAGACACAGAGTGTAACACACACAGACATGGAGTGTAACACATACAGACACAGAGTGTAACACACAGACATAGAGTGTAACACACACAGACATAGAGTGTAACACACACAGACATAGAGTGTAACACACACAGACATAGAGTGTAACACACAGACATAGAGTGTAACACACACAGACATAGAGTGTAATACACACAACATAGAGTGAACACACACAGACATAGAGTGTAACACACACAGACATAGAGTGTAACACACAGACATAGAGTGTAACACACACAGACATAGAGTGTAACACACAGACATAGAGTGTAAAAACACAAGTACATAGAGTGTAACACACAGACATGGAGTGTAACACATACAGACATAGAGTGTAACACACACAGACATAGAGTGTAACACACACAGACATAGACTGTAACACACACAGACATAGAGTGTAACCACACAGACATAGAGTGTAACACACATCATAGAGTGTAACACACACAGACATAGTGTAACACACACAGACATAGAGTGTAACACACACAGACATAGAGTGTAACACACACAGACATAGAGTGTAACACACACAGACAGGAGTGTAAACCACACACATCAGGTGTAACCACGACATAGAGTGTAACACACACAGACATAGTGTAACACACAGACATAGAGTGTAACATACACGACATAGAGTGTAACACACACAGACATATAGTGTAACACACACATACATAGAGTGTAACACACAACAGTTAACACTAGAGTGTAACACACACAGACATAGAGTGTAACACACACAGACATAGAGTGTAACACACACAGACATAGAGTGTAACACACACAGACATAGAGTGTAACACACACAGACATAGAGTGTAACACATACAGACATGGAGTGTAACACACACAGACATAGAGTGTAACACACACAGACATAGAGTGCAACACACACAGACATACAGTGTAACACACACAGACGTACAGTGTAACACACACAGACATACAGTGTAACACACACAGACACAGAGTGTAACACATACAGACATAGAGTGTAACACACACAGACATAGAGTGTAACACACACAGACATAGAGTGTAACACACACAGACATAGAGTGTAACACACACAGAGATAGAGTGTAACACACACAGACATAGAGTGTAACACACACAGACATAGAGTGTAACACACACAGACATAGAGTGTAACACACACAGAGAAGCACTGATAGATCGCTCATCAAAAACAAAGTCTTGTAATTTGTTCAAAATGATTTATCACTTTCGACCATTTCCATTTGAGCTTCGTCCAAATTTGCCAGCAGTTACCTGGTAAGAGTCCTTGATACCGGGACACAACCTTTCAGTCGGTAGTAATTTGTGTAACCACTACACCACAGCGACTGGCTCGGGGGGGGGGGGGGAGGGAGGGGATGTATACCCACCTCACCTTTTTTCCGTCCCATTTTCTACGCCACCTTAATGACCACATAAGCTGGTACTTTTTTTTTTTTTTTTTTTTACAATATGGTGATGATGGTGGCGATGATGATGATAATGTTGATGCCTTGGAGTTTCATCAAGGATTGCGACTGCGTGACAGGGCTGTGCTCTACGCTTACTATCATAAATACATCCTGGCGTCAACCAGGCCCGAGAGATACAGACACCTGCGGCACTGGTCAGACGATCTAAGCAACACCCTCAATAACGCATCCGTGAAGTGGATGAGACTCGACTGTGTGGTCCCAGTCTTCCCAACGATCCCATAACACGCCCAACTCTGGGTAGGAGCTGGTTAAGGCCCAAAAAAAATCCCACAATGATTTTTTGAAGGGGGTGATGGGGATTCGAACCCACAACCTTCCAGTGGTTAGCCCGTTGCGGTAACAACTACACCACAGCGACTAGCACGGGGGGAAAGAATCTAAACCCCATCCTTTTCCCACAAGGCGGGAGGTACCCAGGCAAGATCGAACCTCAGACCTTTCGATTGGAAATCCGACTGTCTTGACCACTTGACCACTGCACCCATGGCGTACATACTTGACTTTGGAGTGCAGCGGTCCCGTCCATCTGTCTAAAGTGACCAAAGACACAGAGGAGACAATGGACAGTGACAATTGTCAGCGCTCTGGGACCACGGGTCTCCTCTCCATGGGTCACACAGAGTAATTGAATCGTCCTCTGTGTGTGTCTGTCTGTGTCTGTCTTGGAAAGGTTGTGAAGATGGGGGTGGGAGGGGGGAAAGGGCAGAACGGGGGGCCGTGGTGATGGGAAGTGGGGATTTTGTGTATGTGTGTGTGTGGAGGGGGGTATGTTTGTGTGTGTGTGTGTGTGTGTGTGTGTGTGTGTGTGTGTGTGTGTGTGTTCTTAAATGATTTTTTGTTTGTTTTGTTTTTTATTTTTTGTTAAACGAACTCTATCTCTTTCTCTCTCTCTTTCTCTCTCTCTCTCTCTCTCTCTCTCCTCTCTCTCTCCTCTTCTCTCTCTCTCTCTCTTTTCTCTCTCTCTCTCTCTCTCTCTTTTCTCTCTCTTCTTATCTCTATCTATCTCTCTCTCTTTTCTCTCTCTTCTCTCTCTCTTTTTTGTCTCTATCTGTCTCTCTCTCTATCTGTCTCTCTCTCTATCTGTCTCTTTCATGTACATACCACACACACGCACACACTTGCACGCTTACATTTGAATACGTGTGTACACTTTGATGAAGTTATGATGGAGTTTCCACACTTGGGGTTCATCGTTTGTTTGTGTACTTGTTTCTTCTTTGATTTTCGTTCTGGCTTTATATTGTTGTCGTTTTTGTCTGTCATCGTTAAGATTTTAATGTAAGTTGGCCTACGTGCTTTTATGTGTACAGGTTTCAAAAGCAGGGTTAAATTTCATCGCATTTACCTTATTTTCTGTCTGTCTGTCTCTCTGTCTCTCTCTGTCTGTCTGTCTGTCTCTCTCTGTCTCTCCCTCTCTTTCTGTGTGTGTGTGTGTATGTGATTCTGTGTGTGTTTGGATGTGTATGTGTGTATATGTGGACAGACACGTTCGTGAGTGTGTGTTTCTCTGTGTGTGTGTGTGTGTGTGTGTGTGTGTGTGTGTGTGTGTGTGTGTGTGTGTATGTGTCTGTGAGAGAGAGAGAGAGAGAGAGAGAACACGAACTTTCTTGTGTGTGAGAGAAAGTGTGTGAGTGTAAATGTGCACGTGTCTGCAGGTATGTGTGTGTTGTGTTGTGTGTGTGTGTGTTCGTTCGTTCGTTCTTTGATTTAACGTCTTTTCACTATGAGTGATATTAGATATCTGTGTGTGTGTGCGTGCCTGTGTGTGTGCGTGTGTGTGTGTGTGTGCGCGTGCACACGCGCGTCAAGGGGGGAGGCCTGTGATGGGTGTTGACAGGGCAGGGCGAGGACGCCAGGAGAAAAAGAGCGGGTAGACGCTAACACAACCCGTCAGTCCTTGGCTGGTCAACTCACTTACCGCCTGATTGTCTGACTTGAGGCCATCTTCTTCCACTTGTCTGTCTGTCTGACTGACTGTCTGTCTGTCTGTCTGTCTGCTTCTCTGTCTGTCTGTATGTATGTAAGTCTGTTTGTCTGTCTGCTTCTCTGTCTGTCTGTCTGTATGTATGTCTGTCTGTCTGCTTCTCTGTTTATATGTCTGCCTGCCAGTCTGTCTGTCTGTCTGTCTGCCTGCCTGCCAGTCTGTCTGTATGTCTGTCTGCCTGTCTGCTTCTCTGTCTGTATGTATGTATGTCTGTCTGTCTGCTTCTCTGTCTATATGTCTGCCTGCCAGTCTGTCTGTATGTCTATCTGCCTGTCTGCTTCTCTGTCTGTCTGTCTGTCAGTATGTATGTCTGTCTGCCTGTCTGCTTCTCTATCTGTATTTCTCTCTCTCTCTCTCTCTCTCTCTCTCTCTCTCTCTCTCTCTCTCTCTCTCTCTATCTATCTATCTCTATACGTACGTATGTACGTATGCTTCTGTTCTGTAGGTTTTAAAGTCCTACCACTTTCAGAGTATACGAGGACTAGCGAAAAAATTGCTCAAAGAAGCCTTTAAAAATTGTTAGTAGCATTGTGAGATACCGATGCTTTATTCGGTTCTCTTTCGAATTGTATGTATGTTTCTCTGTCTGTGTATGTATGTATATGTCTGCTTCCATATCTCTGTTTGTCTCTCTGCCTGAGCTGTCTGTCTCCTTCTCTGTTTGTATGTTGTTGTTCCTCTGCTTCAACCTTTCTGTCTGTCTCTGTCTCTGTCTGTCTATCTCCCTGTCTGTCTGTCTATCTGTCCGTCTGTCTCTGTCTGTCTCTCTCCTTGTCTCTCTCTCTCTCTTGTGTGTGTGTGTGTGTGTGTGTGTGTGTGTGTGTGTGTGTGTGTGTGTGTGTGTGTTCGTTCGTTCTTTGTTTGATTTAACGTCTTTTCACTATAAGTGATATTAGACGGTTGTGTGTGTGTGTGTGTGTTGTGTGTGTGTGTGTGTGTGTGTGGGTGTGTGTGTGTGTGTGTGTGTGTTCGTTCGTTCGTTGTTTGATTTAACGTCTTTTCACTATAAGTGATATTAGACGGTTTTGTGTGTGTGTGTGTGTGTGTGTGTGTGTGTGTGTGTGTGTGTGTGTGTGTGTGTGTGTGTGTGTGTGTGTGTGTGTGTGTGTGTGTTTCTTTCTTTCTCTCCCGCTTTCTCCCTTTCTTCTCCCCCCCTCTCTCTCTCTCTCTTTTTGCACACACACACACACACACACACTCTCTCTCTCTCTCTCTTTCTCCTGTCTTCTTTCTGTCTCTCTTGCTTTCCTCTCTGTCTCTGATTTGAATGAACTATGTGATAGAATATTAGTAAATATGGATATTCAGACAGAAAATACAGCATGCGCTGTACTAATACTTGAAAAAGTCTGAAAAAGGACCAGCGAAGGAGTTGGAAGTTTGCTTAAGAGGGATTCATCGCACTCAGTCAGTTCCATATACGTGGCACCCGAATCTGCCCCAGAAGTTAACCAGCAGAATCCCCGAGGACTGGCCAGATACTTCATTCATTCATTCATTCATTCATGCTACAGCATCACTCCTTGGAATGCTTGCTGCCCGCACTGCTCTCTGGGTCTCTGTCCTCCACGTCTGTCTGTCCTCAGTCAGTCTACAGCATCACTCCTTGGAATGCTTGCTGCCCGCACTGCTGTCTGGGTCTCTGTCCTCCACGTCTGTCTGTCCTCAGTCAGTCTACAGCATCTCTCCTTGGAATGTTGGCTGCCCGCACTGCTGTCTGGGTCTCTGTCCTCCACGTCTGTCTGTCCTCAGTCAGTCTACAGCATCTCTCCTTGGAATGTTGGCTGCCTGCACTGCTCTCTGGGTCTCTGTCCTCCACATCTGTCTGTCCTCAGTCAGTCTACAGCATCTCTCCTTGGAATGTTGGCTGCCTGCACTGCTCTCCGGGTCTCTGTCCTCCACATCTGTCTGTCCTCAGTCAGTCTACAGCATCACTCCTTGGAATGTTGGCTGCCTGCACTGCTCTCCGGGTCTCTGTCCTCCACATCTGTCTGTCCTCAGTCAGTCTACAGCATCACTCCTTGGAATGTTGGCTGCCTGCACTGCTCTCCGGGTCTCTGTCCTCCACATCTGTCTGTCCTCAGTCAGTCTACAGCATCTCTCCTTGGAATGTTGGCTGCCCGCACTGCTGTCTGGGTCTCTGTCCTCCACATCTGTCTTTCCTCAACCAGGTTGAAAATCTCTGGACTGTTACGATCTGTCCACTCCTTGATGTTTCCTTGGTAATTTGTTCGTGGTCTTCCCCTTCCTCTTTTGCCCCCGACTGTTGTCTGTATAACATTTTTCACGAGAGTGCATTTTTTGTCTGTTTCTGCACACATGTCCAAAGAAGATCAGTTTCTTTTTAAGGATGAACTTACAAGTTCTTTCCAGGTTTTCAGCTCTTGGAGAATGTTGTTGTCACATCTCTTGTCTTTCTTCCAGCTCACCCTTAAAAGTCGTCTGTAGAACGACATTTCAGTTGAGTTTATATTGTTTATGGTGTTTTTCTCTGCTTAAGGATCCATCTTTCAGCTCCGTATGTCATGATGGCCCAGACCAGACATCTGATTATTCTCATCATTAGTTTTGTGTCTATCATTTTGCCTTTCCACATGTTTGTGAGGTCTATCATCCTTTTCTTAGCCACGCCAGTTCTGACGTTGATGTCGATGGAACAATCTGCATCGTTGGATTTGATCGATCTGAATATTTAGAATGGCAGGACTTCTTCCACTTAGTAAAGCAGAGACACTAAACGTTCAAAAAAAACCGCCATTAAGTTACTACCAAGCATCAGACAGAAAGACTCTTTAGTGTTATAAGCAGCTATGAATTCATCGTCTGCGGTCAAAAGCCAAGACGTGGGACGTTGGACGCCATTATCAGTTGACACTTTGCGGTCAACAAGCGGCGCACAGCAGACGGTCAGATTCGGTTGATGACACGGGTATGGCCAGTGGTCAGATAGCAAGACATCAGGTGGTCGATGCCGTTACTATTTGGCCATTTATAAATCCGACACCGAAAGGTAGTACAGTCATGATATGGCCATTTGGTACAATACGATCATGATCTGGCCATCAGGGTCTTTCAGTAGAGGTGAGGAAGGTGTTGTTAGCCCACCAATGTCCCCTGTGATCTTTTGATGCAGACAAATGGCGCAGTCATTGCCGCTTGGTACTCTCCCCTCTGTCACCTACCTCTTTCCCCC
>JAPXFY010000022.1:56283304-56353304 GCA_030674185.1 Monoplex corrugatus
ACTCCTCATCACGATATAATTGACCCCCCCCCCCCCCCCCCCCCCCCCCCCGAAACACTGCAATCATAAGATCTCATCACGATATAATTCCCCCCCAAACACTGTAATCACAAGAACACGTGATTTAATTGCCCCCCCCCCCCCCCCACCACCACCACCAAACAAGATAACCACAAAGCTCTTCGTCACAATACTAGAATCACAAGAGCTTCTCATGATGATATGACTGCCGCCTCCCCCAAATACTGTATCACTAGAACTCTTCACCACGATTCAATCCTCCCATACCCCCATTCCCGCCCCCGATCCATAATACTATAGAAATTCTTCTCCACGACTTAATTGCTGTCTGTTTCAGTTTCTCAAGATGTCGTCTTTGCGCTCGGAACGAATTCCATATGCACTAACGTCACATATGCCATGTGCATGGTGACCGTGGCACAAGCCTTAAGCCTGCACATAAACCCATGACTGGCCAGGTCTTGAGGCCTTATCTAGACTATGTTTTGCCTAGTCTGTATTTTATACTGGTATTTTATCAGCCTACCACTGGAATAATCTTGGTTACATGTAAATGACATGTGTATCTATGTATCTGTGTATCTGATTTTCAAAAAAAAGAAACGTACATGTAAAGTAAAGTAAATAAATGAATGAATAAATAAATAAATAAATAAAGGTCTGAATCTCGACACAGCTAGCTATCCTGTATAAACTCGTCTTACATGACAAAATACCCCTCACTCCAGTCAATGCCCAAATGCTCAGTTGTCTATCAACTAGGTGAAGACAGTATTTTCTTAATCATAGATAGGTATGTAAGTCCTAACAGTACAGTCACGAGAGCGTTTCATCACGACTGTGAGTGTTGTTTCAGGAGGAACCATGGAAGACCCACGTGTGGAAGAAGGACAGAGACAAGCCCAAGTCACAGGAACGCTCCAAGAGGAAGTTTGGCTTCAGGGAGCTGGCCAGGTGAGGTTCCTGATAAAATGATAGTGTATTTCATCCTAAGTCTTTAAAGTGAACAAACATGTATTTGATACCATGTCTTTAAAAAGACATTTGATACCATGTCTAAAAGAAAACAAATATATATTTGATACCAAGTCATAAAGAAAACATATTTGATACCAAGTCTTAAAGAAAACAAACATACATTTGATACCAAGTCTCAAAGAAAACAAACATATATTTGATACCAAGTCTTAAAGAAAACCAACATATGTTTGATACCAAGTCTTAAAGAAAACAAACATATTTTATACCATGTCTTAGAGAAAACAAACATATATTTGATACCAAGTCTTAAAGAAAACAAACATATGTTTGGTACCAAGTCTTAAAGAAAACAAACATATACTTGGTACCAAGTCTTAAAGAAAACAAACATATATTTGGTACCTAGTCTTAAAGAAAACAAACATATACTTGGTACCAAGTCTTAAAGAAAACAAACATATATTTGGTACCTAGTCTTAAAGTGTCCAAACATATTTCATGTCATGTCTTAAACTAAACAAACATACATTTGATACCATGTCTTAAAGAAAACAAACATACATTTGATACCATGTCTTAAATAAAACAAACATATATTTGATACCAAGTCTTAAAGTGAACAAACATATATTTGATACCAAGTCTTAAAGTGAACAAACATATATTTCATGTCATGTCTCAAGCTAAACAGACACATATTTGATACCAAGTCTTAAAGAAAACAAACACATATCTGATACCAAGTCTTATGGAAAACAAACATATATCTGATACCAAGTCTTAAGGAAAACAAACATATATTTGATAACATGTCTTAAAGAAAACAAACACATATCTGATACCAAGTCTTAAGGAAAACAAACATATATTTGATAACATGTCTTAAAGAAAACAAACACATATCTGATACCAAGTCTTAAAGAAAACAAACATATATTTGATACCAAGTCTTAAGGAAAACAAACATATATTTGATACCAAGTCTTAAGGAAAACAAACATATATTTGATACCAAGTCTTAAGGAAAACAAACATATATTTGATACCAAGTCTTAAGGAAAACAAACATGTATTTGATACCAAGTCTTATGGAAAACAAACATATATTTGATAACATGTCTTAAAGAAAACAAACATATATTTGATAACATGTCTTAAGGAAAACAAACATATATTTGATACCATGTCTTAAGGAAAACAAACATATGTTTGATAACATGTCTTGAGGAAAACAAACATATATTTGATACCATGTCTTAAAGTGAACAAACATATATTTGATAACATGTCTTAAGGAAAACAAACATATATTTGATAACATGTCTTAAGGAAAACAAACATATATTTGATAACATGTCTTAAGGAAAACAAACATATATTTGATAACATGTCTAAGGAAAACAAACATATATTTGATAACATGTCTTAAGGAAAACAAACATATATTTGATAACATGTCTTAAGGAAAACAAACATATATTTGATACCATGTCTTAAAGTGAACAAACATATATTTGATAACATGTCTTAAGGAAAACAAACATTTGATACCATGTCTTAAAGTGAACAAACATATATTTGATAACATGTCTTAAGGAAAACAAACATATATTTGATACCATGTCTTAAAGTGAACAAATATATGTTTGATAACATGTCTTAAGGAAAACAAACATATATTTGATAACATGTCTTAAGGAAAACAAACATATATTTGATAACATGTCTTAAGGAAAACAAACATATGTTTGATACCATGTCTTAAAGTGAACAAACATGTTTGATATTTAATACCATATCTTAAAGTGAATAAAACTTTCTGTATCGTGCAACACGCCTCATAGTAAGTTTTGAGTTAGCTCAGAAGAGATTCATTGCACTCTGACAGTCTCATCTGCGCTCCGCTCAAATCTGCCAGCAAACATCTGGCAGACCTTCTGAACCTGCGCCAAACACTTTGCGCTGGAAAGTTTTGAAATAAGCAGGGTTAGGGAGAGGGACCTATCAAACACTAAGCCGACATCACCAGAATGATGGAAACGTTAAGATAGGCGGCGAACTGGCCAGTGTTATGGTGTGGCCTGGGATTTGAACTCAAGATACCAGATCTTGAGTCCATGGCTTTGTTGAAAGGACCAACCGGTTTGCATAAAGATGGTGAAGAAGAGTTGAGTATTTTTAAACTCTTCGAAGAACAACTAGGCACTGAACAATTAGATATTTGCAACAGTTTCAAAGTCAAATCACGTATTTTACAAAACCTAAAAAAACATGGACTTTCCGACGTATTAAAGAACAAAATACATATTTTGCGACATTTAAACAGTAGTTAGAAATTTTACCGCATTTTAAGAATAATTGAATATTCTATATAGACTAAGTCTTTATGATGAAGAAGTAAGTATTTAACAGTTATATATTTTGCATCGACTCAAAAAAAAAGGCAGTTCGCTTCACTTTTCATGATAAAAGTAACTAGGTATTTCCTAAAACTTATTACAGTACAGCAGAATTAGGATTTTTGCAAAACCAACGACAAAGTATTTTGCCACGCTTTAAAGAGCAGTGGAGTATTTCACGTCACGTTTTGTTATTATAAAAAAAAAAGAACTAGATTTTTGACAGTCAAGAATTTGGCAACGTCATAAATGACGATTAGGTATTTTTCATCATTCATATGTTTATTTCGCGAAAACCTGCGATGGTAGAGCGCAGTTTGATACTTTCTTACACATTTTATCATAAAAAGAATAGGAATTTTGTGAGTGAGTGCTACAATGCCACATCCATTATCATTTTTCTGTAGAAATGCTATGTATGAACGATGTACTCAAGGTCAGACAAGGACAGCGCTTCAGATGATTCGGAGGCGGAGAAGACTTCAGCGAATGGAGAAAAACTGATGCTTCCATTGAATAAGTCCACCTGGGTCACGGTGACATCTGGACACAGTACTGGGCCTTTGTAAGAACTGACCACGCTGAGTACCCGGGACTGTGTATCATTGTACCCGGTGGACACACAGAATAATGATAATTATGCTTGGCGAACGCACAGGAAGATAATTACATACGGATGCACGTGACGATAATCATAGTCTACGCTTGTGGACGCACAAGTTCATGGTTGTATTAACGATGGTGGTAACTTGCTTGACGGATGCACTGGAAATAATTATATCCTTGCTGATGCACGTGAGGATAATTATCATTCACGCCATGGACGGAGACGTTAACATTTGTAATAATAATAATGATAATATGCTTGACGGAGGCACGGGACATTAATTATATTCTCGGTAATGCATGTGACGATAATTATCATTTACGCTGTGGATGCACACGTTAAGGATAATGATAACAGTAATAATAATAATAATAATATTTGGTGGATGCACAGCACAGTACTTATATATACCCGGTGACGCACGTGAGGATAATTACAATTTACGCTTTTCGAACCATAAGATATAATCGTTATAATCGATGACTGCACACGGTAATGTTTATGATAATACTTGGATAACAATTATGCATGTGAGGGTAATTATAACTTACGCTGTAAACACGCACAAGCGAATGATAATGATGATAATGGTTATGCTTGGAGGATGCACAGAACACTGATTATATGCTCAGTTATGCACGTGAAGATAATCATTTATTTACACTTTTAGAATTGTAAGATAACTACGTTATAATCGGCAGCAGCACACGATAATGGTTATAATTATAATACTCCTTGGATAACAATGATATAAATCGGTGAATTTGTAAGAGATTGTTCTATGGGTGCTTGAAATAACAACTGGACGTTCAACGGCTGCGCATGGTGATGATTGTGGAACTGATGAAGACACAGGGAGTTCTATTACTGCCCATTATTATGTCACTGATGGATGCTCAAGATCTCGTATGAATCGATGGACACATTGCTTTCTAACCATTAACAATGTCAATGCTGTTACTTTTTGTGTTGCGTGTTTGTTCTTGTCTTGCCGTCTATTTTTTATGTATTTATTTTATTCATTTATTTGTTTGTTTGTTTGTTTATTTGTTTTTTATTTATTTATTTATTTATTTATTATTTATTTTTTATTTATTTGTTTGTTTATTTGTTATTTACTGATCTATTTGTTTGTCTATTTATTTGCTTTTGTGTGTGTTTCTTTTATTTTGTGCTGTGTATGTGTTCTGTTTTGTTTATTTGTTTGTTTGTTTTGTTTTGTTTTTTGGTTTGTGTGTGTTTTTGTTATTTGAGGGGAGGGGATTGTTTGTTTGTTTGTTGGTTGTTTGTTTGGTTGGGGGTTTTTTTGTTTTTGTTTTTTTGTTTTTTTCTTTTTCTGGCCCATTCCATTTTCTGAGCCATTTCTGTTACTAGAGTGTGGGACATATTTTTTGTAATGCTGTGATGATACATGACGATGACGATGATAATCACGTTGCTTTGAAGTTCTATACTGACTTCAGACTGTGTGACCAGGCCGCAAGGCCGTACTGTACGCTTCCTTTTGTAATTATATCCTGATGTAGTTTACAGTTTCATTGATCCCTTTCCCCCCTTCCCCATTTCAAGACCTTACCAGGCCACAGAGTTTTGCGCAGGCTCAAGGAGTCTGGCAGATAATCGCTGGCAGATTTGTGTGGGGCGCGTATATAATTTGTCCGAGTGACCAGCCGCTGTGGTGTAGTGGTTAACGCAACGGAATACTGACTGTAAGGTTGTGGGTTCCAATCCCCATCAGTCTCTTCAAAAATCATTGTGGGATTTTTCGGCTCTAACCAGCTTCCCACCCAGAGTTGGGCGTGCTATGGGCTCATTGGGAAGACTGGGACCACACATTCGAGTCTCATCCACTTCACGGACGCGTCATTGAGGATGTTGCTCAAATCTTCTGACCAGCACCTCAGGTGTCTGTATCTCTCTGGTCTGGTAGACGCCAGGATATATTATGATAATAAGCGTAGATCACAGTCCTGTCACGCAGTCTCAATCCTAGATGGAACTCCAAAGCATCATGATCATCGTCCTCATCGACATCATCATCATCGCATTTTAAAAAAACTGCCCCAGCTTCTGGCGTAGAAAATGGGGGTAAAAAAGGTGTGCACAAAGGTAACATCCCTAAGTGTGATGGTACTGAAAACACTGTCTGAATTTGATGAATCTTTGACCAAAAGAACCCAAACTTTTTGTGGAAATACATTCTTCGGCGGTTTATTTTAATTGCTGCTGTAATTGAGCACGAATGCATTGATATGTGTTCTTAATTTTCTTTTTCATTTTTTTCCCTTGTTGAAGTATCGTATATGTTTTGAAATGGTTTTAAAGCCCTGATATGGATCTACGCAGTCAGCTGGGCTTTAAACAAAAAATAACAGTAATAGTAACAATTGCACGCTCGTTCTTCTTACATGCTTAGTTGTGTTTGAAAAGGAGGTTCTGTACCACGGCTAACCTGGTAACAAGTGTAAAACTGTAAACAGTATATTTAAGAGACATTAACATCTGACAAAACCGAATGGTTATTACTGGGAGCTAACATATTGTACATTATAATCAGCAAATGTTTTTGTACATCGTGTTAT
Source organism: Monoplex corrugatus (assembly GCA_030674185.1). NCBI lineage: Eukaryota > Metazoa > Mollusca > Gastropoda > Littorinimorpha > Ranellidae > Monoplex > Monoplex corrugatus. The sequence continues at coordinate 56,289,895 of JAPXFY010000022.1, forward strand.
CTAGTCAAAGCCCCCCCACCCCCCACCCCCCCGTGGGAATGTCGGGGGCTTTTTCAGTATAAATAGTATCCCCACCTTCTGAAATTCTGTGCTAGAAATGTCCTCTTTTCTGTCACTCTCTATCTTTCTGCCTTATTCCTTTTGCTTTCTGTCATTTTTACCTATCATTTTCTGTCTTGCTGGTCCATTCATCTGTATGTGTTCGATGAAGTCTTACGTACTTTTTCTTTGGATTGATAATTAGTTACGTGTATTAGGTGTATTTTTGGCTCTAGGGGGGTGAGATATGCGGAAACAATTTTCGGTAATTATGCATTGTTTTATATATGTTTTGGTATCCTTAGGTATGTTTACATTTGTATTCAGGTGTGTTTTTTAAATTCCCTGTGCGATAAATTGGATGGAGTGGTCAGCGCCAGGGGCATGTCCTTAAATTGTGTGCTCGAATGCATTGATATGTGTACTTAATTCTCTTTTCTATTTATTTCTGATGAAGTATTGTGTATGTTTGAAACGGTTAAAGCCCTGATATGGCACTACGCAATTGGCTGGACTTTAAACAAAAAACAAATAACAATAAAAAGATTGCTTGGAGGGGATAAAAACGTGTTGTATTACGTGGGTCAGTATTCATATTACAAAATAGTTACTTACACATCGTACAGAGCCGTGAGATATAAAAGTGTTGTGTTTACCTGGGTCAGTATTCCTATTACAAAAGTTACTTACTCATCGTACAGAGCCGTGAGATAGAAAGGTGTTGTATTACCTGGGTCAATATTCCTATTACAAAACAGTTACTCATCTATCGTACAGAGCCGTGAGATAGAAAGGTGTTTTGTTACCTGGGTCAATATTCCTATCACAAAACATCGTACAGAGCGGTGAGATAGACAGGTGTTGTGTTACCTGGATCGGTATTCCTATTACAAAACAGTTACTTACTCATAGTACAGAGCTGCATAGCTGTGAGATAGAAAGGTGTTGTGTTATCTGGGTCAGTATTCCTATTACAAAAGTTACTAACTCATCGTACTGAGCCGTGAGATAGAAAGGTGTTGTGTTACCTGGGTCAGTATTCCTGTTACTAAACAGTTACTTACTCATCTATCGTACAGAGCCGTGAGATAGAAAGGTGTTGTATTACCTGGGTCAGTATTCCTATTACAAAAGTTACTTACTCATCATACAGAGCCGTGAGATAGAAAGGTGTTGTGTTACCTGGGTCAGTATTCCTATTACAAAAGTTACTTACTCATCATACAGAGCCGTGAGGTAGAAAGGTGTTGTGTTACCTGGGTCAGTATTCCTGTTACAAAATAGTTACTTACTCATCGTACAGAGCTGTGAGATAGAAAGGTGTTGAGTTACCTGGGTCAGTATACCTATTACAAAACATCGTACAGGGCCGCGAGATAGAAAGGTGTTGTATTACCTGGGTCAGTATTCCTATTACAAAACAGTTACTCATCTATCATACACAACCGTGAGATAGAAAGGTGTTGTGTTACCTGGGTCAATATTCCTATTACAAAAGTTACTTACTCATCTATCGTACAGAGCCGTGAGATAGAAAGGTGTTGTGTTACATGGGTCAGTATTCCTGTTACAAAAGTTACTCATCGTACAGAGCTGTGAGATAGAAAGGTGTTGTGTTACCTGGGTCAGTATTCCTGTTACAAATGTTACTCATCGTACAGAGCTGTGAGATAGAAAGGTGTTGTGTTACCTGGGTCAGTATTCCTGTTACAAAAGTTACTTACTCATCTATCGTACAGAACCGTGAGATAGAAAGGTGTTGTGTTACCTGGGTCAGTATTCCTATTACAAAACAGTTACTTACTCATCGTACAGAGCTGTGAGATAGAAAGGTGTTGTGTTACCTGGGTCAGTATACCTATTACAAAATAGTTACTTACTCATCGTACAGAGCTGTGAGATAGAAAGGTGTTGTGTTACCTGGGTCAGTATTCCTATTACAAAATAGTTACTTACTCATCGTACAGAGCTGTGAGATAGAAAGGTGTTGTGTTACCTGGGTCAGTATACCTATTACAAAATAGTTACTTACTCATCGTACAGAGCTGTGAGATAGAAAGGTGTTGTGTTACCTGGGTCAGTATTCCTATTACAAAATAGTTACTTACTCATCGTACAGAGCTGTGAGATTGAAAGGTGTGTTACCTGGGTCAGTATTCCTATTACAAAATAGTTACTTACTCATCGTACAGAGCTGTGAGATAGAAAGGTGTTGTGTTACCTGGGTCAGTATACCTATTACAAAACAGTTACTTACACATCGTACAGAGCCGTGAGATAGAAAGGTGTTGTGTTACCTGGGTCAGTATTCCTATTACAAAAGTTACTTACACATCGTACAGAGCCGTGAGATAGAAAGGTGTTGTGTTACCTGGATCAGTATTCCTATTACTAAACAGTTACTTTCTCATCATACAGAGCCGTGAGATAGAAAGGTGTTGTGTTACCTGGGTCAGTATTCCTGTTACAAAACATCGTACAGAGCCGTGAGATAGACAGGTGTTGAATTACCTGGGTCAATATTCCTATTACAAGACAGTTACTTACTCATCTATTGTACAGAGCCGTGAGATAGAAAGGTGTTGTGTTACCTGGGTCAGTATTCCTATTACAAATGTTACTTGCTCATCGTACAGAGCAGTGAGATTGAAAGGTGTGTTACCTGGGTCAATATTCCTATTACAAAACAACTACTTACTCATCGTACAGAGCTGTGAGATAGAAAGGTGTTGTATTACCTGGGTCAGTAATCCTATTACAAAACAGTTACTCATCTATCATACACAACCGTGAGATAGAAAAGTGTTGTATTACCTGGGTCAGTATTTCTATTACAAAACAGTTACTCACCTATCGTACAGAGCAGTGAGATAGAAGCGTGTTGTGTTACCTGGGTCAGTATTCCTGTGACAAAACAGTTACTTTCTCATCTATCGTACAGAGCTGTGAAGTTCTCGGCTAAACTGATGGGCCGTGCCTTGGCCAGACGTGTCAAGTGCATCATCTTGTACGCCACTGAAACCGGCAAGTCGGAACGTTTTGCCAATACGCTGTGTGAGATCTTTAAACATGCCTTTGACGCTAAGGTTGGTATTGTTGTTTCGTTTTGGATTGTTGGTATGCGCTGTGGTGTGGTTGTGGTTGTGGTGTGTGTGTGTGGGGGGGGGGGTTTGTGTGTGTGTATGTGTGTGTGTGTGTGTGTGTGTCTGTGTGTGTGTGTATGTGTGTGTGAAAAAGCGAGAGAGAGAGAGACAGACTGAGACAGAGAGACATTGTGTGTTTGTGAGTGAGTGTGTGTGTGTGTGTGTGTGTGGTGTGTGTGTGTGTGTGTGTGTGTGTGTGTGTGTGTGTGTGTGTGTGTGTGTGCACGTGTAGGTGCTCTTGCGTGTATACGTGCTATTTGTGTGTGTGTGTGTGTGTGTGTGTGTGTGTGTGTGTGTGTGTGTGTGCGCGCGCGTTCGGTGCCCAGAATATTCATTTGTTTGTTTGTTGGTTGATTGGTTAGTTGGGGTTTTTTTCTCATTTATCTTGTTTTAGTCAAAATGACTGCCAGTGTTCAAACAAACAGAAATTAGAAAAATTCAAAAAAGGAATAGAAACAGAACACGTATTCAATGTAACAAAACGGGACAGATTCAAATGTTCAGTCAACTGGCCCTCGTTAAACGTACACGAAAGACAACAAAGAATGGATCCACAAAACTTGGCGGAAAACACAGCAGCAAGGCTTCCCTGACGTTTCATTGAACTGGAGAAAATGGTTATATGAATTCCGATTACTAGGAAACAGGGGAGACAAACATATCCCACAACGTAAGAACGGTTATGCCAAATTGTTGTTTTATCCGGAGGAGGACTGAGGCCGAAATTTTAAAAATCACTGAACTGTAATGCACTATCCAAAGCAAGTGCGACTGCCCGCGCCCAAGCAAATAGGAACCAGAAGAACAAGAAAACCAATGTAAGCGCGTATTTAACAAAACAAGCGAAATGGCCCGAAATGGACGAAGCGGCAGGGAAATTTTTAGTCCTGTTTTTATTATCCATTGTTTGGTGTTTGTAATCTGTTTGTGACCGTGCGTTCACGCTTGACAAAGGCCGGTTGGCCGAAAATTTGCGCTTGTTTTGTCTTGTTTTGTTAAATACGCGCTTACATTGGTTTCCTTGTTCTTCTGGTTCCTGTAATGCACTGTTTGATTGTTTTGTCTTGCATGATTTTGCATACGCAGAATATATACATATGGTCGAATGAATCAAAAATATGAACGTGAAAGATAAAGGCTGATGAAAATGGATTGTCCAATCTGATCTTGAAAAAGAAGAAACAATTCTCATCCAACAGCTAAGGGGCTGAAAAGAAAGCCAAATTACATGGAGAGAAAAAAAAACTGTAGTCATATATGGCTGGTCCACTGTTTATGAAGTTCCAGTTTCAGTTTCTCAAGTTTACGTCTCCATGCTCGGAAAGAATTCCATATGCGCTGACACCATTGGTGCCATAAGATGGAGAAGATCCACAATGATCATGGCACAAGTCTTAAGTCCACACTTAAACCTATGAGCTGGCCATTGTTGTAAAGAAGGAACTGATATAGGCAAACATGTATGAAAATATATGTTCTGACTTGACAGGCAAATCATGAGCTTGGTTTTGTACTGTTGGCTTTTTGATTACACTTGGAGTTGTTTAGAGCGTAGTGTTAGAGTGTTAGCTCTGGTATGGCCTTAGTGGTCGGTTGGGCTATGAGCAACATGATTTGATTTTGGGGGTGGGGAAAGGAAGAAGCATTATGGGGATGGTGCCCAGATGCTTACCCTCACTACCCTACTTTCTTTAAGCCTGAGTTCAATTCTTACGTCTTTCAAGCTCCTGCCTTAACCGTTCAGCCACCCCGCTAGAACTGAACAGAACTGAACTTAGCATGCCACTGTCAAGGTCGTTTCATTCATTTGCATGTTTCACGTCACAGGTGATGTGCATGGATTCCTATGACGTCATGTCGCTGGAGCACGAGTCCCTGGTGTTGGTGGTGACCAGTACCTTTGGTAACGGGGACCCCCCAGAGAACGGAGAGGTAAGCTTTGTGTGCAGTCTTGTCTGTGTAATGACTGAATATGCCTCAGCTTTTACAATGTGTGACCTGCTCTTAGAAAAGGGAGCGAAAGTCGCTGGTGTGAAACCAAGCAACGCCCACGGAAACATGTTGAATGGACGATTTTGAGATTTTTGTTTGGCTGTATTTTGTTACCTTATCGTTTATCATATGGTGCCAGTTCAAGATAGAATTTGACCCGAGAATATAATACAACGGCATTGTGAAATGAAGAATTTGACCAAAAAATATAATACAATGACATTATGAAATGAAGAATTTGACCAAAAAATATAATGAAATGGCATTACAAAATGAAGAATTTGACCCGAAAATATAACAATGTCATTATAAATGAAGAATTTGACCAGAAATGTAATAGAATGGCATTATGAAATGAAGAATTTGATCCAGCATATAATAAAATGGCATTATAAAATGAAGAATTTGACCAGAAAATATAATACAATGGAATTATGAAACAAAGAATATGAACAGAAAATATAATCAAATGGCATTATAAAACAAAGAATATTATCAGAAAATGTAACAATGGCATTATAAAACAAAGAATATGACCAGAAAATGTAACACAATGGCATTATAAAACAAAGAATATGAACAGAAAATGTAACACAATGGCATTATAAAACAAAGAATATGACCAGAAAATGTAACACAATGGCATTATAAAACAAAGAATATGACCAGAAAATGTAACACAATGGCATTATAAAACAAAGAATATGAACAGAAAATGTAACACAATGGCATTATAAAACAAAGAATATGACCAGAAAATGTAACACAATGGCATTATAAAACAAAGAATATGACCAGAAAATGTAACACAATGGCATTATAAAACAAAGAATATGACCAGAAAATGTAACACAATGGCATTATAAAACAAAGAATATGATCAGAAAATGTAACACAATGGCATTATAAAACAAAGAATATGACAGAAAATGTAACAATGGCATTATAAAACAAAGAATATGAACAGAAAATATATCAAAAAAATGGCATTATAAAACAAAGAATATGATCAGAAAATGTAACAATGGCATTATAAAACAAAGAATATGACCAGAAAATGTAACAATGGCATTATAGAACAAAGAATATGACCAGAAAATGTAACAATGGCATTATAAAACAAAGAATATGACCAGAAAATGTAACACAATGGCATTATAAAACAAAGAATATGACCAGAAAATGTAACAATGGCATTATAAAACAAAGAATATGACCAGAAAATGTAACACAATGGCATTATAAAACAAAGAATATGACCAGAAAATGTAACACAATGGCATTATAAAACAAAGAATATGACCAGAAAATGTAACACAATGGCATTATAAAACAAAGAATATGACCAGAAAATGTAACAATGGCATTATAGAACAAAGAATATGACCAGAAAATGTAACACAATGGCATTATAAAACAAAGAATATGACCAGAAAATGTAACACACATGGCATTATAAAACAAAGAATATGACCAGAAAATGAAGAATTTGACCAGAAAATACAGCAAAATGGCATTATACGATGATGTCTATCCCTTTCAAAACGAACATGTTTCATAAACGAAAATGGAAGTTTTACACGCAGTGAAACTGTGCACCGCCAGCGCCACAGTATATCTTACATCAGTGTACTTTACACTCCATGGCGATTTTTGACTCCAGAACATATCACAAATTTCAAGTCAGATACTCACACATACTCAGAGGAGAATGAACAGTTCAGTGACAAAAGCTCTTTGATGAATCTGCTGCCACAAACAATGGTTTTGATGTAGGCAAAGCCAGACAACATGCAGGCGAGATTACTGACAAGAAATTTACGTTATCGGCAGTACAAGGGAGAGAATCGAATGTATTTCTGTTTGTGGAGAGTTACTTCCCGCCCCTTTCAATGCGAACAATGTTGGCGTGTAATATCACAAATTGTCAGCCATTGAATTTTCTTTCTTTCAGCGTGTGTGAGTGATGACTACCATTTATATTTTTACGCAAGCTGGTTGGTTCATTTGATAGATCTGTGGAGTCAAGATTTAGTATCTCGAGTTCAGATCCAGCCCGCAACATTTTAAAAACTGGTCTGTTTGCTGTCCATCTTAATGTTTCCGTCATTTTGGTGGAGTCATTGTAGTGTTTCATAGGTCAATCTCCTCCCTCGTCCACCCCATTTCAAGACACTGTTATTTCAAAACACATAATAGTCATTCTAACACACACACACACACACACACACACACACACACACACACACACACACACACACACACACACACACCACACACACACAAACACACACATATGTGTGTATATAGGTAGATAAACGGACAGACAGACAGACAGACAGATAGATAGATAGATAGATAGATAGATAGATAGATAGACAGACAGACAGACAGACAGATCAGATCAGATCAGATCAGATAGATAATAAGAAATGAATTTTCCTTTTTTGTTGAAATTGTGAATAAATATGTTATGATTATGACACACTTTGCATCTTCAGTGCTCTCAACTCTCATTTTTGTTGTGTCTTTAACAGGTGCTGGCCAAGTCTTTGTATGAAATGAAACACCCTGAAAAATCTGGAAGGTGAGTGTATTTAAATACTCTTTGCTCATAGTATATGCAGTAGTTAGTTCTATATATATCAGTCACTGCAGCTGTGGGAATTACGTGCATCAGTAGCAAGAGGGTGGGGAGAGGACTGCACGCACCTCCCCCCCCCCCTTCCACACTTCAAAAATTTCCTATGCTGGTCGGGCATACAGGCAAGCCATGACATCGATGGACAACCTCACCACCTGTGGCATCAACACATCCAACTATGCAGACATTGCCCGAAACGGAGTAAGCTAACGACTGCAGCGCACACAGTGAATAATCACTGTTAAACAGCTTAGAACAGCTGTTGTTCGACAGAAAAAGGACCAGTGGAAGCAAAACCCAGAACTGCAGGATTCCTTCCCATGCAGGGTCTGTTGAAGAACTGGTGCCTTCAGGGTTGGTCTTCTTTCCCACATGAAGACCCTGGGCAGGATTATTTATCCATTAGATCAGCAGACGAGTTCCTCAGTATGATCAGGGTAGTAGACATTTGGGCCAAGGTGCGCAAGGTGTTTCGCTTTGTTAGAAGCATTTCATATATTACATGTATATTATTTTGTATATTACATAACACAGTGGAGTCTTTTAGTGCTCTTTTCCCACTGGACGAAGCCGCAGAGAAGATTTAGTCTTTTTCTCTTAATTTTGTTTTTTGTGTTTATTTGTGATCTTACATTCACGCTTGACAAATTTGAGCCTGTCTTGTCTTGTTGTATTAAATACGCGTTCTGATTCTGTTTTCGTGTTTTTCTGGTTTTGGAACGCGGACAGACCACTTGTTTTGGATACAGTAGAGTCTTGTCGGATAAGGATTTGCTACACTGTAATTTTTGTTTGAGAACATGTCGGACTTATGCGTCCGACAGATTTTAATGGGTTTTCTCGTGAGTACTTAGATCAATCACAGGGAATTAACTCTTTTCCTGGGACCCCTCAGATAGTTTTGTAGGAGTTCTTTTCCCTTGACTGTTATTCTATCAGTTGAGTCTGAATTGATCAAGTTTCCAAAATCACATGCGTTTCAACATGGCCACTCACGACCGAAAGTTTCACCGAGTAGTGTGAATTTTTCGGCGGTTTTTGTGTTTTCTGTAACCAGCATTCCGAAAGAGCAGAAAACCTCACTACGTGCGGCACTGAACTTGTGTGGAAGCATGGTGTGTGTATTCATATTGAATTACATTTTGCTGGTAAAGTTGCTGTTTTTCAGCCTGTGCTTAACTTTCAGGACTGGTTACAGCAGGAAAGATGTCTGGAATATTCCCTCAAAGTAATTAGTTGTCCAAATTCATTTCTTGTATTTTCCTGTGGTATTAATTTCATGCCTGTGCTGTTTGCGTATGATTTTTGATAATTTTATACACTTTGGTCAGAAACTGTCCAATTTGAGGGAAATGTTGCGTCCCTATGACTGCGACTCCATTGAGTGTTAAAACTGAGTGAGAATATATATATATGTAAAACTTAGAATGCTTCTTTGGAGATGGAAACACCTTGTACACCTGGGTCCAAGTGGTTAGATGACGTCTCAAAGAAATGGACGTCAGGCGTTTGAAATACGTGCATGTCTTAAGGACATAGACGTCGGACTTTTAAAATATGTACATGCATGTTGTGATGGCACACTCATTGTTAATTCTGTAGTAGTTGCTGTAGAAAATGCATAAACTGTAGAAGTAGAGGTAGTGGTGGTTAGATTTGTGGTAGCAATAGTTGTGGCAGTAGTAGTAGTTATATGTACAATATAATATTTGTATGTATCATTACATATATATATATGTGTGTGTGTATATAATTATATGTATGTGTATATATGTATGTATATATATACATATATGTACATATGTGTGTGTGTGTTTGTGTATGTATGTAATTGTGAATATATATGCATGTATTTTTCATATATGTTTATTATTTTGTTCAGTGTGCACACGAGTGATTTACCAGACACCATTGTCACAAGTATATTTTCCAGAAGTCATATAAACTCGTTCTGTCGCATACTCCGACCATCATTGGCTAAGCAAACCGCCTTTAAGGTTGGGGAACACTTTTGTAGTGCTTTAACGTCACAATGACCTCTAAAAGCACAAAATATGGATTTTCTTCAATTGCATATTTTTGATACATAAAGAGAGATTATTGTAATGGCATGGCCATTTCGAAGTTTCCTGTGTTCATTGCTGCTGTTGTTTAATGTTTTCCGACCTTAAATCATCACTGAAGAGTGTTTTATTTTCAGACTGATTTTTGAGAATAAAATGGAAGTTGAAGAAAGAGATCATAAAAGTCTCAAGGTGTATTCAGTGTGACGCGTAGGTTTAAGGCGTGTGCCGTAGTTCATTTTGTATTTCCGTTGAACCAGCATAACTTAAGATAACATAACATAACACAACGTAACATAACACCTCATAACATATAGCCTATAATATGATACCCTCTAATATAATATAATAGTCTATAATACAGTATGCTCATACATAATATAATAGCCTATAATAATAATGTAATAATTCAGTATAATAGCCTATAATACAATAGCGTATAATACAATATAATCTAATATAATCTAACATAACATAACATAACATGATATAATATAACATAACATTACATAACATAATAACATAACATAATGGTTGGAATATGTTTGACAGCAGGGATCAGCTCTCTCTCCGCTTCTTTTTAGTTTTAATGGCGTGTAACGTATGGCTTTTTCTTGTGATCATTGTTTTATAACCGTTGTTTGGTTTTGTGTTCCTTCTTTTGAAAGTGAGGGCTTTCCTTGGAAGACATACTTTCAGTATGAGAGGTAAGGTGCCGGACTTTCCAGGCGGCTTTGTATACAAGTTTGTTTCAAGGATTCGTGCGTGTCTATTGTTCGCACGCGCGGACACGCATACATGCTCGCTCCATATATATGCTTTTTGTTTTGTTTTTCTTTTTTTTTGTGTGTGCGGTAGTTATATTCATGATGTGTGGGGTTTTTTTAGGAAATATTTGCTTGATTATATTAATCAGAATTTTCCTGTGAAGACTCTTCTACCCCTTCTATTCCATCCCCTTGACATTCTTTGACCCTTTTTTTGCTATTTCCTTGTCTACCTGTTCGTTTAATTTGGATAACATCAAGTAATTTGAATCCTGTTGAATGTGATCACTCAGGTAAGTTAGAATCATATATACATATACATATATGTATATATACATGCATGTGGAAGAAGGCTTGTTTTTATGGACAAAACATGCAAAATATTTGAAGAATTTTGACTGAAAGTGTTTTATAAGTTCACCAAAAAAAAAAGGGAAAAAGAAGTGAGCTTACCAATTTTAGGACAAAGAAATGTACGACTTTTTAAGTTTTTCCTTCCCTCCTGCTCTACCGCTTCTGTGTCAGCCAGCCTCACCCCTCTCCCCTCATCCTCTCCTCCACGCCGTTTAATCGACTCTCCAGCACATTTCCAGATTCTCCAGACCTAGGTCACCATGAACTCGGGGCATTAACAGCCACAGAATGTGGGGCAGTATTTTCACAGTGCTGTGGTGAATGAGAATGGGGATGCTCGTGACGATGCTTTTGGAAGTTCCCTGTCGGGATTGAGGAGTTGCGCGACAGGGCTGTCTCTATGCTTACTATCGTTATATCTCCTGGAGTCGACCAGGCCCGAAAGACACAGACACCTGCGGTGTTGGTTAGGAAATTGAAGCACCACCGTCAGTGAGGCGAGCGTAAAGTGGATGAGACTCGAGTTTGTGGTCCCATCTTCCCACAGCATGTTGAACTCTGGATGGGTGATTTTCAAAGCTGATAAAAATAAAAGATGCTTCAATATTTTTTTTTGGGGGGGTGCGCTGATGGGGCTTCGAACCCACTACCTTCCAGTCTTTAGTTCCGTTGTCTAAACCACTTGGCCACAGTGACTGAAGTGTGTAACCTTCATGGCAACATGTCCCTTCAAATCGCTTCAACTGGGAGAGATAAAATGAAGTGGAAACTGAGCCCAGTCTATCTTTTACGTCTCAAGTTTAACGGTCTTCTTACTTTGTTGTTGTTGTTGGTGGTGGTGGTGGTGGTGGTGGTGATGCTTTTTTCTGTCTTCTGTTATGTTTTTTGATGTGGTGAGTGGTTTACGCATGTCATGTTTCGTCTCTTATATAAGCGTCTACGTATTTTTCTTATTTTTAACTGTTTCTTACAAAAGCCAGATTCTAGTATCATGACTGTTTCGCTCTGTTGACATGGCTTTCTCGTGTAGGCCTTCTCGCCGATGGTAAATTTGATATTATTATGTTTTGTCAAATGCATACACAGCACTGCTTCCATTTCAGAGTTGTGTGTTTTCGAAATGAGCAGGTTTTGTGTATATTTTCGTTTTCTCTCTCTCTCTCTCTCTCTCCTCTCCTCTCTCTCCTCTCTCTCTCTCTCTCTCTCTCTCTCTCTCTCTCTCTCTCTCTCTCTCTCTCTCTCTCTCTCTTTCTCTCCTCTCTCTCTCTTCTCTTTCTTTCTTTCTTTATCTCTTTCTTCCTCTCTCTCATTTTCTTCTTCTTTCTCTTCTCTTCTCTCTCTCTCTTCTTCTCTGTCTCTCTCTCTCTCTCTCTTTCTCTCTTTCTCTTCTCTCTTTCTCTTTCTTTCTTTACTCTCTCCTCTGTCTCTGTCTCTCTCTCTCTCTCTCTCTCTCTCTCTCTCCTCTCTCTCTCTCTCACTCAGTCTCACTCTCTCTGTCTCACACTCTCGTTGTTTGTCTCTCTCATTTACTCTCTGTTTCTCTCTCTCTCTCTCTCTCTCTCTCTTCTCTCTCTCTCTCTCTCCATGTATCTATCTATCTGATCTATCTATCTATCGTCTTCCATCATCTATCTATCTATCTCTCTCTCTCATCCATCTCTCTCTCATCTCTCTCTCTCTCTCTCTCTCTGTATCTATCTATCTATCAATCTCTCTACCTATCCATCTATCTTTCTCTCTCTCTCTCTCTCTCTCTCTCTCTCTCTCTCTCTCTCTCTCTCTCTCTCTCACTCCAGAAGTGTTTTTGCACACTGTCTTCCGCACAAATGTCTGTGTTTAAGTCAGTGAGGTCTGTTATTGTCAAGTGATTATCTCTCTCTGTCTCTGTCTGTCTGTCTGTCTCTCTCTCTCTCTCTCTCTCTCTCTCTCTTCTCTCTCTCTCTCTCCAGAAATATTTTGCACACTGTTATCCGCACAAGTGCCTGTGTAAAGTCAGTGAGTTCTTACATTGTCAATGAATCTCTGTCTGTTTTCTGTCTCTCTCTCTTTGCTCTTTCTGTCTCTATCTTTCTCTGCTCTCTCTCTCTCTCTCTCTCTCTCTCTCTCTCTCCTCTCTCTCTCTCTCTCTCCTCTCTCTCTCTCCTCCAGAAATAATTTGCACATGTTATCCGCACAAATGCCTGTGTGAAGTCAGTGAGTTCTTACATTGTCAAGTGAATCATCTCTGTCTGTTTCTCTGTCTCTCTCTCTTTGGCTCTTTCTGTCTCTATCTTTCTCTGCCTCTCTCTTCTATCTATCTCCCCCTCTCTCTCTCTGTCTCTTTCTGTCTCTGTCTTTCTCTGTGTTTGTCTCTCTCTTTCTGTCTCTCTCTCTCTTCTGTCTCTCTCTCTCTGTCGTCTCTCTGTCTCTCTCTGTTCTCTCTTCTTCTCTCTGTCTCTCTCTGTCTGTCTGCCCCTCTTTCTCTCTCTTTCTTTCTCTCTCTCTCCTGTTTCTTTCTCTCTTCCACTCTCTCTTCTCTCTCTCTCTCTCTTCTTCTCTCTTCTTCTTCTTCTTCTTCTTCTTCTTCTTCTCTCCTCCTCTTTCTCTCCCTCTCTCTCTCTCCCTTCCTCTCTCTCTCCTTTGCTCTCTGTCTCTCCTTCCTCTCTCTCTCTCTCTGTGTCTCCCTCTCTCTCTCTCTTCCTCTCTCTCTGTTCTTCTTCTTCCACCTCTTTCTCTCTCTTCTTCTCTCTCTCTCTCTCTTCTTCTCTTCTCTTCTTCCTTCTTCTCTCTTCTCTTCTTCTCTCTTCTTCTCTCTTCTCTCTTCTTTTCTCTCTTCTTCTTCTTCTTCTTCTTCTTCTTCTCTTCTTCTTCTTCTTCTTCTTCTCTTTCTCTTCCTCTCTCTCTCTCTCTCCTCTTTCTTTTCTTCGTCTGATTATTGGGCAAAGCATGTGTCGTAAATGAACACGTTCATTGTGAACTGAAGTTTTGTTGACACCTGTCTGTTTGTCTGTGTATCTTAATGTTCTGTGACCACAGATATTCACACTTGTTGTCTGTCAACAACAACACTATTAATAGTAATGATAATAATGATAATAATAATGATCATGATAATGATGATAATAATAATACTTAATAGTAATAATGATATTGATGATGATATGGTTATGGTGACTCTGATGATTCTGATGATGATGATGACTCTGATGATGGTGATGGTTATGGTGATGGTTATGGTGGTGGTGGTGGATCATTCTTTTATTGCGATCTTTTTGAAACTCATTTGGGCTCATTGCGCATTATACATTTAACACGATACAAGAGCGTAATACATGCATAAGTATTATTCATCACAGGCACAGACTCACACACGTGCGCGCGCGCGCACACACACACACACACACATGTATGTGTAAGTATATATATATACATATATATATATATATGTATATGTGTGTATATATAAATTATATATATATGTATACGTAATACGTACATACATATATACATACACACGCACTCACTCATACACACACACACACACACACACACACACACACACACACACACACACACACACACACACACACACACACTCTCTCTCTCTCTCTTCTCTCTCTCTCACTCATACACATACACATACACACACATATACACACACACATATATGTATATACATACATACACACCACACACTCATACACACAAACACACACGCACACACACACACACACTCGCACGCACACACACACACACACACACACACCACACACACACGTGTACATAAGCACAGATGAATACATACTGAGAGACTGTAAACATACGCACACATAATTACACCTACCCTGATAAACTTATATAGACATAAGTGATGACACGATGGCAGATAATCAATAGTTTGAAGTGACCGTTACTTAATGATTGAAGAGTAATTCATTATGATATCAACAACTGGAAGACCCGAATGAACATGTAAGTCTTTAGGCCTTGATGAAAGTCTTGGCTTTTGAAGAAACAAGTTCTGTGATACATTTGCGAGTTAAAACATTTAGTTTATGTATGGGTCTACGCATCTTAGATCTGTCATATTTAATCATTGCATTGATTAAAATATATCGTTGTAAATGGTTGCATATGTCTTAGAACGATCATTTTGATTATTCCATGAATTAAAACATATCGTTATGTATGGTTTGAATGTCATAGAAATATCATATTCATGATTGCATGAATAAAACGTGATTATGAGTGGTTTTAGATATCTTAGAATCGTCATATTAATCATTGCATAAATTGACACTTACCTCCATAAATGATTCGATATGTCTCATAATTGTCACATTAATCTTCATAAATGATTCCACATGTCTCATAATCTTCTCGTTAATCATTGCATAAATCATGTTAATGGTTCTAAATGTCTTATAATTGTAATATTCTCCACGAAGGTTTGTTAACTGTTAAGGATCGTATTATCATTGCGTACAGTTGTCATACTAATCACGGAATTTTGTTAATGTACTTTTCATTATTGTATCATCAGTGCTATCTGTCTTCGAAACCCTTTTATTATTTTAACCCTTTGACTCCCACAGCCTGTCCACCAGCATCCTTCATTGTCAACCATGCTAGCAAAGCAAAAACTTAACCCCTTGACTTTCTCACCCTATCCACCAGCTTCCTGCAGGAAGCTGGTGGATAGGATGAGGCAGTCGAAGGGTTAAAGTTTTGCAGTTGGTGGAGAGGGTGCAGGAGTCGAAGGGTTAATCAGAAATCCCTTTTTTTCTGTTTGAACTTGGCTTTTCTGACTTTTCGCTTGGATAAGTAACTTTAGGCCTGACGATCCTTTACAGGCTTTGTTTTGCTTTTATTTTGTAAGTCTGATCATGTCTGCCTTGCTTGCTTGACGCATGCGGTAAATCCTGGTTAACCTTTTGACTCCCACACCCTGTCCACCAGCATCCTGCATTGCTAACCTGCTAGCAAAGCAAATACTTAACCGTTTGATTCCCTCACCCTATCCACCAGCTTCCTGCAGGAAGTTTGTGGATAGGGTGAGGGAATCAAACAGTTAAATATTTGTAGTTGGTGCGGAAGTCAGAGGGTTAAGATAGATTCTTCTTCAGACAGATGGTTTTTTTTTATAGAGCCTTGGATTCAGGATATGTCTTGAGTTCAAATCCAACCACAATACTAAAGTTGGCCTGCAAGGAAATAATGTGTTCATCTTGTTGGTAGGCAGTGGAGACTTTGTATATTGACTGGGTGGCTTTCTGTGATGTGAGACAGGTTTATAGTGAGTGGCTAGGTGTGTTTTGATTCTGTCATTTTATTGTTCATTTATTTATCTGTTCTTTTCTTTGCATTTTTCTAAGATACACACATACACATGTCATTGACATGTAGCCAAGATTGTTCCAATGATATACTGATATAATACTAGTCTAAGATAAAAAAAAAATAAAAAAAGGTTAGGTGAGACCTCAGGACATGGCCAGCTGGTGGTTTATGCGCAGGCTTAAGGCTTGTGCTGTGATCATTCTGGATATTCTTCATCACATGGCACCTGTGACTTAAGTGCATATGGAATTCATTCCGAGTGTGGAGACGTCATCTTGAGAAATTGAAACTGAAACTGAAATTATTTATCTATTCTTATCTTTGAAGCTAAGATACACAGATACACATGTCATTTACTTGTAACCAATATTATTCCATTGATAGACTGATAATTCATAATACTTGTCTAAGATAAAAAGAACGATAGGCTGGATAGGGCCTCAGGATCTGGCCAGCTCATGGGTTTATGTGCAGCTTGAGACTTGTGCTATCATCATTCTGGATCTTCTCCATCGCATGGTGCAGTTTGATTGTAGAACTTGTATGAAAGCATCAGAAAGCCCTAACCGCTCCCTGCCCCTTCCCCATGCGTGTATTGTGGCCTAAAGCCGATGGACAGTAAACATTTTCTGAGTTCTGAGTTCTCCATCACATGGCACCTGTGATGTTAGCGCGTATGGAATTTATTCCGAGCGCGGAGACGTCATCTTGAGAAACTGAAGCTGAAACTGTCCGTTTACTATTCCAGTTATTCTGATAATGGTGATGTTGTCATTGTCTCCCAAATTTCGTTCCCTTCCCCAGTTGAAGACCTTACCAACAGACAGGTTTTTCGTACTGGCACATCAGGACAAAGTTGTTCCCCTTATTTCAGATGTGTTAATTAAGAAAGAGCAGGTAAACATTCTTAGCATACTTAACATAATCAAACACAGTTTCACCCCTTTCGATCCCGCACCCTGTTCGTCAGCTGTAAAAACTTAACCCTTTCACTTCCTCTTCCTGCAGGAAGCTGATGGATAGGGAGAGGAAGCGAAAGGGTTACGTTTTTGCTTTTTGTCATGGCTGTCTATGCAGCATGCTGGTGGACAGGGTGAGAGAGTCAAATGGTTAAACATGTTGTGGTATCTCTTATACTTTTGTAGTATGAAGCTTGACCGAATATCACCAAAAGGTTGACGGCTCAGGACAAAATGAACCTCGTCTTCTTTAGCTTGCATGTACAGGGGACAAATTAAACCACATTGTCTATGTTGCTTCTGCCATTGTCTCAACAGAGGGACTTTCAACTTCGTACCCCAAGGCTAAATTTTATTGCTTTTTATTTTTAATTTGATATCCAAATTCAGGTTTATGTATGGTTTTACAATGTGGGAGTTTGTATATACCAGAACTAGATCTGTGTATGTGTGTGTGTGTGGTGTGAGAGAGAGAGAGTGTGTGTGTGTGTTTGTGTGTGAGAGAAAGAGAGTGTGTGAAGAGAGAGAGAGTGAATGTGTGTTTGTGTGTGTGTGTGTGTGTGTTGTGTGTGTGTGTGTGTGTGTGTGTGTGTGTGTGTGTGTGTGTGTGTGTGTGTGTGTGTGTGTGTAAGCATAAAAGTCAACCTTGTTTTGTTGTTTTGTTTTATTTTTATTTCTATTCCATCTTTGCTACACTGAAACTTCCCTATTATTCCCCGAGTTTTAAGTCCCATTTTTAAACCATTTTCCATTGTCTCCATGATGATTTTCTCCCTATATTTTATTTTTCATTAACATTTACCATGTTTTGATAATTAATTGACATTTGTTTGATACTGTGATCGATTATGTTTGCTTTCCTTGTATCATTGTAGTATTACAATTCTGCAGAAATGTATGACAGTCAGGCAAAATACGTACCTGGAAGCAAATACACTTCTAAACTCTCTCTTTCTCTCTCTCTCTTTCCTCTCTCTTCTCTCTCTCTCTCTCTCTCTCTCTCTCTCTCTCTCTCTCTCTCTCTCTCTCTCTCTCTCTCATTCTTGTGATATGTCTGTTAGACGCATTTGTATGTCCCTATTGTATTATCGAAGTTTGACTGCGGGTCCTATATTGTAATTATTTCAAAATGTATGAAGTAAGCATTATCCAAGAACTACTATGTATTATGTTTTGTGTTTGTGTAATGTTTATAATGTGTTCACACCCCTTCTAATGGGGCTTTGGCCTTACTGAATAAATTTCTGATTTTGATTCTCTCCCACTTCTCTCTCTCTGTTTTTTTCCCTCCTCCCTTTCCTCTCTCTCTTTCTCTCTTTCTCTCTCATTCTCTCTTTCCTTCTCTTGCTCTCTCTCCCTCTCTCTCTCCTGCTATCTCTTACACACACACACACACTCCCGCTCTCTATCTCTTACACACACACACACACACACTCTCATCTCTCTCTCTCTCTCTCTCTCTTCTCTCTCCCTCTCTCTCGGTTTTTTCTCTCACCCTGTCTGTCGTCTGTCTGTCTCCGTCTAAGTCTGTTTCTCTGAAGACGTATTAGTTATGATCGTATCAATGCAGATGTTGTAATAATGATGACCATACCTGTAAAGTTGTATTAACACTGTATTAATGATGACCATACCTTAAAGGTGTATTATCACTGTATATGATGACCATACCTTAAAGTGATAACACTGTAATAGTGATGCCATACCTGTAAAGGTGTATTAACACTGTAATAGTGATGACCATACCGTAAGTTATTACACTGTAAGATGCCATACTGTAAGTTATGACACTGTATTAATGATGATCATACCTGTAAAGTTGTATTAATATTGTATGAATGATGACCATACCTTTAAAGGTGTATTAACACTGTATTAATGATGACCATACCTGTAAAGGTGTATTAACACTGTAATTTAATGATGACCATACCTGTAAAGTGTATTAACACTGTATTAATGATGACCATACCTTGTAAAGTTGTATTAACACTGTATTAATGACGATCACACCAGTGAAGGGTTGTATCAACGGCAGATGTGGGTATGATGTTTACGTTGTTTTTGTTGAAAAGGTAATCGTCACCCCTAGATATACACATGCCTACGGCCAACATGCACTCTGCACTAATTCCGTTACTTCTGTCTCTGTCTGTCTGTCTGTCTGTCTGTCTGTCACTCTGTCTTCCTCTCTCTGTCTTTCTCTCCCTCTCCCCCTCTCTCTCTCTCTCTTTCTCCCTCTCCCTCTCCTCTCTGTCTCTCCACACACCTTCTCCTCTCTCTTCTCTCTCTTTCTCTCTCTTTCCCCTCTCCTCTCTCTCTCTCCCTCCCTCTGTTGTGTGTCTCTCTCTCCCTCTCTCCCCCCACACACCTTCCTCCCACTCTTTCTCTCTTCTCTCCCCCTCTCCTCTCTCTTTCTCTCTCTCGCTCTCTCTCTCTCTCTCTCTCTCTTCTCTCTCTTGCTCTCTCTCTCTCTCTCTCTCTTGCTCTATCTCTCTCTCTCTCTCCACACACCTTCCTCGTTCCCTCTCTCCTCTCCCTCTCCCCCGCTCTCTTCATCCTTCTCTCTGTCCTCTCTTTTCCTCTTCTTTTCTTTTTCTTTCTCCCCTCCTCTCTCTCTCTCTCGCTCTTCGTTATAAATCGGTCATATATGAGTACATTCATCATTACATATTTTTATCTCATCCAACACGGACCACTTTTGTTCATGCTGTCCACAGCGCCAACTTCTCCTCCTCCTCCTACATACGGATGAGCGTGTCCAGTGACCGTGGCAGCCGGACCGACGACAAAGAACCCAACGAGGACGACAACCTCACCATGGAAACCGGTGCCTTGGGTAACGTCAGGTAGGAGTTTGCTTCCTTGACCCAAACGCCCCCCCCCCCCACCCCATTCCTCTGACCCAAACACCTCCCCACCCCATTTCTCTGACCTAAACGCCCCCCACCCCATTCCTCTGACCCAAAACGCCTCCCCCACCCCATTCCTCTGACCCAAACGTCCCCCATCCCATTCCTCTGATCCAACGTCCCCCACCCATTCCTCTGACCCAAACGTCCCCCATCCCATTCCTCTGACCCAAACGTCCCCCATCCCATTCCTCTGACCCAAACACCTCCCCCACCCCATTCCTCTGACCCAAAAGCCCCCCCCACCCCATTTCTCTGACCTAAACGCCCCCCACCCCATTCCTCTGACCCAAACACCTCCCCCACCCCATTCTTCTGACCCAAACGTCCCCCATCCCATTCCTCTGACCCAAACGTCCCCCATCCCATTCCTCTGACCCAAACGCCTCCCCCACCCAATTCCTCTGACCCAAACGCCCCCCACCCCATTCCTCTGACCCAAATGCCCCCCACCCCATTCATCTGACCCAAACGTCCCCCCCACCCCATTCCTCTGACCCAAACGCCCCCCCCCACCCCATTCCTCTGACCCAAACTCCCCCACCCCATTCCTCTGACCCAACTCCCCCCCATTCCTCTGACCCAAACGCCCCCCACCCCATTTCTCTGACCCAAACGCCACCCACCCCATTCCTCTGACCCAACCCCATTCCTCTGACCCAAACGCCCCCACCCCATTTCTCTGACCCAAACACCCCCACCCCATTTCTCTGACCCAAACGCCCCCCACCCCATTCCTCTGACCCAAATGCCCCCCACCCCATTCATCTGACCCAAACGTCCACCATCCCATTCCTCTGACCCAAACGTCCACCATCCCATTCCTCTGATCCAGACGTCCACCATCCCATTCCTCTGACCCAAACGTCCACCATCCCATTCCTCTGATCCAGACGTCCACCATCCCATTCCTCTGACCCAACGTCCACCACCCCATTCCTCTGATCCAGACGCCACCATCCCATTCCTCTGATCCAGACGTCCACCATCCCATTCCTCTGACCCAAACGCCACCATCCCATTCCTCTGATCCAGACGTCCACCACCCCATTCCTCTGACCCAAACGTCCACCACCCCATCCTCTGATCCAGACGTCCACCACCCCATCCCTCTGACCCAAACGTCCACCACCCCATCCTCTGACCCAAACGTCCACCATCCCATTCCTCTGACCCAAACGTCCACCACCCCATCCCTCTGACCCAAACGTCCACCACCCCATCCCTCTGACCCAAACGTCCACCACCCCATCCCTCTGACCCAAACGTCCACCACCCCATTCCTCTGATCCAGACGTCCAACCACCCCCTT
Source organism: Monoplex corrugatus (assembly GCA_030674185.1). Classification (NCBI taxonomy): domain Eukaryota; kingdom Metazoa; phylum Mollusca; class Gastropoda; order Littorinimorpha; family Ranellidae; genus Monoplex; species Monoplex corrugatus. The sequence goes on from JAPXFY010000022.1 coordinate 56,311,399, forward strand.
CCTCTGATCCAGACGTCCACCACCCCATCCCTCTGACCCAAACGTCCACCACCCCATCCCTCTGATCCAGACGTCCACCACCCCATCCCTCTGATCCAGACGTCCACCACCCCATTCCTCTGATCCAGACGTCCACCACCCCATCCCTCTGACCCAAACGTCCACCATCCCATTCCTCTGATCCAGACGTCCACCACCCCATCCCTCTGACCAAACAGTCCACCACCCCATCCCTCTGACCCAGACGTCCACCACCCCATCCCTCTGACCCAAACGTCCACCACCCCATCCCTCTGACCCAAACGTCCACCACCCCATCCCTCTGACCCAGACGTCCACCACCCCATCCCTCTGACCCAAACGTCCACCACCCCATCCCTCTGACCCAGACGTCCACCACCCCATCCCTCTGACCCAAACGTCCACCACCCCATCCCTCTGACCCAGACGTCCACCACCCCATCCCTCTGATCCAGACGTCCACCACCCCATCCCTCTGACCCAAACGTCCACCACCCCATCCCTCTGACCCAAACGTCCCCCACCCCATCCCTCTGACCCAAACGTCCACCACCCCATCCCTCTGACCCAGACGTCCACCACCCCATCCCTCTGACCCAGACGTCCACCACCCCATCCCTCTGACCCAAACGTCCCCCACCCCATCCCTCTGACCCAAACGTCCACCACCCCATCCCTCTGACCCAAACGTCCACCACCCCATCCCTCTGACCCAGACGTCCACCACCCCATCCCTCTGATCCAGACGTCCACCATCCCATTCCTCTGACCCAAACGTCCACCATCCCATTCCTCTGACCCAAACGTCCACCATCCCATTCCTCTGACCCAAACGTCCACCACCCCATTCCTCTGATCCAGACGTCCACCACCCCATTCCTCTGACCCAAACGTCCCACCATCCCATTCCTCTGACCCAAACGTCCACCACCCCATTCCTCTGATCCAGACGTCCACCACCCCATTCCTCTGACCCAAACGTCCACCATCCCATTCCTCTGACCCAAACGTCCACCACCCCATTCCTCTGATCCAGACGTCCACCATCCCATTCCTCTGACCCAAACGTCCACCACCCCATTCCTCTGACCCAAACGTCCACCACCCCATTCCTCTGACCCAAACGTCCACCACCCCATTCCTCTGATCCAGACGTCCACCACCCCATTCCTCTGACCCAAACGTCCACCACCCCATTCCTCTGACCCAAACGTCCACCATCCCATTCCTCTGACCCAAACGTCCACCACCCATTCCTCTGATCCAGACGTCCACCACCCCATCCCTCTGATCCAAACTCCCCCATCCATTCCTCTGACCCAACCCCCCCCCATCCCATTGCTCTGACCCAAACGCCCCCATCCTATTCCTCTGACCCAAACGCCTCCCCCACCCCGTTCCTCTGACCCAAACGCCCCCCATCCCATTCCTCTGACCCAAACGCCCCCCCACCCCATTCCTCTGACCCAAACGCCCCCCACCCCATTCCTCTGACCCAAACGCCCCCCATTCCTCTGACCCAAACGCCCCCCACCCCATTCCTCTGACCCAAACGCCCCCCACCCCATTCCTCTGACCCAAACGCCCCCCACCCCATTCCTCTGACCCAAAAGCCCCCACCCCATTCTTCTGACCCAAACACCCCCCACCCCACCCCCCTGAATGATGACAAAATATCCACTCTTATGTGTCAGTCTGTCACGCAAGAACAACAAAAACCAACCCCCCCCCCCCCCCCCCGATGTTTTAATGTTTCGAAGATCCTTTGCCCAAAATAAAAACTAAACAAACAATGTTTCACCCCCGTGGGGATGCCAGGGGCTCTTTCAGTATAAATAGTATCCCCACCTTCTGGAAGTTCTGTGCTAGAAATTACTTCTTTTCTGTCGCTCTCTTTGTTTCTTTCTTCCTCCTTTGCTTTCTGTCATTTCGTCCTATCATTTTCTGCCTTGCTGGTCCATTTACCTGTATGTGTTCGATAATGTTTTACGTACTTTTTCTTAGGATTGGTAATTGGGTACGTGTATTAAGTACATTTTTGGCTCTAAGGAAATGAGATATACGAAGCAATTTTAGATAATTTAGGCCGTTTTTATAAACGTTTTAGTATTATGTTCATATTTGCATTCAGGCATGTTTTTTAAAATCCCCTGTGCGATAAACTGGACGGTGTGGTCAACGCCGGGGGCATGTCCTTAGATTATGTGTGCGAATTCATTGATATGTGTACTAAATTTTTTCTTTTCTTTTTTTCGTGTTGAAGTTTTGTATGTTTTGAAGCGGTTATAGCCCTGATGTGGCTCTACGCAGTCGACTGGGCTTTAAAAAACAATAACAATAAATTTCTATTATTATCATATTGTTATTACTGCGACTATTATTATTATCAATGCTATCATCATTATCGGTATTATATTATTATTATCATCATCATGATCATATTTTTATTATTATAATTATTGTTATTGTTATTATGAAAATGGATCATGAAGCGTTAGGGAAACAGAAAAAGGAACGAAGCTTTCAGGGTGGGGATGATGTTCACTGTGTCTTATGGACAGTTTGAAGAGTTTGGAGTTTGTTCAAGAGGGATTCATCGCACTCGGACAATTCCATATGTGCTCCACCCAGATCTGCCAACGATTATCTGGCAGACTCCCAAGCCTGCGCAAAACCCTATGCGCCACCAGAATGACGGAAACATTAAGATGGACAGCCAACAAGTCACTTTTCATATGAAACATCAGCTGACACCACCAGAGTGATGGAAACATTAAGACGGACAGCGAACAGATCAGTTTTCATATGAAACATCAGCTGACACCACCAGAGTGATGGAAACATTAAGATGGGCAGCGAACAGGCCAGTTTTCATATGAAACATTAGCTGACACCACCAGAATGATGGAAACATTAAGATGGACAGCAAACAGGCCAGTTTTCATATGAAACATCAGCTGACACCACCAGAGTGATGGAAACATTAAGATGGGCAGCAAACAGGTCAATAGTTAAGGTTATGGGCTGGGATTGAACTCGAGATATCAGATCTTGAGTCCACGGCTCTATCAAAAGAACCAACCAACCGGCAAATGTGTCTGATGGCAGGTATTCTGTCTTTGCCCTGGGGTCCCGGGCCTACCCCCACTTTGCCTCCTTTGGTCACTACATTGACAAGATCATGACGGAGCTGGGTGCCGAGTGTATCCTGCCCATTGCTGAGGGCGATGAGTTGTGTGGTCAGGAACAGTCCTTTAGAACCTGGGCTGAGGCTGTCTTCACGGTAAATTCTGGCTTTGTGTTTGTGTGTGTGTGTGTGTCTGTGTCTGTGTCTGTGTGTTTGTCTGTGTGTGTTTGTCTGTGTGTGAGATAGTGCAATGTGACAGATAGAGAATGTGAGTGTGTGTGTGTGTTGGGGGGGGTGTGTGTGCTGAGGCTCTGTTCATGGTAAAATTATGTCACTGAATGTGTGTGTGTGTCTGCATGTCAGTGTGTGAGCCTATGTGTGTGTGTGTGTGTTTCTGCATGTGTGTGTGTGTTTCTGCATGTCAGTGTGTGAGCGTATGTGCGTGTGTGTGTGTGTATGTATGTAGACACTAATGACTATTTTCACGGTAAAATTCTATTATGGTGTGTGTGTGTGTACCCGCACATCTGTTCCTGTACGTGTTCATATGTGTGTGTTTGTGCGCGTGTGTGTATGTTCATAAATTATGCGTGTGTGTGTGTGTGTGTTTTGTGCGCGCGTGCGCTTGTAGATAGAGAGACAGGCAAAGAGATACAGATAGACATACATGTAGATATCAATATAGTACAAACATAAAGATACACACAATCAAAAAAAAAAAAAAAAAAACATTCTATCTTTCACACAGGCTGCCTGCGAGACCTTCTGCCTGGGAGACGACGTGAACATCAGCGAGGCCACAGGGGCCCTGTCCAACACTGACCACAGCTGGACACCCACCAGGTTCCGCATCACGCCTCTGGACAACGCCAAAGACGTGGACGTGAGCAAGGCGCTGACCAAGCTTCACGGCAAGATCGTGCTGCCCTGCAAACTCCAGGAGCGCGTGCACCTGCAGAGCCCAGAATCCGCGTTAGTATTGATGATAGTAATAAATTGTAATCTATACCAGTAATGGTAAATTGTAACCAGTACCAGTAATAAAACTTGTGACCAGTTCCAATAATAAAGGTTGTAACCAGTACCAACGTTAATGAATTGTAACCAGTACCAATAACAATAAACTGTAACCACTACCAACAATAACAAATTGTAACAGTACCAATAATAATAAATACCAGTACCAATAATAATAAATTGTAACAGTACCAATAATAATAAATTGTAACAGTACCAATAATAATAAATTGTAACAGTACCATAATAATAAATACCAGTACCAATAATAATAAATTGTAACAGTACCAAGAATACAATATGAACATACATAGATATAATTTAAGTACCAAAATAAAACATACACAAATAAAAAAAACAAAAAAAAAACATACAATAATATAATTCAACAGTAGCCTAGACCTAATTGGAGACAGACCTGAAACATCAGAGGCCAGAGCCATATGTACCAACACTGAACAATGTAACAGCCAATATAATAAATACAGACCATAATACCAAAATGAACGTACAATAGATAATTGTACAGTACAATAACAAATTGTACTAGTACCAATATATAAATGTAACGAGTACCATAATAGCTAAATACCAGTACCATATAAATACCAGTACCAGTAATAAATTGTACAGTACCATATAATAATTGTAACAGTACAATAATAATAAATTGTAACAGTACCATATAAGTAAATACCAGTACAAATAATTAACCAGTACCATATAATAAAACTTGTAACAGTCCAATAAAATACCAGTACAATAATAGTTACCAGTACCAATTAATAATTGTAACAGTACCAATAATAATAAATTGTAACCAGTACCAATAATAAAAATTGTAACAGTACCAATAATAATAAATACCAGTACCAATAATAATAAATTGTAACAGTACCAATAATAATAAATGTAACAGTACCAATAATAATAAATTGTAACAGTACCAATAATAATAAATTGTAACAGTACCAATAATAATAAATTGTACAGTACCATACGTAATGTACCAACATAACGATAAATTGTAACCAGCACCAATGATAATGCAGCGTAACCAGTACCAAGAAAACAATAACAAATTGTAACAGTACCAATAATAATACAGTGTAACCAGTACCAAAATATACACATGTAACCAGTACCAATAATAACATACCAACATGCACACCAGTCCAATAATAATAAACTGTAACCAGTTCCAGTAATAGTAAATTGTAACCAGTACCAATAATAAAAATTGTAACCAGTACCAAAATAAAAATTGTAAATGCCAACATTTATAAAAGGAGCTAAAGGCGCGCCAGCCAGTCATAGCTGTATATAACAGTGGATAAAAATATCCAAATTGGGCAAGTTTTGTCTTCTATGAGATACGATTGTGCCAGAATTGGTCAAACTAGGGCTGAGTTTTGACTTCCATGAAATAGAATCGTGGGAAAATTGAGCCAGCTGATTTTGTCTTCTATAAAATGAAATTGGTCAAAATTGGGCTGAATTTTGTCTTCCATACAATAGAATTGGTCCAAAATTGGGTCAGCTTACTTTTACTTTTATAAATTCAAATACAAATAAGATAAAAGTTTTGAAATCAACCAGTGCATATCTGGGAACACCAGGTAGACCCAGGGAGAAAATATTAGACGGACCTGCAGGGTGACTGAGGACAGAGAGGGTAGAAGATGTGTTTGGGGCGACAAGGGATAGATTCATATGGGGGGGGGGGGCATGATCGCCAACGCCATGCGGCAGGGCACACGATGATGATGATGATGATGATGTTGATGATGATGATGATGATGATGATGATGATGATGATGATATCTGGGTGTGCAGGCGACAGACGATCCTGGCCAAGCTGAACACGCAGGACTCCTCAGAACTGCAGTACTCACCTGGTGATCACCTGGGCATCTTCCCCGCCAACCCCCAGGACCTGGTGGACGCCATCCTCTCCCGTCTGCACAACGCCCCTTCCCCGGACCAGGTGGTCAAGACAGAGTTCCTGCAGGAAAACTCTTCTCCTCTGGGTAAGCCGCTGGTAGGAGTTTGTATGTCCCACCCCTGAAGACCAGTTAACCTTCTTGCCTTTCTGGAGTTTTGGTTAAAAAATGTGAATATGAATAATTTGAAGCGAGGGAGAGGGGATGGGCGCCGCGCTCGTGGTGCTGACCCCAGGAAAAGTTGAGGTCTCTGCCGTCTCACTCCCCTACGACCCCAGGGTTATGGAACTGTCTAGGTAGGACCTCAGGTCCTGGACAGCTCTTGGGTTTGTGTGCAGGCTTAAGGCTCGTGTCATGATCATTCCGGATCTTCTCCATCACGTGGCACCTGTGACGTTAGTGCTTATGGAATTCATTCCGAGCGCGGAGACGTCATCTTGAGAAAATGAACTGAAACTGAAACTGAAACCAGTCAGAGGGTGAACAAGGATCATCACTCTCGGACAGTCCCATGTGCACTCCACTCAAATCTGCCAGTAATTATCTGTCAGACTTCCCAAACTAGCGCAAAACCCTACGGTTGGCAAGTCTTGGGGAGAGAGGACCAGGAAAACACCTTTTAAACACACCATATGAAATATCACAGAATTGGCAGCAAACAGGCCAGTTTTTAATGTTGCGGCTGGATTTGAACTCGAGATATCTGATCTTGAGTCCGCGACTCTGTCAAAAGAACCAAGCAATGGAGACAGAGAGCTGAAGCTGTGTTGCTCCCCTATGTTGTTGTTGTCTTCTTGGTGTTTTCTTGTTACCAGCCACTGGACACTGTACCCCATGGGGATGCCAGGGGCTCTTTCAGTATAAATAGTATCCCCACCTTCTGGAAATTCTGTGCTAGATGTTGCCTGTTTTCTGTCACTCTCTTTGTTTCTTTCTTCTTCTTCTACTTTCTGTCATTTCTTCCTGTCATTGTCTGCCTTGCTGGTCTGTTCACCTGTATGTGTTCGATAAAGTCTTACGTACTTTTTGTTAGGATTGATAAATGGGTACATGTAGTAAGTGCATTTTTGGCTCTAGGGAGGTGAGATATGCGGAAGCAATTTTAGGTAATTTAGGCCCGTTTTGGTATATGTTTTGGTGTTCTTAAGGTAAGTTTAAATTTGTATTCAGATGCGTTTTTTTGTAATCCCCTGCGCGATAAATTGGACAGAGTGGTTAACGCCGGGGGCATGTCCTTAGATTGTGAGCGTGAATGCATTGATATGTGTACTTAATTTTCTTTTCGCTTTTTTTTCCCTGTTGAAGTTTTGTATGTTTTAAAGCCCTGATATGGCTCTACGCAGTCAGCTGGGCTTTAAATAACAATAACAATGACAGCAGTAACCAGACACTGACATGAATTACAGAATCTTTGACAGACCGATGTGATCATCGTCGTACGTGTGCACACTAGTCAGGTCAAAGCTAAGTCTCTTCTACAGTATGACAGTGGACTGTATGACCTGCGCCTGTCTCCGCTACCTTGTGGGTTACCCGTTGGGTGGGGAAAGGCTATGGAAGTAAACCCAGACAGAAAATCGCGCAGCCCAATTATGCATAAAGGGCATTGCCACAGAACAGTGCTTGTGGTTCTGGCCACGTACTCTTCGGCTTATGCCATGATCACCATACACATGGCACCTGTGACGTTAGTGCACATGGAATTCGTTCCGACCGCGGAGACGTCATCCTCAGAAACTGAAACTGAAACTGTTTCAGCTGTTTGTGTCTCCGATGAGAACAGCTGTCTTACCTCAGTTTGCCCTGGACTTGTGGAGGCAGGTGGAGAGAGTTGCGGAGGCTCTGCGCAAACAACAGCAACTTACATATGCGCATGGCACCTAGCGCCGACAAGTGCTGGGTTGGACTTTTATCGACCGCGATAGTCGACCATATGGGGTTAAGGCATTGGCAGGTCTGCACACATGTTGAACGAAGAGATGGGAAAAATCTCCACCCTTTACCCACCAGGGAGAGGTTGATAATAATGATATATAATATGAATAAATATAATAATAATAATAATAACATAATAATAATAATAATAATAAACAATAATATAATAATAATAATAATAATAACAATATAGTAATAATAATAATAATAACAATAAAGTAATAATAATGTAAAAAAAATCACTTGTATATAGCGCCATTCTCCTACACATAGGTAAAGACTGACTGTGCTTTACATTAATTATTCATTTTTCCCAATCAGCCCTATGCCTATGGTCATTATACTAACTAGTCCCTCTCCTCCCCCCCCCCCCCCATACACACACCAGCACATCTGTTGCAAGCAAGTACTAATATATACGTTATGAATCAGAAAATCAAAACCATGTTTCATTACTGGTAGTATTAATCAAAAAGATGAGTTTATGTGCGCCCTTGGAAGAAGAGAGAGATGATGAACAGCGGAGAGAAAAAAGCAGATTGTTCCAGACAAGTCGGGCCTGGCAGGATCGAAACCAGGGTCATCAGATTGGTAATCCAACGTTTACCCACTCGATTAACGCCCCTGTAGACAGGTATCTATGTTCTGTAGAGGTCACTCCTTCACCAAGATCTCTGTCTTTAAATCCGGTTCTTCTGAACAGGGTCCTCCAAGACCTGGACACTGTACGAGAAGATGCCGGTGTGCTCCATGAGAACGGCCTTCACTCATTTCCTGGACGTGTCCACCCCTCCATCACAGGCCTTCCTGCAGCTGCTGGCCACTCTGACTCACGAGATCAGGACAAACAGCGTCTGGAGCTTTGGCCAAGGTAAGTGGATCCCCATGGAGGACATGCAACTACCTCTCAAACCGAACCGGCCATTGATTGGTTGATATTTTGGTTGCGCAGCAGCAGACATCTTGCTTATGCATATGTATGAACCATGACCTGAGAGAACGGAGTCACATGATCGAAAACCTAAAATTAATATCCACCACGTGTCATCATATCTCGAATGTATCATATTCATGTCTTATCTCTGGTAAGTCTGGAAGTGCATTTTTCCCGCGTGATTGCGTCTGGTTGTTCCGACAACTAGATCTGTCCCGCGTTTTATTCGCACTGTTTCTTCTTCTTCCTCCTCTTCTTCTTCCTCCTCTTCTTCTTCCTCCTCTTCTTCTTCCTCCTCTTCTTCTTCTCCTCCTCCTCTTCTTCTTCTCTCCTCTTCTTCTTATTCTTTTCTTCTTCTTTTCTTCTTCTTTTTCTCTCTCCTCCTCTCTTCTTCTTCATCTTCTTCTTCATCGTCTTCTTCTTCTTTTTTCTTCTTCTTCTTTTTCTTCTCTTCTCCTTCTTCTCGTTTCTTCTTCTTCTTCCTTTTCTGTTTCTTTTTGTTTTCTCTTTTCTCTTTTTCTTCTTCTTCTTTTTCTTCTTCTCTCACAAAACTATCTCTCTTATGTTCTACTTCTAGTCTACTACACCGTTACTACTACTACTCTACTTCTTCTTCTTCTTCTTCCTCTTCTTCTTCTTTTCTTCTTCTTCTCCCTCTATCTACTACTAACTACTACTACTACTACTACTACTACTACTACTACTACTACTATCTACTACTGCTGCTGCTACTACTACTACTACTTCTTCTTTTTTCTTCTTCTTCTTTTTCTTCTTCTTCTTTTTTCCTCCTCTTCCTCTTGTTCCTTTTCTTTTTCATGTTCTCTCTTCTTCTTCCTTTTCTTCTTCTTCTTCTTCTTTCTTCGTCTTCTTCTTCATCATCTTCATCATCATTGTTGGTGTGTATCTGCTCATGGACTCCAATGCTTACGACGACTGGCGTTACGACATGTCCCCCAACCTTCTGGAGGTCCTGGACCATTCCCCTCCCTGAAGGTGCCGCCATCTTTGTTGATGACGCAACTTCCGCTGCTGCAACAGCGTTTCTACAGCATCAGCTCCTCGCCCATGGAGTGTGTGGGGGAGATCCACGCCACCATTGCTGTTGTTAATTATAGAACACAAAGTAAGCTCACGCGCGTGCACGTGCATGTGCACATCCACATTCACACACATGCATACTACATACACACAGTATACATACAAATACAAAAGCACACTCATACTCACCATACATACATACTTACACACAGACATAACATACATACATACATACATACATACATACATACATACATACATACATACATACAAAAACAAATATGCATACTGATATACACATAAATACACACATCATACTCACAGACATACAAACACAGACAAATACACACATACAGACACACACACATGCATACACACATGTATATACACATTCATACACATACAGACATACACGCACACACACTCAAACAAATACGTAAATCATACACACGCATACACACATACGCACACGCACACGCGCACACACACACACACACACACACACACATACGCACACACACACACACACACCACACACGCCACACACACACACACACCACACACACACACACACATAGATTCAGGAAAACTTAGATTCCTTCAATAATCGATTAGTTTCAATTAATCGATTACTCTAAATTCATACGCTTAATCCAAGTAACTTACTTAAGGAAGATAATTTGATATTATTCATTGCACGTGCCTGTGTTGGACAATTTCAGACATCCTTCACCAGTGTCAATCCACCAGTACTACTCGTACTGTCACACTTTACTGTCACAGTTAAGTTGTTTCGTATTGTTAACTTGTTTTTTATCATTGCACTCAGGGAGGTTACCTTTACACTCACCTTTTTTTCCGTCCCATTTTCTACGGCACCTTTATGGCCACAGAAGCTGGCACAGTTTTTTTTACAATGCGATGATGATGATGTCGATGAGGATGATAATCATGATGCTATGGAGTTCCATCTAGAATTGAGACAGCGTGACAGGGCTGTACTCTACGCTTACTATCATAATGTATCCTGGCGTCAACCAGGCCTGAGAGATACAGACACCTGCGGTGCTGGTCAGAAGGTTTGAGCAACACCTTCAATGACGCATCCATGAAGTGGATGAGACTCGACTGTGTGGTCCCAGTCTTCCCAATGAGCCCATAGCACGCCCAACTCTGGGTAGGTAGGAGCCGGTTAGAGCCGAAAAATCCCACAATGATTTTTGAAGGAACTGATAGGGATTCGAACCCACAACCTTCCAGTCAGTAGTCCGTTGCGTTAACCACTACACCACGGCGACTGGTTTCGTATTGTTAACTTGTTTCCATTCATTTTCAGTATTATAAATCGAGTTCTAGTGAAACTTATCATTATGATAAAACAATGTTATATAGTGCTCTTCTGCAACTCAGTTGGAATCACTGCACATTACATGTAATCAAACGTTTTAGTGGAGCACGGAGAACACAAGCTATTAGGTTCCCATCCTGGATACCTGGGGCTCTTTCAGTATAAATAGTATCCTCACCTTCTGGAAAGTCTGTGCTAGAAATTTCCTCTTTCCTGTCACTCCCTTTGTTTCTTTATTCCTCCTTTGTCTTTCTGTCATTTCTTCTATCATTTTCTGCCTTGCTGGTCCATTCACCTGTATGTGTTCGATAAAGTCTTACATACTTTCTCTCAGGACTGATAATCGGGTACATGAGTTCAGTTAATTTTTGGCTCTTGGGAAATGAGATATGTGGGGGCAGTTTAGGGTCATTCGAGCCCGTTTCTATGTATGCTTTAGTGTCCTTAGTTATGTTTAAACTTGTATTCAGGCATATTTTTTAAATCCATTGTGCGATAAATTGGACGGAGTGGTCAACTTCAGCGGTATCTCCTTAGATCGTGTGCGCGAGTGCATTGACATGTATACTTTTATGTTCTTTTCCTTTTTCTATAAGTATTATATATGATTTGAAACGGTATAGCCCTGATATGGCTCTGCGCTCTCGCTGGGTTTAAACAAAGATTGCAATACAATACTTGGTGTTGTGTGCATTTTGCGACAGTTAGAGCCCTGATATGACTGTGCGGTCGGCTGGGCTTTAAACAATAAGAATAGAAATGTGTTGAGTGATAATATAAAGCCAAAGATATAAATTGTACGCTAATTATCTTCCAACCGACGGCACGGGGCCTGTGCACGAGGGTGTGTGTTGATAGTGTAAAGCCAAAGATATAAATTGTATGCTAATTATCTTCCAACAGACGGCACGGGGCCTGTGCACGAGGGGGTGTGTTCCGGGTGGCTGACCAAGTGTGACATGGGTGCCATCGTTCCCTGCACAGTCAGAGCGTGAGTATCATTGGGTGTACGTCGTCTGCTTTTCTTGTGCTTTAACCCTTCAACTCCCGCACCCTTCCCACCAACTGCTAAAAACTTAACCCTTTGACTCCCTGACCCAAATAAACAGCTTCCTGCAGAAAGCTGTGGATAGGGTGAGGGAGTCAAAGGGTTAAGTTTTTGCTTTCCTAGCACGGCTGGCAATGAAGGATGCTGGTGGACACAGTGGGGGAGTCAAAGGGTTAAGTTTTTGCTTTGCTAGCACGGCTGGCAATGCAGGATGCTGGTGGACAGGTGAGGGAGTCAAGGGGTTACGTTTTTGCTTCGCTAGCACGGCTGGCAATGAAGGATGCTGGTGGACAGGGTGAGGGAGTCAAAGGGTTAAGTTTGCTTCGCTACACGTGGCAATGAAGGATGTGGTGGACGGGTGAGGAGTCGAAGGGTTAGAAGCTTGCTTACGAGGAGTTGATGATGATGATGTGGTGGTGCGATGATGGAAATGATAATGATGATGACGACGATGATGGTTGATGATGATGTAAATGATGTGTGGTGATGACGATGATTGATGACGATGATTTGATGATGACGACGACAATATGATGATGTGAGGATGATGATATGCTGTGAATGATGTGCCTGGATACAGGCATCCGCCATTCCGTTGCGGGGACCAGACATTGCCAGTGATCAGGTGGGCCCCGAACAGGCATCGCCCCTTCAGAGTTCTTCTGGCTAACAGAGGAAGGTGGACAGAGAAATGAACCTGTGCTTCACGTGAGCACCTTGTTGCTTTCTGCTCCTACTAGCAGTAGTGAGTGTAGTATAGTTAGTAGTAGTGGTGGTGGTTGTGTGTAGTAGTAGTGGTGGTGGTTGTGGTAGTAGTAGTAGTGGTGGTGGTGGTGTAGTAGTAGTGGTGGTGGTTGTGGTAGTAGTAGTAGTGGTGGTGGTTGTGGTAGTAGTAGTAGTGGTGGTGGTTGTGGTAGTAGTAGTAGTGGTGGTGGTGGTGTGGTAGTAGTAGTAGTGGGGTGGTGGGTAGATAGTAGTAGGGTGGTGGTGGTTGTGTAGTAGTAGGTGATGGGGGGTAGTAGTAGTGGTGGTGGTAGTAGTAGTGTGGTGGTGGTGTGGTAGTAGTAGTAGTGGTGGTGTGTTGTGGTAGTGTGTAGTGGTGTAGTTGGGTGGTGGTTATGGTGGGGTTGTGGTAGTAGTAGTGGTGGTGGTGGTAGTAGTAGTAGTGGTGGTGTTTGTTGGTAGTAGTGTTAGTGGTGGTGTTTGTGGTAGTAGTGTTAGTGGTGGTGGTTGTGGTAGTAGTAGTAGTGGTGGTGGTTGTGGTAGTAGTAGTAGTGTTGGTGGTTGTGGTAGTAGTAGTAGTGGTGGTGGTTGTGGTAGTAGTAGTAGCAGTAGTAGTAGTAGTAGTAGTAGCAGCAGCAGTAGTAGCAGTAGCAGTAGTAGTAGTAGTAGTAGTAGCAGCAGTAGTAGTAGTAATAGCAGTAGTAGTAGTAAGTAGTAGTAGTAGTAGCAGCAGCAGTAGTAGTTGTAGTAGTTGTAGCAGTAGTAGTAGCAGTAGTAGTAGCAGCAGTAGTAGTAGCAGCAACAGCAGTAGTAGTAGCAGTAGTAGCAGTAGCAGCAGTAGTAGTAGCAACAGTAATAGTAGTAGTAGCAGCAGTAATAGTAGTAGTAGCAGCAGTAATAGTAGTAGTAGCAGCAGTAGTATTAGTAGTAGTAGCAGCAGCAGCAGTAGTAGTAGTAGCAGCAGTAGTAGTTGTAGTAGCAGTAGCAGCAGCAGTAGTAGTAGCAGTAGTAGTAGCAGCAGCAGTAGTAGTAGCAGCAGCAGCAGCAGTAGTAGTAGTTGTAGTAGCAGCAGCAGTAGTAATAGTAGCAGTTCACGTGATGTATTTGTGGTGGTTGTGGTGATTTCAGACGGGGAGAAGAAGGGTTGGGGGGACATGATCCTGTACTTTGGGTGCCGTCAGGACAACGTGGACAACATCTACAAGGACGAATGTGTACAGATGAAGCAGGAGAACGTCCTGTCAGACTTCCATGTGGCGCTCTCCAGAGAACCTGCACTGCCCAAGGTCTGTGTGTGTGTGCGTGTGTGTGTGTGTTGTGTTGTGTTGTGTTGTGTTGTGTTGTGTTGTGTTGTGTTGTGTTGTGTTGTGTTTGTGTGCGAGTGTGCATGCTGTGTGTGTGTGTTGTGTTTGTGTGCGAGTGTGCATGCTGTGGGATGTGAGTGTGTGTGTGTTGTTTTGTGTTGTGTTTGTGTGTGTGTGTATGCTGTGTTGTGTGTGTGCGTGTGTTATGTTGTGTGTGTGTATGCTGTGTTGTGTGTGTGTTGTGTTGTGTGTGCGGTGTGTGTGTGTTGAGTTCTGTGTGTGTGTGTTGTGTTCTGTGTGTGTGTGTGTGTGTTGTGTTCTGTGTGTGTGTGTGTTGTGTTCTGTGTGTGTGTGTGTTGTGTTGTGTTCTCTGTGTGCGTGACCGCATGCTCATAAGCGCGTGTTGTGTGTGTGTGTTTGTGTGTGTGTGTGTGCGCGCACGTGTGTGTGGGCGCGTATGTATGTGTGTGTGTATGTATGTGTGTGTATATATGTATGTGTGTGTGCGAGTGTGCACGCGCGTGTGCGCTGCAGGAATACAACGTGGCTACCCAGCGTCTGTGTTTGTTCTTTGTTATGATTTAACGTCTTTTCAATATGACTGGTATTAGACGGGAACAAGTATAACCTGAAGGACGACAGTGGGGGGGTGGGGGGTGGGCAGAGGGGAGACAGAGTAAGAGACAGAAAGTTTGTAAAAGGAAGAGGCAAGATCTTGGGAAAAGAGACATGGATGAGCACAGTCAGCGTGTGTGTGTGTGTGTGTGTGTGTGTGTGTGTGTGTGTGTGTGTGTGTGTGTGTGTGTGTGTGTGTGTGTGTGTGTGTGTGTGTGTGTGTGTGTGTGTGTGTGTGTGTGTGTGTGTGTGTGTGTGTGTGTGTGTGTGTGTGTGTGATTGCTTGTAATTCATTTTCCGTTTGTGTACTACAGTTCCTATATACACTATTTTACTTTGCCGTAATGAGGTTGAAACGTCGCCTCCCCAATGGCCTGCAAAACTATAGCCAAGAAAATATACATAAAAGCATTACACTATATCATATATATCCTCAAATAAATTCTGTAACGGTTACTCGCTGGAGTCGGCTTCATTCTCGATAAATGTTTGGTCTCCAGCATCTATCTATAAAAATAATGTTACAATCATACAACGTGTTTTCGCCAGAACGCATGTAACAGAATATTCTAACACTGAGAATGCTTCTAGTAGATCAAATAACGCATACCGTGGATCCTGAACAGCGACACATAATGAAATACAGAAAATAACAAATGCCACACGTCTTCATACTTTTGCCCAGAAACACAACAGTATATAATGCTAATAGATTTCTTGGCCTAGTAGTTTTAAAGCAACTTTCTAGGCTGCAAGAGACACCCCAAGTTTGAATCTTGAATGGGACAGGGACGTTTTCTCTCCCTCCCACTCTAAGTACTTGTCTTTCGGATGAGATAATTACCCCCTCTCGGTGTACGTTAAAGATCCCACGGCAAAAAAAAGATGAGGCGTCCCAGGCATAATTCTGTAGGAAACCCGCTTTGAAAGGGTAAAAATCGCTAACAACAAATTTGGTTGGCGTTGCTGTGCAACAAAAGGTTCTCCCTGGTAAAAAAAAAAAAAAAAAAAAAAAAAAGCCTATGAATTTACATGGTAAACAGGTGACTTTTTCTCAAATTCCTCTTTGCCTATATGTACTTACAGCTAGCATGCGTTATCCTAGCTAGTTCAGTTCACTTGTCTTGGTTCACTTGTCTTGGCCAGAATTTGGATCAAATGACGTCTCTTGGCCAGTCAGTGTCCATCCCACCTGGTGAGCCCATAGTCGACTTTTGGTTCATCAGAAAACACACAGAGAGAGAGAGAGAGAGAGAGAGAGAGAGAGAGAGCCAATATACAAAAACACATAAAAATAAAAAAAATACAGCAGCAAAGCAATGCACAACAGGACACACAACCATTACATGGAACAAATGTGAACGACATTATGTACAACTGCTGGTACTTAAACTATAGTTAACTAGAAAACTATGATCAGAAAGCTGATAAATATGTACACGTAAAGAGCATACAGGGGTGATGACAGAATCTGTCAGTTAGCATACGTACTGCCAACTTACTGGACAGGTCACGTTAACGATATAATATAATATAATATAATATAATATAATATAATATAATATAATATAATATAATATAATATAATATAATATAATATAATATTATAATAATATAATATAATATAATATAATATAATATAATATAATATAATATAATATAATATATAATACTATGTTATATTACATTATATTATATCATTATATATCATATCATGTTATATATCATATATTAATATTATATTAATATTACATTATATCACATTACATTACATTATTATAATGAATAGTGCGGTTGTCATTATTATTATAATTATATTGAACACATCAATCACCCAGACAAAGAGAAAGCTTAGAAAATAAAATTAAATACCTATCTCAATGCATTTACGCAAATAATCCAAGAATATGCCCCTGCTGTTGGCCACACCGCCGAACTGGTCACCAGGACATTAAAGAAAACGAACCTGAATACTTTTTGTATAAATATAACTAGGTAAACTAAAACATACATCAAAACTGGCCTATAGCACCTCTAAAATGGCCACTAATCAGTTCACATTTCCTTAAAGCCAAAACGCAGGCTCACATTTCCTTAAAGTCAAAACGCAGGCTCACATTTCCTTGAAGCCAAAATACAGGCTCACATTTCCATAAAGCCAAAATACAGGCTCACATTTCCTTAAGGCCAAAATGCAGGCTCACATTTCCATAAAGCCAAAATACAGGCTCACATTTCCTTGAAGCCAAAATACAGGCTCACATTTCCATAAAGCCAAAATACAGGCTCACATTTCCTTAAGGCCAAAATGCAGGCTCACATTTCCATAAAGCCAAAATACAGGCTCAAATTTCCTTAAAGCCCAAATGCAGGCTTACATTTTCTTAAAGCCAAAATACAGGCTCACATTTCCTTAAAGCCAAAACGAGGCTCACATTTCCTTAAAGCCAGAACGCAGGCTCACATTTCCTTAAAGCCAAAACGAGGCTCACATTTCCTTAAAGCCAGAACGCAGGCTCACATTTCCTTAAAAGCCAAAATACAGGCTCACATTTCCTTAAAGCCAAAATACAGGCTCATGGACATGGTGACCATGAATAAGGGGGATGTTCAAGAGAAATTCATCGCACTCGTTCAGTTCCATATGCACTCCACCCAAATCTACCAGCAACTCTTGACTCTGAGCCTGCGCAAACCATACGCGCTGACATGGTCTTGAATGCGATGAGGGGGCGAGGGGAAGGGAGAGAGAAGGAATGTATCAAACACGAAGCTGACACCACCGGAATGACAAACGTTAAGATAGGCGGCAAATAGGCCAATTACGGGCTTTGTTATTGTTTAAAGCCTGGCCGACTACGCACAGCCATATCAGGGCTATAACCGTTTCAAAACATACACAAAACTCCAACAGGGGGAAAAAAGGAAAATCAGGTACACATATCAATGCATTCGTGCACACAATCTGAGGACGCACCCCTGGCGTCGACCACTCCATCCAATTTATCGCATTGGAGGTTTAAAAAACATATCTGAATACAAAATTACCTAAGGACACCGAAATATAAACAAAAACGGACACAAATCACCCAGAATTGATGCCGCATATCTCACCTTCCTACAGCCAAAAATGCGTTAATTGATACATGTTACCCAATTATCAATCCTAAGAAAAAGTACGTTAAGACTTTATCGAACACATACAGGTGAATGTACCAGCAAGGCAGAAAGTGATTGGAAGAAATGACAGAAAGCAATGGAACAAGACAGAAACAAAGTGACAGAAGAGGAAATTTCGAGCACAGAATTTTTCAGAAGGGATACTATTTTTTACTGAAAGAGCCCACAGGGAACAGAATTTCCATAAAGTGGGGATACTATTTATACTGAAAGATCCCCGGCATCCCCACGAGGAGAGAATTTTTAGAAAGTGAGGATACTATTTATACTGAAAGAGTCCCCAGCATCCCTACGGGGAGAAATTTCCATAAAGTGGGGATACATTTATACTGAAACAGCCCCGACATCCTACGGGGACAGAATTTTCAGAAAGTGTGGATACTATTTTACTGAAAGCTCCCGGCATCCCACGGGGGGGGAGTGGGGGGGGGGTGGGGTGGGGGAGAGTAAAATCAGGTACCAATCTGCATAGGCAACATACCCCCACATAGAGAGATGGATGGACAGACAGGAGAGTCTGCAAGAACACACAATGTCATTTGCTACCCTTCTGTCCTGTACCAGGTGTACGTTCAAGACATCCTGTACCAGAACGCCTCCCAGACCTACGAGGCCATCATGAAACGTGGCGGCCACTTCTACGTCTGCGGTGACGTCTCCATGGCCAATGACGTCACCAAGACCCTGGAGCACATCCTGTGTGAGCTGGGTGGCATGCAAGCCGAGCAGGCCAAGAACTTTGTGCTGAAACTGAAGGTACGGCAGTTAGACGGGTTGTACCACTCACCATGGTGTGGTGGTTAGCGCAACAAGACTACAAACTGGAAGGCTTTGGGGGTTGATTTTTTATCAGCCCCTTCAAAATCGTTGTGGGATTCATGAATGAATGAATAAACATATATATACAAGAACTTAAACCT
The DNA here is from genome assembly GCA_030674185.1 of Monoplex corrugatus. NCBI lineage: Eukaryota > Metazoa > Mollusca > Gastropoda > Littorinimorpha > Ranellidae > Monoplex > Monoplex corrugatus. The sequence continues at coordinate 56,330,555 of JAPXFY010000022.1, forward strand.
AAAGGACAAAAGTAAAGATTTCCAAGCAGTCACTGTTAAGCTGACATATGGTATTAATTTTCATAAAAAGGAAGAAGGAAGGCTGATACGTCATTCTGGCATGTACTGTTTCGAAGCATCATTCCTTTATATCTGCTCAGTGCTTTTAGATAATGATCTCTCTCTCTCTCTCTCTCTCTCTCTCCCTCTCTCTCTCTCTCCCCCTCTCTCTCTCTCTCTCTCTCTCCCCTCCTCCTCCTCCCCCCTTTTCTCTTTCGTCTGCTTATTATACCTCGTAAAAACATCACACAAGAGGAGAGTGAGTGTGAGAGTGGTGGTGGTCTTTGATTTAATGTCTATTCACTAAAGTGATTTTAGACACACACCCAAAAAGAAAATATTAAAAAACGGAAAAAAATAAAAAGAATAAATGAATAAATAAATAAGTAATAAATAAATAAATGAATAAGGGGAGGGGGGGGGGTTGATAGAGAAAGAGTGAAGAGGATATTTAAAAATTGTCAATGTTGATCTTGAGAAAAGATGATCCAGAAACAACCGTTTCGAGGGGGGGAGGTTAAACTTACAAATAACGTTACTGTAATTAACGATTTAAACTAACAAACAAAATTAATAAACATCTAGAAGAAACGAATAAAAATAAAATTAAGAATTGACTAACCATAACAGTGAACAAGCGAAATAACATTTTAAAGGTACTTTCTGTAGGACTTTTTGACAGGCTAACAAAAAATTCATATGTTAATGATGATGAAGCAAATATGTCGGAAACTGTCTTCATAGATAGTGTAGGAATATGTCGTTTTAGAGTATGAGAGTGATTGTGTGTATGTGTGTGCGACTGTATGTGTGTGTGTGTGTGTGTGTGTGGTGTGAGTGTGTGTGTTTGAGTGTCTGTCTGTCTGTCTGTCCTCCTCCTACTACTATCACACTGACTGTTTTGCCTTATTATCACAGGATGCAAACCGATTCCACGAGGACATTTTCGGTGTGAGTGTCCAGAAGAGCACGGAGGCTGGAGACAAAGCCAGGGACCAGAGTCAGAAAGCCTGGCAGTTCATCGACTCCTCCAGCAAACCCGCTTCCAAGGAGACGGCCAAACCCATGCCCTTGCCGGTACGTAGTTCACATAGTTTCCTTCCTCCTTATTGGTCATAATGTCAAATGTTTTTCAATTGTTTATACTATTATAACTTGGGTAAATTAGGAAAAAGGTAGGCTTGGGCATTCCTTTTTGGGGGAATGTTCTGAGCTTACAGTTTTGTGCTCTGTGGCTGCTTCTATGCTAGCTGAATGGGTAGCGCAAACTATGTTGGATTTTGAGAAATTCTACAAATGGAGATAACTCCTACGTGACTCTCAAGAGTTATAATCCTGATAATCTTGTGTGAATTAGTTTGCAGTATCGACGTCGCGTTCTTTATAAAGACGAAAAGATCCTGCCAGCGCGTAAATTTTACACGCAAAATAGCGACAGCTGTGATTGTTTTTGATGTAATGTGTGGCTTCCGTAACAAAAATGATTTCAGGGCTTTTCATTAGTGCTAGGATTTTACACAAAGGATACGATGTTTGCTGTGATTGTTTACGATAAGACTTGTGTTTTCTGAAAAATGTCCTGGCCATCTTATGGGGCGCAGAATTTACACGCTGAATGGCATTTGTCATGATTATACGTGGTATTCGTGTCTACAAGCGCTTGTAACACCATCTACGTCGTAACCCAACTGAATTTAACAGATGTTGTTAAATCATTCCCAACGAACTCGCAAATTTTAGTATATATGCAAAAACATTTTTCATGAAACAAGAGTTTCGTATGATTAGCAGACATACTTCATGAAATAAAACATTTGTTGGACTTAGGTTTTGTGTTAGTTAATATGGATCTGGAAGTCAGTATGGATGAGGAGTGTTCTGAGCTTACGGTTTTTGTGCTTTGTATCTGCTTCCATGCTAGCTGAATGGGTAGCGCAAACTATGTTAGATTTGAGAAGTTCCACAACATGGGAGATAATTTCTACGTGACTCTCAAGAGTTATGTCCTTTGGTTGATGGATCTGGAAGTCAAAATATTTCAATGTAAAAAAGAACATATTTTTTCCTAATAAAGCCAGTAGTGACATTGGCATGTCAGTGCTGTCCCCGTCCATTGGTGATGTAAAAAGGAAAACGTAGCAAGGTAACGCGCAGTGGAGACGACTGATGAAAACGTAACATGCGTTTGATTTTCTTAAATATCATGGCACTGACGCATTTTCATATGTGATCACTTGTTTTCTCTGTCACATTTTCTAGGCTACTTAAATGGACACAGGAGCTGGATAAAGACACTGGTTTATGTTTATTGTGTATCGAAACACACTGCCACCTTTCTCACAAGAAGACATTTGACCAAAATAAACTTGGCAATTGTTTTAATAATTTAAGTAGTTTACATGGACTTTGTTGTAACGTACGTTGCAGTCAGAATTTACTAATAGAAAGTGATGGTGCTGGTTATATATAATTTGACTTACCAGTTGATGCTGCAGATATCTTTATTATTTCATATATATACATTACAACTTGAAAAATGTTGCGTACTCATACTTCCATACACGAGTTTCTTATGATTAGCAGACATACATGTTATTGTTCACAATTTTTGCTTTCAGGAAGAATCAGCGGCCTAACAAGCAGTGTAAGAAGACTTGTTAGTGTTTTGAGTTTGGGCAGTTTATTCATGATTTTCCTGCATTTTTTTTTCAGTTCATTGATTTCGGTTTGCTTGATCTTTTTGTTTGCAGCTTATTTCCGAATCGGTTGCTGAAACCGACGGTCAAGTATTTTGTGACGACCTGTCGTGAATATTGATGATTGCTTTGAACGTGTGACTGGTTGGTTTTCTGGTCTGTTAATCACCAGTTTGGCTGTGACTTTTTCTGTGACTGTTAACATTCAGCTGTTGTTTGTTCTTATGTCACTGTTTAACATTACTGTTTAGCATTGTGCCATTAATATAATAAAAACAGACTTTTTTTCCACTTAGAAACAAAGTGATCTTTCCAATTTTGTTCTCTAACAAAAACGAGACGCTTTGGTTTGGTATGAAATCTGTTTCTGATATTCTTTCTCTGTTGCGTCTTCTGCTGAAATAGGTTTACTTCTAGTATGATGAAAAAATATTTCACCTGCAAAGTCTTGTCTTGTGGTGGTTGGGGTGTATTCTTTTTTCTTCTTTGTCTTTCTTCAGTGGGCTATAACCCAGAGCGTGGACATTACAGATCACATTCTGTTTGCAGTGTGACTACCAATCTCAGACTTCCAAGTGCGGGAAAATGACAAAAAATTCAGTATTGAGTCTGTAAGAACTCAAACTAGGGACTTTCTCAAACAGCACAAACAAACTGAAACATGTAGAACAAGCATTCATTTAAGAAAGATATTTTGATAACATTTGTTAAACGCGCAGCTATATCAATTCATTGTTGTGTTACTAAATAAATGTGCGGGCGTGTACGCACGTGTGTGTCCGCTGTTTCCCAGGTGGCAGTTAGAGCCACATGAAGAAGCAAAACATGATAGTAGGCCAACCACTATGAGCGTCCTGTTAGAGAAGACACTGATGAAAAAGTTCAGAAAATTCAATGCAAAAGTCTACGACAAAAATCTCGTGTTCACGTTTTCAAACATTTTTTTGCTGGTTGTATTTTCTCAGTTTTGAATGGCAAAGACAAGAAGCAGATTTCCTCTTCTCTCTCTCTCTCTCTCTCTCTCTCTCTCTCTCTCTCTCTCTCTCTCTCTCTCTCTCTCTCTCTCTCTCTCTCTCTCTCTCTCTCTCTTCGTGTTAATATCTGTCTTAAAAGTTTCTCTCTCTCTTGAGTGTTAATATCTATGTCTTAAAAGTCTCTCTCTCTCTCTCTCTCTCTCTCTCTCTCTCTCTCTCTCTCTCTCTCTCTCTCCCTCTCTCCCTCTCTCTCTCTCGAGTGTTAATATATGTCTTAAATCTCTTCACTCTCTCGAGTGTTGATATTTATGTCTTAAAACTCTCTCTCTCTCTCTCCTCTCTCTCTCCTCTCTCCTCTCTCTCTCTCTCTCTCTCTCCTCTTTCTCTCTCTCTCTCTCTCTCTCTCTCTCTCTCTCTCTCGTCTTATACTATGTCTTAAGTCTCTCTCTCTTGAGTGTTAATATCTATGTCTTAAAATCTCTCTCTCTGAGTGTTAATACATGTCTTAACTCTCTCTCTCTCTCTCTCTCTCTCTCTCTCTCTCTCTCTCTCTCTCTCTCTCTCTCTGTCTCTCTCTCGAGTGTTAATATCTATGTCTTAAAAGTCTCTCTCTCTTGAGTGTTAATATCTATGTCTTAAAACTCTCTCTCTCTCTCTTTTTTTTTTTTTTTTTTTTTTTTTTCGAGTGTTAACTACTGCAACTCAACCAAAGTACAACATTAGTGGTACGACTACTAACACCACAGTGCCATTAGGCATTTACCTCTCTTCACTGACATCTCGGTTCATGTTGTTAAATGCCTCGCCGATCGGAAGAAGCTTTATCAGTTTAGTCATTGTGCCTTTAACAACTATCACTGATTAAAGATACCACCACTTTAAACATTACATCAGTAATTTTACACATTATAAAACGTGTTCAGGTTCAGTAAAAGAGCCCATCAAATATAAATCTTTTCTCTGGTGAAATATCAAATGGAAAAAATCTTATTTCTCTTTAAAATGGAGAAAAAAATTATTAGCAGAACAAAAATCACCACCTATCACATACTGGAATTTTCAGTCCATGTTTCCCAGTTTTTGAAAATCGTATTCTTGATATTGTTATCTTTCTTTCGTTGTTTCTTTCTTCCTTTCTTCTTAGAAAATCTGTGTTGTGTTTACATGCTGCTTTTAATTTACTTGTGTTTATGTACATTTTCTTACTCTGAGTGTACGATACAATTTTTTTATTTACGAGACTTTGACACTACACGTGTACTTCATTATGGTTACACGTACATACATTCAGTTTTTATTTTGCTACGAGTTCATACGCGTTCATACAGTTTTTACTTCATTATAAGTTTAGACAGACAATTTTACAGTAACTACCATGGCTTAATGTTATATAGACAGTATCTTACTTTACTGTGACTACATACATGCAATTGTTACTTTACTGTTGTTACTACATACATGCGATTGTTACTTTACTACACGTTTAGACATGTGTTTTACTTTACCATCAGTCATGTTTTTGCTTTACAGTCAGTTTATGCATACGATTTTATTTTGCTTTGAGATATATATATATATATATATATATATATATATATATATATATATATATATATATATATATATATATTATATATAGTTTGTGGTGGTGGGGGTTTTTTGCCCCTTTTTTTCTATGAATGTATGCAGTTTTACTTATTGTGAGTTTATTATACATACATCTGTTATTTCTGTGAGTTTATACGTACGTGCTTTACTTTACTACGAACTTAAACATAACAATTTTCTCTACGTTCATTTTGCTACGAGTTTTATACATACTATTTTTATTTTGCTATCAAAAGTATACATTTTTAGCCACGAATGAAACAGTTTTTACGTAACTCTGAGTTCATTATCATTATAGCAGTGTTCGTTTATTATGAATTCCTGCATACGGTTGTCATTGGTGATCATAATGTAGCGTAACGTGTCAGTTTGATTTGGTGTGGTGGATTTTGTGTGCTTTTTTTTCTTTCTTTTGAATTATATAAAGTTAGTGACAGTGGCCATATATGAATGCCTGCTTCGTTTCCTTAATGAAGTTGACTTTACTGTTTGGTTTTCTTGATGCTTACTGCTTCCATTTCAGTTCGCTTTTTCCGTAAAACTTCAGTATGAGTACTGTGTGTGTATGGTGTGTTAGGCAAATGAATGCAGTACGTTTTGTTCGAACGCTATTTGAGCTTATATTCAGCTTTGTATTGTTTTGTTTTTAATCATTATTTTATCATCGATTTCTTTTGTTGTTGTTGGAAAGAGGGCTTTATTGGTCTTTTTTTATCACTGTTGTTGCTTTTGGTTATTTGTCATATAATTTTGCTGTATTATTCATGTTTGCGTTATTGCTGTTGTTGTTATTGGTTGGTGGGACAGGATATTTTCTTTTATGTAAAAAAAGAGGGGAGAGAGAAATTGTCTTCATTAAGCATTCTTACCAAGAAATATGGGAGGGAAGGGGATTAGTTATTTCTTGATCGGTAAGAGATTAATTATTAATCTTCAAAAAAATCAGTTTTGTTCTTTGTAAAGTTATCCATTTTCAGCTGTAAAAGTTTTGTGATAATAGTCAAATTGTGCCAGTTACCCCACCCCCTTCTTTTTTCCTACTCTAGTTGTCTCCCGCCTCTGTTCCCCCACCCCACTCCCACTCCTCTCTTCCCAGTTATGCGAAACTTACGGGCATAATCTATACCTGTGTGGATTGCTCTTAGAAAGAAAGTCTTGTTCACCTTCTGAGCAAGGACTGTTCTGCAGACAGCTATTATTGTTTCGTGTTTTCACACATGAGAGACAGACAGACAGAGAGAGCGAGAGAGACAGACAGAGAGAGACAGAGAGAGAGAGAGAGAGAGACATTAAAAGCAAGTCCTATGTGCGTTCTGCGGACAGCTGATAGCATTTACCATTTTCATGCTAAAATTGACTGGAGTGCGCATGCGTGCCTGTATGTGTGTGTGTGTCTTGCTTGCGTGCGTTTGTGTGTGTGTGTGTGTGTGTGTGTGTGTGTGTGTGTGTGTGTGTTGTGTGTGGGCATGCGAGCAAGTGTGTCTGCCCTAAAACCGAGGACAGTTGTCTTGTTTTCTTTAAGCGTACCTAGATGCACACACACATTTTGATTCCCGCTATGTGGCTGCACAGTCCATCGGTAAGCGTGCATGCTGGGTATTCTCACGTTTCCATAAACCACCAGACAGTGAAAAGACTGACAGGATTTTTCTCGTGTAGTCCTATAACAGTGTGATCTCGAGTTTTGTCTACACACGAAGGAGGTTTAGGCTCACGAGATCTGCACACAGACTGACTTGGGAGGCTCGGAAACTCCATCTCTCCACCCTCTAGCCAGGCAAAGATGTATCCTTGCAGGATCGAACCCCAGACTTTCCGTTTGGAAGTGTGATTTCTTGCCCGTCACAGTTATGTATCGTCACCATACACGTGGCACCTGTAATGTCAGTGCATATGGAATTCGTTCCGAGCGCGGAGACTTCATCTTGAGAAAACTGAAATCTACGAACGAGTCTTACTGCTTCCTGCTTTCACAATGAAATTGTAGATACCTCTCTGTGTGTGTGTGTGTGTGTGTGTGTGTGGTGTGGTGTGTGTGTGTGTGTGTGTGTGTGTGTGGTGTGTGTGCGCGCGCGCGCGCGCGCGCGCTTGTGTGTGTGTCTGTGTATATGTGTGTGTATGTATGTGTGTGTGAGTGAGACAGACAGACAGACAGAATGAATGAATGAAAGAAAAAATGAAGAGACAGACAGATAGACAGAATAAATGCCTGTGTATTTTGCTATATAACGACATCACTAAATCATGGTTTGTACCTTTCAGGACAAGCGGATGTCGATGGGCAAGCCGCGGGTGCCCATGAAGAACATCTTCATGAAGCAGAGGGTGTCCCCGGGAAACCCTGCCTCCGCCTCCTCCTCCTCTCCTTCCTCCTCGTCCTCCTCTCCATATTCCTCCCCCAAATAACGAGGACATGGACTTCTGCAAGAGGACACAAACATTTTAGTTTGGGGTTTTCCCGTTCGGCAAGACGACATAAGAATTTTAGTTTGGGGTTTTCCCGTTCGGCAAGAGGATAAGAATTTTAGTTTGGGGTTTTTCCCCATTCTGCAAGAAGACAAGGACTTTGGTTTTGTGTTTCTTTCCCCCGTTCTACAACAGGACATGGGCTTTGGTTAGTGGTTTCTTTATTATGAAACAGAACACAGAACTTTGTGGTTAGCAGTTACCCTATTCTGCCCCCATTCCACCTTACCTCTATCCCTTTGCTCGCTCTAATGAGAGGACATGAATTTTTTTTTTTTTTTTTTTGATCATAATTGAGGAAGATCATAGTGGACTGTCTATATTTTAATTGTTTTGTTGGCTTGTTTGTTGTTCCATCACTGAAATCACGGCTGACGGTTTGCGTGTGTATACATCTTGACCATCAAAATCTGGTTTGCCCTTTGCAGAATTAATACTATCACTGAAATTATGCTGAGGACTTTGGACTGCGCGTGCGTGTATGTGTGCGTGCGCGCGAGTGTATGTGTGTGCGCGTGCACGCGTTATTTGAAATTTCCTTCCCCGATCCTACTAGGTGTAAATGACTAATGAATATAATCGATACGTAAAACGTGCGCCTAAGAACACTGATTACAGCTCGATTATGAACTCAAATCTGATCAAAATGGACAGTTGCAGATTGTACGTCTTTGTTAGTCAGTGGACGATTACAAGATATGGAGGCATGATTTTTTTAAAACTCATTTTTGAATAAGTAAAGTAAAGGTCTGAAGCTAGAATATGTTTTACAGTCTGCTGATTTCTGAATTTCAGATCGTGTTTTGCAATTTTATTTTTGTTAGTGTCGATGCTGAACATTACCAATGACTTAATCTCCAACCACTGATTTCCACGTCGGTTTTACTTACAGGTCACTACCACATGGACAGTTGTTAAGGACAGTGTACTAATGATATTGAAGTGTTTGCACGTAAATTGTGGCTGCCCTCTCAGATAATGTGCTATTTCTGTATAGTTTCTTTCAGGGTTTTGAAATACCACTGGTTGGTATAGTTTTCAAGTTAACATTTGTTGGGAAGATATAATTATGTTTCTGTTGCTTGATTACACTTTCTTACAGTTTGTGCTTGTTTAAACTGAAAGTGTTGATAGTTCTTTCAAATCCTGTGTTTAGCAAGTTAACATTTCTTAGGAAAATAGTTTTGTTTTGCTTGCGCGAGCTTGAAAGTTGTCAGTAATTCTGTTCGTTAGAAAGTATTTTGTTGTTGTTACTTCTGTGTAGTAAACGCCTTTTCTATTTCTTTGTGAGTTTTTCAAACGCCACTGGCTGGTTAGTTTTAAGTTCCTGTACTTTATAAATGATCATAAATGGTAACAGAGACAGTATAAATTGTAAATTGTGGCGCTTTCATTCTTGGCATTTGTTGGAAAGTTTTTCTCGGTGGGTTAGTTCTGTGTAGTTAATGCCTTTCTGTCTTTTTTGAATTTCGAAAAATACCACTGGTTTGTTAGTTTGTAATTCCTGTAGTGTCAAAATCCGTGATTAGATTTGAATTCCTGTGTTCAGCAACCGTGTAATTAATGGTAAAATGGATACAGAAGTATTTGTTTGTAAATTGTGGTCGACTTTGATTTTCTTGTCGGAAGGTTTGCTGTTGTTTTTCTGTAGGTGTATGGTTGTCATCGTCTCAAATCCGCCACTCTTGACCTACTCTGTTGGTTGGTTGGTTAGTTTGTGGGTAGCTTGGTTAGTTTGTTGGTCGGTTTGTTGGTTTGTTGGTCGGTTTGTTGGTTTGTTGGTCGGTTTGTTGGGTCACAAATGTGATGACATCAGGGTGATGTCGACGGTTTGCAGTACAGTGCACAGCAGTGATTGTGGGACACCATTTGTCTAAGTTTTCTGATACGAAAATCTTAATTTTTTTTTCAAATCGGGACGCACATGTGCTCGCAACATTACCCATGTTTGATGGTATGCTTCATTTGTTATGTCTCATGGTATGTTTACTTCAAGAGTCACCCCGAGACGAATTGGTCCAAAATTTTTTTTAAGGTTTGCTTTCATTTTCCGAAGTTTGATTTTTAATTATTTTTGGAGCGCAAACGTAGATGACACGTATGTCTTGTTAAATGCACATTTCAAAAATTCCACACATGACGAATTAATTGACCAAAATTATTTGTAAAGTTTGCTACATTGTTTTAAAACTACTTTTGGAGCACGGATTTTGATGATATAATCAAACAGCCAACTTTTTCAGCAATCAAGTAAATGAGCACATTTATGTATGATCCGCGCAATTGTCAAAATTGTTAAGTTTAAATTCATACGGTGTTAATTGGGCTACAACTGCCAACATGAATGTTGTGTTAGCGTGGTTAGTGTTGTTCTTATTTGTTTGTGTGTTAACTGAAGTATGATGTTGTGTTAGCGTGGTTAGTGTTGTTCTTATTTGTTTGTGTGTTAACTGAAGTATGATGTTGTGTTAGCGTGGTTAGTGTTGTTCTTATTTGTTTGTATGTTAACTGAAGTATGATGTTGTGTTAGCGTGGTTAGTGTTGTTCTTATTTGTTTGTATGTTAACTGAAGTATGATGTTGTGTTAGCGTGGTTAGTGTTGTTCTTATTTGTTTGTATGTTAACTGAAGTATGATGTTGTGTTAGCGTGGTTAGTGTTGTTCTTATTTGTTTGTGTGTTAACTGAAGTATGATGTTGTGTTAGCGTGGTTAGTGTTGTTCTTATTTGTTTGTGTGTTAACTGAAGTATGATGTTGTGTTAGCGTGGTTAGTGTTGTTCTTATTTGTTTGTTTGTTAACTGAAGTATGATGTTGTGTTAGCGTGGTTAGTGTTGTTCTTATTTGTTTGTGTGTTAACTGAAGTATGATGTTGTGTTAGCGTGGTTAGTGTTGTTCTTATTTGTTTGTGTGTTAACTGAAGTATGATGTTGTGTTAGCGTGGTTAGTGTTGTTCTTATTTGTTTGTATGTTAACTGAAGTATGATGTTGTGTTAGCGTGGTTAGTGTTGTTCTTATTTGTTTGTGTGTTAACTGAAGTATGATGTTGTGTTAGCGTGGTTAGTGTTGTTCTTATTTGTTTGTGTGTTAACTGAAGTATGATGTTGTGTTAGCGTGGTTAGTGTTGTTCTTATTTGTTTGTGTGTTAACTGAAGTATGATGTTGTGTTAGCGTGGTTAGTGTTGTTCTTATTTGTTTGTGTGTTAACTGAAGTATGATGTTGTGTTAGCGTGGTTAGTGTTGTTCTTATTTGTTTGTGTGTTAACTGAAGTATGATGTTGTGTTAGCGTGGTTAGTGTTGTTCTTATTTGTTTGTGTGTTAACTGAAGTATGATGTTGTGTTAGCGTGGTTAGTGTTGTTCTTATTTGTTTGTGTGTTAACTGAAGTATGATGTTGTGTTAGCGTGGTTAGTGTTGTTCTTATTTGTTTGTGTGTTAACTGAAGTATGATGTTGTGTTAGCGTGGTTAGTGTTGTTCTTATTTGTTTGTGTGTTAACTGAAGTATGATGTTGTGTTAGCGTGGTTAGTGTTGTTCTTATTTGTTTGTTTGTTAACTGAAGTATGATGTTGTGTTAGCGTGGTTAGTGTTGTTCTTATTTGTTTGTTTGTTAACTGAAGTATGATGTTGTGTTAGCGTGGTTAGTGTTGTTCTTATTTGTTTGTGTGTTAACTGAAGTATGATGTTGTGTTAGCGTGGTTAGTGTTGTTCTTATTTGTTTGTTTGTTAACTGAAGTATGATGTTGTGTTAGCGTGGTTAGTGTTGTTCTTATTTGTTTGTGTGTTAACTGAAGTATGATGTTGTGTTAGCGTGGTTAGTGTTGTTTTTCTTATTTGTTTGTTTGTTAACTGAAGTATGATGTTGTGTTAGCGTGGTTAGTGTTGTTCTTATTTGTTTGTGTGTTAACTGAAGTATGATGTTGTGTTAGCGTGGTTAGTGTTGTTCTTATTTGTTTGTGTGTTAACTGAAGTATGATGTTGTGTTAGCGTGGTTAGTGTTGTTCTTATTTTTTGTTTGTTAACTGAAGTATTAGTCCTTTTTTCTGACTGCAATTATTTTTCCAAGGCAAGTAATACTTGAGGGACAAAAACATTCTCACATATTTGTGATAACGTTCAGTGCTTATTTAGTTCATGTGCGTATTATGCTGTTCTGTTTTTGGTTTGGGTGCTCAAGTACTAACACATTCATGTTCAGAGCAAGCCAAGAAAACGTGTTTTTTTTTGTGATTGAGGCCGTTGCTCATAAACATTCATTTCTCCAAGTATTTTCCACAAGTTTACACTTTCAGAACTTTCTGATTACCAGTTTTCTACGTATTTATGGTCTGTGATACGGGATTTCCATCAAATACCTTTTTTTCTGACCTGTAAAGTGAAAAAATCCCGTAGCACTTTCTAGCACCTTTTGAGATAGCTGTCAGCACTTGCACTTTGGTCTTGGCAGAGACAGCAATAACTTGTAGGTCTGAATACTTTGTAGTGCCAGGCTGCGTGAACTGTTTGTGGGTCGTTCTTCTTCCACAGTCAGTCAGTGTGAACTATTGAAGAACCATATACAGCTAGACTAGTACAGACAACGCTGTATGTTGTTGGCCTGTACAAGATTTGTTTGCAAGGTCCTTGGTAACCGTGAAGTGTACGATACATGTTTTCCTAACGATGCCCCGCTTTTTCTTTTTTTCGAATTTGTTACCCTGCAAGAGAGGCATTTCGTAATCGTGTCGACTAATGGGGCAAAGTTTTACAACATCTACCGCGTGCCCTCCACCTTCACGCGCATGTGTGCGACTCGCTCGCATGCACGCACGCGCATACACACACACACACACACTCACACACACGCACACATCTATGTGTAGTCAAACGCATACACGACCACTCTCGGATACATTTTCTTGGTACGTTACTCATAGATACTACCTGCCATTTTGAGTAGACTTTTGGCCAACCCCTCGCTCCTCCCTCCTCCCCTACTCCCACCTGGTCCGCCCCCCTCCCCCCCCCCCCCCCCCTCAATCATTTTGCAATAAATTGACCCTGACGGAATATCTATGTACATATAATGACAATTTGCTGAAGAAAGTCACCTGAAAAAATCAACTATCGGGCGCGTTTCCCCGCACGTATGTTTGTGATCAAGTTATGCACACTGAAAACAATTTGATGTGTGTAAAAGCATCGTCGGCTTTATTTTATTTGTGATTTTGCATAACGTGTGTATGTCCACTGCGAATTTACAAAAGCAGTTTCATTTCAAACATTTGTTCAATATAATTATTCAGTCTTCGAAATAATATTTATCATGGCATTTGCGTTTTTTATGGAATGATATGTGTTATCCTGGTCGTTGCGTTTTTAATGGAATGATATATGTACGTAATTTGTAAAGATTTTCCAAAGGTTTCTTTCTTGACTTTTCGCCCCTCCCTCTGTGCATTTGTTAATGATACGATTGGTTTACGTGGTCAACTTGTCTCTAACACTGTGATTTTGGGTTCTTAGTGATCCATTGAAAAGTTTGATGACGTTTAATACGCAATGACTCTAAATGTGTGGAAAAAAAGGAATTTTTTGGGGGGAAAAGGTTAGGAAAAACAGAGCGTTGTACAAGAATGATTTAATCGGGTTCCATAACAGAATTTACACGGACTCGTTTTTCGCTTGTTTCGTTTTCAGCATTTTTTGTTTTTGTTTGTTTCTTTGTTTGTTGTTTGTGTCTGAATCCTCGCGCCAGGCTGACAGTTTAAGTACAGAGCATCGATTTCAAGGTCTGTACGTGTGGGTATTAGACCTACATGATATGGGTGGTGCATTTGTGTTGTGTGTGTGTGTGTGTGTGTGAACGCGCGTGTGTGTTTGTGCGTGAGTATTTGTGTGTGTGTGTGTATTTGTGCGTGTGTGTTTGTTTGTGTGCGTGTGTGTTTCTACGTATGCAAATATATGTGTGCTTGTGTTTTAAGCTACGATTTTGTTTTTACGTGATTTCTGCTCATTTGCAAAACAGGCTGAACGACGAGTGTATCCTGGACACTCGCTGTATGGAATAATGCCAGACATCTGTATTCCCCGTCCCCATCCCACCATGCAAGGGCAAAAATGTTTTCTGAAGCATAGCAAAATCGAGTGATTTTTGGTTATATAAATGAACACGAATCGTAAAGTTTCTAGTTTATTGAAGACTTCAGGACACCCCCACCAGTGATAAATTGCTGATAAAGCCCAAAAGTGGCTCTGACATGATTTGTGTGTGTGTGTATATGTGCGCGTGGTTTTTTTTTTCCCCTAGCCTCAACTGGGAGCCATTTACATATACAAGGGATGAAATCTTATGCCTCTTGTTTCGTTTCGCGTTTTTTATGACTGTGGATGTATGTGTAGTCTCTTGATTATCGCAGATGTAGATATCTTTCATTATGGGAGTTGGATTTTGCAATGCTGTTTTTCTGCGTTTTAATTCTTGCTGTTTTGATCTTGTTTCCAATGGTGTTGATGTATACACTGTTCAGATTTTTGTGGCCGGTTTGTTTGTATGCTGCTTTTGGAGCTGTGCGGTATATCACGGTGTGTGTATGTCGGTCACTGAGGGATTCACACAGGCAAGGGCTGACAAAGTATCAGACCCAGAAGTTTGGAGGGAAAGAAGTTTCGGATTAAGGGTTATGTGTATGTGTGTGTTTTTTTTTCTTTTAACTAAGCTCTGGTTTGTCCTGGATTCTACTGCAGTTATATTCATGTACTGACTTCTTTGGTTAATGTGTATTTTCTTTCTGATGGTAGTAGATTTCACTTTGTTCTTCTCCCCCACCCCCCTCATGATGTTAACTCCCCACGACAGTGCTTGTCCCCCTCCCCACCCCTACCCCCAATCTGTGATGTTTGAAATATATAACCTACATGATAATATGTCGTTAATACTGTTGTTGTTACGATACAGAAATTGGCGATGGGTGTGGCTGATCAAATGAAGAATCATCGTTTTGAAAAAAAAAAAGATACATAACTGAAATGACTGATTTTTTTCCATTTTGCTACTTAGGTGGGGCCATATGTTTTTAGGCTGCTCACTGACCGTTTGTATGTTTGTTTTGTTTGTATGTTTGTTTTGTTTGTATGTTTGTTTGTTTGTTTGTATGTTTGTTTTGTTTGTATGTGTTTTGTTTGTATGTTTGTTTGCTTGCTTTGTACAACAACCAGAGCTGAGCTTGCTTTTTGGAGGGTCCGCTTTGATTTTCTTGAATATCTTTTACAATAAAGAATTCTTACACATTTTGACTTTCGCACACTTGGTAAGGATGAAACGGAATGGGTATTGTTTGATTTTTCGCTGCTGTTGTAAAGTTTGTAGTTGTCTTTCTGGGGGACGCTGGCTGCTTTCCAGGTTAGTAGTAGATTGCAAAAGTCAGGAGGCTGTTTGGTTAGGTCGTGTGCTTCTGGGGATCTAGTGCTTGGGTTTGCCAATATACACTACACTCGGCGTTCCTGTTGAGGTACAGTTTTTGCTGGGTTCGGGATTTTGTTTTGACTTGCAATCTCTCGTTTTATATATATACAAAATATGACCTACAACGTGCACATATTACAAAGATGTACATTTTTAATAATCCCTTTTTTTTTTCTTTTTTTTTCTTTTGGTCTTCAGTCTTGGACATTTTTGTGACTATTCACCATGTCTTTATATGTCAATATGGATTTTGATGTGTGTACGCGTGCTCAGCGTTAACACTAAATGCGCCTAATTCTTCCCTTTGTTCTCTTTTAACTCATACCGCTTCTTTGTTATGCTGTACGTGTTCAGATTACAAATCAAACGCGCAATGGTTCTCATTTCGTAGGAAAAAATATTCTTTTCTTCTTTTATGTGTATTGAAGTGGAGAATTGGAGGTTTACGTGCCAGAGAGGAGTATCACTACAGGAAGATATAAGACAGATACACTGTTCTAGTAGATAACCCTCCACAGTATTAGACGTGATGGTTTGTTATCACTGTTAAAGGAACCCTTTCTCTTTCTGACATGATTTCTCAGTCTTTCAGTGTCTATATCATTGTCCATTCCTTATGACTGCTCCACTCTCCTGTTGTTATCTCCAGTACATGTTTCTATCTATTATAGCCTACTTTTCTTATCTTTTTCTCTTCGTTTCATAAATACTTCGATACATGTGTAACGATACGTAAGCTTTCATATATTGGTGTACAATTCAGTTTCCAAGTTATATTTGTGTCCCCCCCCCCTCGCCCCACTTCAAACCTTCGACATAAATTGCTGGTTTATGTTACTGAAAAAAAGTTGAATTTTGGAAATAGAGAAATACAATACGCCTCAAAGACGGACTTACTGACGATTCCCAAATGCAAGCTAATAATCCATAAGACGCAACTGTTGGCGATACATGTAAAATAATTGGTATGACCGACTATTGGGTATACACAAATGCACAATAATCTGAAATAATTAAATTCATAACAATAATACATAAATTCAGAACAATGCTGAAAAAATGTACTCAATAATCAACTTTGTCAATGCAACTGAAATTGCTTTACTTGGGCGCTTGTTCAGAAAATACGTTACCTTGAAATATTCAAGTGTGACGTTAACAGCGCTACAACATTTGTGTTTGAACCCCTGTTGTATAACACATTGTTTCCTGTTTCCAACACCATGCGTGATATTCGGTACGCAGACTTTTCCTATAATTCATGCAAAGAACTTACTTCATTATTTCCAAATTGTACACTTTAGTTACCTTGCCTATCTCATGTATGTGCTCTCTTTTCCTATTTCCTGTCTCCGTCTTCTTTCGACCTTTGTACTCTCCCTTTTAATCAAAGAGGCGCGTGTTTTAAAAGAGTTATCTTTTGACATTTATACTGTACATACTGCTCACAGTTTTAACTTTACAACTGGTCAATATATGTATCGGTTCACACGTAAGTGAATCAGTCAGTGTTGTTTTTTGTGTGCGTCTTTTTTTTTTTTCCTTTTTTACTTTCTTTATGATCACCGTTTTGAATAAGGACCCGTGTATATCGCTGTCCTTTTTGGGTTGTTGAAAGCAAAACGCAAAGTTTCTCATAACTCTGGAACAATTTTTCGGGCCCATAAACAAGAAATAATAAACAGAAAGAAAGATCACTTTCCAAATATTTCAGCACCTGCTAACGGTCGGGCGTCGGCTGGAAAAGATATCTGAATGTTTTACGTGGTGTCATTGCACATATTTTGTTCTGTTAGCGATCTTTTGCCGATCGGGTTGCAAGTGGAGCAAAACAGACGATTGTCAAATCGTATCAGCAGTCTACATTTTCCGGACACAAATCTATGGGGGGGGAATCAACGACACACAGAAAATAACTTTGACAAAGGATAACTTCGATACGAAGAAAAATACGAAGTTACATGTGATGACGTCAACTCTGACCCTAGCCAAATCAAACGGAATATGTCAGGCGTAACAGTCAAGTGGACAAGACATCCGACCTCAAATCAGAAGGTCCGGGTTCGACTATGCGTGGATACCCCCCGCCTGGTGGTTAATGGGTGGATTTTCATTTTCAATCCCCCAGGTCAACTTGGGGTGCACATCTGTGGTGCCTAAATTCCCTGTAAGTGTATATGCTTTCAGAACATCATATTCATCGTCAAAGATCCCGAAAGTCATATCAGTTTTTGATGGATTATGAAAACATGGAAACGCCCAGCACGCATGCCCACCAGAAACAGAGGTAATGTAGACTGTGCAGCGATATACCCTCTGCATAGTGCAGGCCAAACTACGTGCATGCACACACCCCGAGGAAATTCGGAACGCTAAAAGAAATATGAACAACACGAATAATGTAATATATCATTACACAATACAACTTAATTGCCTGAACATATAAAACGTAACATTTTCCGCTACTTCATTTTCGGCTCGCCACACGAACAATAGCAATAACAGTAATGATTTGGACTATAATCAAATCACGATCCTTACCAGACGGAGACTGTGGAGAAACTGGACAAGCCAGACAAAAATATTCTCCAATTCATCAAGGGCAGTAGGTTACGAACGGAATCAGAACCGGAAGCGATTGTTGTTAATGTTGTATGAGGGAGGGGAGGGAGGGAAGAAGAGGAGACAAAATTTCCGGGCGGACCAATGTTACGGGAGGAGACTCACAGCTGAACGTTATATGAATGCGATGTTTATCCTTTTATTTTTTTTTTTTTTTTTTCAAATACCTGTTGACGTTGGAGAAATATAATGAATGTGATGACAACATGTTTTTTTTTCCCTCTCCTTTTTCCAATTGATTATGCCGGAGGGATTCTTGCTATGTTGATTACAGTTAAACGCTTCTGGCTCATGTTTTTTTCTTCTGTTGTGTCCAGACTGATTTGTCAATGAAATGCCTATGCATGAAAGGTGGTTTCATGATGTGTATTTAATTATAAATATCCCCTTTCTTCACTTTTATTCCAGCACATCAAGGTTTTTTGTTTTTTTTTCCTTTCGTAAATTTCTTCACACTGTGCATTTAACTTGACAATAAAAAAAACTCTTGTGTTTAATCCATGGGGTGTAGTGTGTCTTTTGTGTGTCAGAGAGGGGGGAGGGAGAGGAGGGGGAGGGAGAGAGTGTGTGTGTTTGTGTGTGTGTGGTGCTGAGAAAGGCAGGGAGAGATACTGAGTAACAGAATCAGAGAGAGAGTGTGTGTGTTTGTGTGTGTGTATGCGTGTGTGTGTGTGTATGTGTGTGTGTGTGCGTGAGCGTGCGTGTGTGTGTGTGTGTGTGTGTTGAGAAAGAGAGGGAGATAGACTGAGTAACAGAGAGAAAGAGAGAGATTATGTGTGTGTATGCGTGTTTGTGTATGTGTGTGTACGTGAGTGTGTGTGTATGTGAGTGTGTGTGTACGTGAGTGTGTGTGTATGTGAGTGTGTGTGTGCGTGAGTGTGTGTGTATGTGTGTGTGTGTATGCGAGTGTGGTGTGTATGTGAATGTGTGTGTGAATGTGAGTGTGTGTGTGTGAGTATGTATGTGTGTGTGTATTTGAGTGTGTGTGTGTGTGTGTGAATGTGATGTGTGTGTGTGAATGTGATGTGTGTGTGTGAATGTGAAATGTTTGTGTGTGTGTCCAAGCGTGTGTGAGTGTACGTTTCTTTAGGCAAAGTTTCGAAGCTGTGTACATTGTTACGTACATGTGCGTGTGGTTACACATCCTAACATCGCATTTAACCCTCTGACACCCGCACCCAATCCACCAACTACAAAAACTTAACTCTTTGACTTTCACCCTATCCACCAGCCTCCTGCAGGATAGGGTGAGGGAGTCAAAGAGTTAAATGTTTACTTTACCAGCATGGCTGACAACGCAGGATGCTGGTGAACAGGGTGCGGGGAATCAAAGGATTAAATATACGTAAATATATCTCCCCGACAACCACCACTACGATATGCATTTCAAACCAGATGGCACCTTTTTTTTTTTTTTTTTGCTCTCAAAGTAAACTGCTGCTGCCACTGGTTCTTGTCTTTACGGATTTTGACCAACAGCAATTCATCAAAATGCTAAATACGTTATATTCTGTCTACAGCATTCAAACATCTGCCGGTTTTCGTGCTGTAGACACTTTCAACGCAAAATCCCTACACATATTCATAGGAAAATGTTATACTTTTAGTCTCGATTTTGTTCAGTTTGGGGTGACCATATTTTATTAGGCTTTATTCTCTGACACCGATTTTTTATTTTATTTTAAAGAAAACGTTGAAAAACCGTACACATCTTTGGAAAATTTTACACTTTTAGTCTCGATTTTGTTCAGTTTGGGGTGACCGTATTTTATCAGGTTTTATTCTCTGACACCGATTTTCTGATTTTAAAGAAAACGTTTTTATCAGTAATTAGGGCACTAACGCTTCCTACTTATGCTACTACACATTCTCAACAATCTCCTCCTTGCAACTGATACTGGCAAAGTCTCTCTCCTCACACTCCTTGATCTGTCTGCAGCCTTCGATACCATTGACCATGGTATTCTCCTTTCTAGACTTTATCATACTTTTGGCATCTCTGACATTGCTCTCTCTTTTTCACTTCGTATTTATCAAACAGAAAACAAACTGTTCTCATCAATGGCACTTACTCTCAACCTGCATACCTGACCTATGGTGTTCCACAAGGATCTGTCCTTGGCCCTGTTCTTTTCACTCTTTACACCTCCCCCCTGTCCACCATCATCAACTCCCACTCTATAAAACACCACTTCTATGCTGATGACACCCAACTTCAAGACAGTGACTCACCTGATAATATACAGCGCCTGTTGACTCGCACCACTGAGTGTTACTCAGACATTAAGAACTGGATGACGTTCAACAAACTTCAGCTTAATGACGACAAGACAGAAGCTATCCTCATTGGCACCCGTCAGAAACTTTCTCAGCTGCCTCCTCTTTCTCTCCCATTATGTAACACATCAGTCCCAATTTCTGATTCAGCTAAAAACCTTGGTGTCTGCATTGACTCTACCCTCTCCATGAACAACTTTGTTTCTCAAACTGCCAGAGCTTGCTACTATCATCTCCATCGTATAAGGCTGATCAGGAAGTATCTCTCTGTCGAAACAACTGCAAAACTCGTTCTCTCCTTCATAATGTCTCGCATTGACTATTGCAATTCACTCCTGTCTGGTCTTCCTGCCTCCACCATTCACATCCTACAGCGCATTCAAAACAATGCTGTACGCCTTGTACTCAAAAAGAAAAAAGCTGACCACATATCTCCTCTCCTGGCACAACTTCACTGGCTCCCTGTAGCAAAGCGCATACAGTACAAACTAGACACCATGTGCTACAAAAGCCTCAATAACGCAGCCCCCGATTACCTGTCAAGCCTACTTGAGATCTATGTTCCCTCACGTACCCTCCGCTCTGCCTCCGATCCTCTGACTTTTCGCTTTCCACGCACTAAGCTCAATACCTATGGTCCACGAGCCTTCTCTGTTTCTGGTCCACTCTCCTGGAACAAACTTCCTCTCTCAGTCCGTCAGCAACCTACTTTTGTCTCCTTCAAGTCCGCTCTCAAAACTCACCTTTTCTCCTCCGCATAAAATCATAACCTCACTCAACCCCCCCCCCCCCCCCCCCCCCCCCCCCCCCCTGTCTGCAGCCTGTCTCCGGTCGGAGGGGAATCACATTGTAATATATAATTGTATATGCTATGCTCTCTATAATTTTCCATTGCTTTTATTCTTGCTTTTATTGCTTTTATTCTTTCTCCCCATTTATAGCCATGCGTGTGTGTGTGTGTGTGTGTGTGTGTGTGTGTGTGTGTGTGTGTGTGTGTGTGTGTGTGTGTGTGTGTGTGTGTGCGTGCGTGCGTGTGTGTGCGTGCGTGCGTGCGTGCGTGCGTGCGTGTGTGTCTGCTTCAGCGCTTAGATTTGATTTTATCAAGATTTTGCGCTATATAAATATTGTAATTATTATTATTATTATTATTTGTTTTCATAACACAGCGTGGTTGTCGCCAGAATGTAAAATGAAAGTATGCTCAGAGTATGCACCTTGTCCAGCCGAGATGTGGTTTCTAAGAAGAATGTTGAGAGTTCCACGGACAGCAAAGAAAACAAACGAGACAGGCTTGATGGAGGCAGACACAAGTAGATCATTCATAAGGAAGATTAGGAAAAGACAGGCAACATTTATAGGCCATTTTATGAGGAAGGGGGATTGGAGCACGGGAAAGCTGGAAGGAAAGAGAGCACCAGGTAGACCCAGGGGGAAGATACAAGACGGACTTGCAGAGTGGCTGGGGACAAAGAGGGTGGAAGAGATGCTTGAGGCAACAAGAGATAGAGACAGATGGAAGTCCATAATCGCCAACGCCATGCGGCAAGGCACCTGATGATGATGATGATGATGATGATACACCTGATCATGCTGAATCCAAAATGGAACTCCACAGCATCATGGCTACCATCATCATTTTCATCATCCTAGCACTGTGAAAATTGGCACCAGATTCTCTGGCACCTTCATACCTGTTTTCATTATCACTTCAGTTTCGGTGGTTTGGAGAAGCAAAATGAGCAGTGTGGGCGTTACTGTTATTGTTGTTTTTAAAGTCCAGCTTAGCCATGTCAGGGCTGTAGCCGCCTCAAAACATACAAAACTCCAACAGGAAAAAATAAAAGAAAATTAAGAACATATATCAATGCATTTGTGCACGTAATCTGAGGACATGCCCCTGACGTGGACCATTCCGTCCAATTTGTCGCACAGGGGATTTAAAAAACATATCTAAATACAAATTTAAGCATATCTAAGGACACCAAAACATAAAGACGGGCCTTCAATTTAGAGCCTAAAATTGTTTCCGCATATCTCACTTCCGTAGAACCAAAAATACACTTAATACATGTACCCCATTATCAATCCTAAGAAAAAGCACGTAAGATCTTATCAAACACATAGAGGTGAATGGACCAGCAAGGCAGAAAATGATAGGAAGAGATGACAGAAAGCAAAGGAACAAGGCAGAAACAAAGAGAGTGACAGAAAAGAGGAAATTTCTAGCACAGAATTTCCAGAAGGTGGGGATACTATTTATACTGAAAGAACCCCAGGCATACCCACGGGGAGGATTTTCTGATAAAAAAAAAACAAACATTTCCTACTCACTCTACACCTATTTTCATAACATGTTGTTATTCACTTATGTAACTTATATGATATCGTATGTGTTAACGTCCCCCCGTGGGGATGCCGATGGCTCTTTCAGTATAAATAGTATTCACACCTTCTGGAAATTCTGTGCTAGAAATTTCCTCTTTCCTGTCACTCTCTTTGTTTCTGCCTTGTTGCCTTCTTTCTGTTATTTCTTCCTATCATTTTGTCTTGCTGGTCCATTCGCCTGTATGTGTTCGATAAAGTCTTACGTACTTTTTCTTAAGATTGATAACTGGGTAAATGTGTTGA
>JAPXFY010000022.1:56360804-56365804 GCA_030674185.1 Monoplex corrugatus
CAAAGAATGCCAGTCAACCAGCTAGCCAAACATTGGGTCACTTGGCAGAGAATGCCAGTCAACCATAGAATGATTGGGTCACTTGGCAAAGAATGCCAGTCAACCATAGAATGATTGGGTCACTTGGCAAAGAATGCCAGTCAACCATAGAATGATTGGGTCACTCTGGCAAGGAATGCCAGTCAACCATAGAATGATTGGGTCACTCTGGAAAAGAATGCCAGTCGACCATAGAATGATTGGATCACTTAGCAAAGATTGCCAGTCAACCATAGAATGATTGGGTCACTTGGCAAAGAATGCCAGTCAACCATACAATGATTGGGTCACTTGGCGAAGAATGCCAGTCAACCATAGAATAAATGCGTCACTTGGCAAAGAATGCCAGTCAACCATACAATGATTGGGTCACTGGCAAAAAATGCCAGTCAACCATACAATCATTGGGTCACTTGGCAAAGAATGCCAGTCAACCATACAATCATTGGGTCACTTGGCAAAGAATCATACAATGATTGGGTCACTTGGCAAAGATTGCCAGTCAACCATAGAATGATTGGGCCACTTGGCAAAGAATGCCAGTCAACCATACAATGATTGGGTCACTTGGCAAAGAATGCCAGTCAACCATACAATGATTGGGTCACTTTGCAAAGAATGCCAGTCAACCATACAATGATTGGGCCACTTGGCAAAGAATGCCAGTCAACCATAGAATAATTGGGTCACTTGGTAAAGAATGCCAGTCAACCATAGAATGATTGGGCCACTTGGCAAAGAATGCCAGTCAACTGTAGAATGATTGGGTCACTAATGGTTGGGTCATGTGGCAAAGAATGCCAGTCAATCGTAGAATGATTGGGTCACTAATGATTGGGTCACTTTGCAAAGAATGCCAGTCACAGATAGAATGATTGGGTCACTTGGCAAAGAATGCCAGTCCACCATAAAATGATTTGGTCACTTGGTAAAGAATGCCAGTCAACCATAGAATGATTGGGTCACTAATGATTGGGTCACATGGCAAAGAATGCCAGTCAACCGTAGAATGATTGGGTCACTAATGATTGGGTCACTTGGCAAAGAATGCCAGTCAACCTTACAATGATTGGGTCACTTGGCAAAGAATGCAAGTCAACCGTAGAATGATTGGGCCACTTGGCATAGAATGCCAGTCAACTGTAGAATGATTGGCTCACTAATAATTGGCTCACTTGGCAAAGAATGCCTGTCAACCATACAATGATTGGGTCACTTGGCAAAGAATGCCAGTCAACCATATAATGATTGGGTCACCTGGCAAAGAATACCAGTCAACCATAGAATGATTGGGTCACTGGCAAAGAATGCCAGTCAACCATAGAACAATTGGGTCACTTGGTAAAGAATGCCAGTCAACGATAGAATGATTGGGTCACTAATGATTGGGTCACTTGGCAAAGAATGCCAGTCAACCATAGAATGATTGGGTCACTTGGCAAGGAATGCCAGTCAACCGTAGAATTATTGGGTCACTAATGATTGGTTCACTTGGCAAATAATGCCAGTCAATCATACAATGATTGGGTCACTTGGCAAAGAATACCAGTCATCCATAGAATGATTGGGTCACTTGGCAAAAATTGCCAGTCAACCATAGAATGATTGGGTCACTAATGATTGGGTCACTTGGCAAAGAATGCCAGTCAACCGTAGAATGATTTGGTCACTTGGCAAAGAATGCCAGTCAACCGTAGAATGATTGGGCCACTTGGCAAAGAATGCCAGTCAACCGTAGAATGATTGGGTCACTAATGATTCGGTCACTTGGCAAAGAATGCCAGTCAACCTAGAATGGGTCACTAATGATTGGGTCACTTGGCAAAGAATGCCACTCAACCGCAGAATGATTGGGTCACTTGGCAAAGAATGCCAGTCAACCATTGAATGATTGGGTCACTTGGCAAAGAATGCCAGTCAACCATAGAATAATTGGGTCACTTGGCAAAGAATGCCAGTCAACCATAGAATGATTGGGTTACTTGGCAAAGAACCATACAATGATTGGTTCACTTGGCAAAGATTGCCAGTAAAAACCATAGAATGATTGGGTCACTTGGCAAAGAATGCCAGTCAACCATACAATCATTGGGTCACTTGGCAAAGAACCATACAATGATTGGGTCACTTGGCAAAGATTGCCAGTCAACCATAGAATGATTGGGCCACTTGGCAAAGAATACCAGTCAACCATAGAATGATTGGGTCACTTGGCAAAGAATGCCTGTCAACCATACAATGATTGGTTCACTTGGCAAAGAATGCCAGTCAACCATACAATGATTGGGTCACTTGGCAAAGAATGCCAGTCAATCATAGAATAATTGGGTCACTTGGCAAAGCCTGATCAGGAAGTATCTCTCTGTCGAAACAACTGCAAAACTCGTTCTCTCCTTCATAATGTCTCGCATTGACTATTGCAATTCACTCCTGTCTGGTCTTCCTGCCTCCACCATTCACATCCTACAGCGCATTCAAAACAATGCTGTACGCCTTGTACTCAAAAAGAAAAAAGCTGACCACATATCTCCTCTCCTGGCACAACTTCACTGGCTCCCTGTATCAAAGCGCATACAGTACAAACTAGACACCATGTGCTACAAAAGCCTCAATAACGCAGCCCCCGATTACCTGTCAAGCCTACTTGAGATCTATCTTCCCTCACGTACCCTCCGCTCTGCCTCCGATCCTCTGACTTTTCGCTTTCCACGCACTAAGCTCAATACCTATGGTCCACGAGCCTTCTCTGTTTCTGGTCCACTCTCCTGGAACAAACTTCCTCTCTCAGTCCGTCAGCAACCTACTTTTGCCTCCTTCAAGTCCGCTCTCAAAACTCATCTTTTCTCCTCTGCATAAAATCCTAACCTCACTCAACCCCCCTCTGCAGCCTGTCTCCGCTCGGAGGGGAATCACTTTGTTTTAATATATAATTGTATATGATGTGCTCTCTGTGGTTTTCCATTGGTTTTATTCTTGCTTTTATTGCTTTTATTCTTTTCTCCCCATTTGTGGCCATGCATGTGTGTGTGTGTGTGTGTGTGTGTGTGTGTGTGTGTGTGTGTGTGTGTGTGTGTGTGTGTGTGTGTGTGTGTGTGTGCGTGTGTGTGCGTGCGTGCGTGTGTGCGTGTGTGTCTTTTCGGCGCTTGGATTTGATTTTGTCGAGATTTGCGCTGTATAAATGTTGTAATTATTATGTATGCATGTGCGTACGTATGTATGTATGTATGTATGTATGTATGTATGTATACGCTTAGATTTATGTATGTATGTATGTATGCATGTATACGCTCAGCTTAGATTTATGTATGTAAGTATGTAAGCATGTATGTATGCATGTATACGCTCATATGTATGTAGGTATGTATGCATGTATACGCTCAGCGCTTAGATTTGGTTTTGTCAAGATTTTGCGCTATATAAATAAAATATATTATTATTATATTAAGAATGCCAGTCAACCGTAGAATGATTGGGTCACTTGGCAAAGAAACACAGTCAACCATAGAATGATTGGGTCATTTGGCAAAGATTGCCAGTCAACCATAGAATAATTGGGTTACTGGCAAAGAATGCCAGTCAACCATACAATGATTGGGTCACTTGGCAAAGAATGCCAGTCAACCATACAATGATTGGGTCACTTGGCAAAGAAACATACAATGATTGGGTCATTTGGCAAAGATTGCCAGTCAGCCATAGAATAATTGGGTCACTGGCAAAGAATGCCAGTCAACTATAGATTAATTGGGTCACTTGGCAAAGAATGCCAGTCAACCGTAGAATGATTGGGTCACCTGGCATAGAATGCCAGTCAACCACAGAATGATTTGGTCACTTGGCAAAGAATGCAAGTCAACCATACAATGATTGGGTGACTTGGCAAAGATTGCCAGTCAACCATAGAATGATTGGGTCACTTGGCAAAGAATGCCAGTCAACCATAGAATAATTGGGTCACTTGGCAAAGAATACCAGTCAACCATAGAATGATCGGGTCACTTGGTAAAGAATGCCAGTCAACCATAGAATGATTGGGTCACTTGGCAAAGAATGCCAGTCAACCATACAATGATTGGGTCATTTGGCAAAGAATACCAGTCAACTGTAGAATGATTGGGTCACTTGGCAAAGAAACACAGTAAACCATAGAATGATTGGGTCATTTGGCAAAGATTGCCAGTCAGCCATATAATAATTGGGTCACTGGCAAAGAATGCCAGTCAACCATACAATGATTGGGTCACTTGGCAAAGAATGCCAGTCAACCATAGAATGATTGGGTCACTTGGCAAAGAAACATACAATGATTGGGTCATTTGGCAAAGATTGCCAGTCAGCCATAGAATAATTGGGTCACTGGCAAAGAATGCCAGTCAACTATAGATTAATTGAGTCACTTGGCAAAGAATGCCAGTCAACCGTAGAATGATTGGGTCACCTGGCATAGAATGCCAGTCAACCACAGAATGATTTGGTCACTTGGCAAAGAATGCAAGTCAACCATACAATAATTGGGTGACTTGGCAAAGATTGCCAGTCAACCATAGAATGATTGGGTCACTTGGCAAAGAATACCAGTCAACCATAGAATAATTGCGTCACTTGGCAAAGAATGCCAGTCAACCATAGAATAATTGGGTCACTTGGCAAAGAATACCAGTCAACCATAGAATGATCGGGTCACTTGGTAAAGAATGCCAGTCAACCATAGAATGATTGGGTCACATGGCAAAGAATGCCAGTCAACCATAGAATAATTGGGTCACTTGGCAAAGAATGCCAGTCAACCGTAGAATGATCGGGTCACTTGGTAAAGAATGCCAGTCAACCATAGAATGATTGGGCCACTTGGCAAAGAATGCCAGTCAACCGTAGAATGATTGGGTCACTAATGATTGGGTCACTTGGCAAAGAATGCCAGTCAACCATAGAATGATTGGGTCACTTCGCAAAGAATGCCA
>JAPXFY010000022.1:56375804-56385804 GCA_030674185.1 Monoplex corrugatus
GATGATAATGAAGGTGATAATTAATAAATAATGATAATGATAACGATGATGATAATATGATAATAATAACAGCAGCAGCAGCAACAACAACACCAACAAGAAAAAGAAGAAGAAGAATGATGATGATGATGATGATGACGATGATGATGATGGTGATGATAATGAAGGTGATAATGAAGGTGATAATAATAATAATGATAACGATGATGATAGTATGATAATAATAACAGCAGCAGCAGCAACAACAACAACAACAAGCATGATGATGATGATGATGATGATGATGATGATGATGATGATGATGATGATGATGATGATGATGATGATGGTGGTGGTGGTGGTGGTGGTGGAGGTGGTGATGATGATGATGATGATGATGGTGGTGGTGGTGGTGGTGGTGGTGGTGATGATGATGATGATGATGATGATGATGATGATGATGATGATGATGATGAGTCCATGTCAATAAGAAGCTCATTGCGGTTTTCATAGCAATATGTTATCATTACATTTCGTATCATGATATTAGCAGACCAGATTTCTAGATCTAGTGAAAATGTTGACGCACATTATTGCAACAAGCATGGTTATTAATCAAGGAAAGAAAACAGATAACGATATAAAATCATTAACAATAATATGTAAAGGAGAAAATCATTTGATGACTGTAGGTCTTTCATACACAAGCACGAAGACACGCACCCACGTCCAGACACACATACATTCCACACACATACATTCGCAAACATATACACACATACATATACAAGCCTGCACGCTCGCACGCACGTACAACACACACATGCACACGCACACATGCTCAAACACCCCCTCCCACACACACACACACACACACACACACACACATGCGCGCGCGCGCGCGCGCATACATGCTCAAACACACACACACACACACACACAAACGCAGACGCCCCCCCCCCCACCCACCCAAACACACATACACACAAAACACACACACGTGCATACACGCGCACCCCCAACCCCCCCCCCCCACACACACACACACACATACACACGCACATATCTTCTGTAGCTATTTCGCATTGTTACAATTTGATTACTTTCTTTTCTTTCAATGAAACACATGTTTACAATGCATAAAGTAACATTATTTGAAATGGAAAGTTAATAAAAACAAAAACAAAAACAAAAAACAAAAAAACAAAAACTTCTTTATCAGATGATGTAGTTTTCGATTCACAGTTCTTTAAACTAATAGGACAACTCTGGAAGACCAGTTTTTGGGGGGGAATAGATTTTTATGTCACATTTTCTACGTCACTTCAGTGGTCACAGAATCTGGAACAATTTTTTTCACAGTGCTAACATGATGCATGACGATGGGGGTGACGATCTTGATGCTGTGGCGTTCCTTTCTGAATTAGAACTTCGTAGCAGGTTGGTTGGTTGGTTGGTCAGTCGCTTACTTTCATGATACATCCTGGTATCAGCCAGGCCTGAGAGATACAGACACCTGCAGTGCTGGTCAGGAAATTCAAGGAACACCCTCAAAGACGCACTTGTAAAGTGCCTGAGACTCGAACTGCGTGGTCCCAGTGTTTCGAGCAAGCCCCATACACGCTCAGCTCTGGATAGGATCCAATCAGGATCGAAATATCTCGCAATGATTTTGACGGGATTGATGGATTTCAAACCCACAACCTTCCACTATTTAGTCCATTGCGGTAACCACTGCACCACGGTCAGTGATACATAGAGGAGTTTGTAAAGATAACATCCTTCATCCAGACCACCGGACCGACCATTTGTGAGGCCTGACCATTCCTGATTACTTAAGAAGGTCTCGAGACTGTTTACCATAGCATCCCTGGAGCCTTCAGGAAACCAGAACAGTTCCTCTTCGCCCATCACGCAGAAGCGGAAGTGTAGTGTCAGGGATCACTTGATGTTTGTTTATAGCCGGGAACTAGTGAGTCACTGCTCTATGTTGCTAATATCAGCATCTATTTGTATATATGTATGCATATTCTTCCGTAAGCGTTGCATGTGCTTTTTCTTCAACCACACCCTCCAGCCCTGTTTGAGGGCAGCAGTTTCCGCGTGTACATAAACAGCCTAGCTGGCTTTTATGTGTATGACTGGTTTGGTTGGTTGGTTGCTTGCTTGCTTATTTGCTTGCGTGCTTGCTGGTTAGTTGGTTGCTTGTTTGCTTGTTCGCTTGCTTGCCTCCTTGCTTGCTTGGTTAGTTGGTCGCTTGCTTACTTGGTTAGTTGCTTAGTTGCTTAGTTGGTTAGTTGCTTGGTTTGTTGGTTGGTTGGTTGGTTGGTAGGTTGGTAGATTGGTTGGTTGGTTGGTTGGTTGGCTGGTTGGTTGATTAGTTGATTAGTTGGCTGGTTGGTTGGTTGGTTGGTTGGTTAGTTGGTTGTCTGGTTAGATGACTGATTGGTTGGTTGTTTGTTGGTTGGCTGGTTAGATGGCTGATTGGTTAGATGGTTGGTTGGCTGGTTAGATGGCTGGTTGTTAGATGGTTGGTTGGCTGGTTAGATGGCTGGTTGGTTGGTTAGATGGTTGGTTGGCTGGTTAGATGGCTGATTGGTTAGATGGCTGGTTGTTAGATGGTTGGTCAGCCGGTTAGATGGCTGGTTGGTTGGTTAGATGGTTGGCAGGTTAGATGGCTGGTTGGTTAGATGGCTGTTTGGCTGGTTAGATGGTTGGCAGGTTAGATGGCTGGTTGGTTAGATGGCTGGTTGGCTGGTTAGATGGTTGGCTGGTTAGATGGTTGGCTGGTTAGATGGTTGGCTGGTTAGATGGTTGGCTGGTTAGATGGTTGGCTGGTTAGATGGTTGGCTGGTTAGATGGTTGGTTGGTTGGTTAGATGGCTGGCTGGTTAGATGGCTGGCTGGTTAGATGGTTGGCTGGTTAGATGGTTGGCTGGTTAGATGGTTGGCTGGTTAGATGGCTGGTTAGTTCGTTGGTTGGCTGGTAGTCTGGTCGGTTGGCTGGTTGGCTGGTTGGTTGGTTGGTTGGTCATTCGGCTGGTTAGATATTTGGTTGGTTGGTTGGCTGGTCGGCTGGTCGGTTGACTGGTTGGTTGGTTGGTTGGTTGGTTGGTTGGTTGGTTGGTTGGCTGGTTGGTCGGTTGGTTGGTTGGTTATTTGCTTGCTTGCTTGCTTGCTTGGCTGGTTGGATGGCTGGTTAGATGACTGGTTGGTTGGTTGGTTGGTTGGTTGGCTGATTGGATGATTTTCGGGACTAGGCGTTATGAGGGGCGATACGGCCATCTTTGTTCCATCACTTCTTTGCCTTCCACAAGCCTGAACAGGGTCAGATAAGCATTTACAACTGGGTGTAGGCCACTTTAGGCTGAAAACTCAAAAAGTGTTTCTCGAACCAGAGTCGAACCCCGTACGCTCGGCTCCAAAGATGGAGCTTAACCACTACGCCAACTAAGCCTGGAACTAGCGCCACTATCGCTACTACTGATATTTACTGCTACTGTGTGTAAGAGAGCACCAGGTAGACCCAGGGAGAAGATGACAGACGGACTTGCAGAGTGGCTGAAGGCAAGGAGGGTGGAAGAGATGCTTGAGGCAACAAGTGATAGAGACAGATGGAGGTCCATAATCGCCAACGCCATGCGGCAAGGCACCTGATGATGATGATGACTGTGTGTAACCAGAAAAAAAACACGAAAAAAAATAAGAACGCGTATATTATACAATAAGACAAAACAGTGCGTTTTTGTGTTTTTTTCTTTGTTTTTTTGTTGTTGTTGTTTTTTGTTTATTTGTTGTTATTGTTGTTGTATCGTTATTATTATTATTGTTGGTGTTGTTGTTGTTGTTGTTGTTGTTATTATTATTATTATTATTGTTGTTGCTGTTGTTGTTGTTGTTGTTTTACCACTCAGGCTTTTGTAACTCATTAGATGGATTGACATATGGACGTCGGTATTTCAGTATCATTGTTTTCTATTATTTCGTTGACGTCGTATGTCATGGCTTAGCTATTTTTATTGGAGCGTTCGTTGGTATGTCTCTCTCCTTGGACTCCTCACCCTATCCACCAGCTTCCTTGCAAATCTTAACCCTTTCACTCCCTCACCCTATCCACCAGCTTCCTTACAAAACTTAACCCTTTGACTCCCTCACCCTATCCACCAGCTTCCTTGCAAAACTTAACCCTTTCACTCCCTCACCCTATCCACCAGCTTCCTTGCAAAACTTGACCCTTTCACTCCCTCACCCTATCCACCAGCTTTTTTACAAAACTTAACCCTTTCACTCCCTCCCCTATCCACCAGCTTCTTTACAAAACTTAACCCTTTCACTCCTTCACCCTATCCACCAGCTTCCTTGCAAAACTTAACCCTTTCACTCCCTCACCCTATCCACAAGCTTCCTTGCAAATCTTAGTCCTTTCACTCCCTCACCCTATCCACCAGCTTCCTTGCAAATCTTAACCCTTTCACTCCCTCACCCTATCCACCAGCTTCCTTGCAAAACTTAACCCTTTCACTCCCTCACCCTATCAACCAGCTTCCTTGCAAAACTTAACCCTTTCACTCCCTCACCCTATCCACCAGCTTCCTTGCAAAACTTAATCGTTTCACTCCCTCACCCTACCCACTTGCTTCCTTGCGGGAACTGGTGGATAGGGTGAGGAAGTTAAGGGTTAAGATTTTACCGCTAGTAGATAGGCTGTGGTGATAAAAGGGTTAATGTCTCCTCTACTTCTTTTTCCTCTTTCTTCTTTGAGTCTACGTATGTCATTTATGTGTGTGTGTGTGTGTGTGTGTGTGTGTGTGTGTGTGGTGTGTGTGTGTGTGTGTGTGTGTGTGTGTGTGTGTGTGTGTGTTGTGTGTGTGTTGTGTGTGTGTTGTGTGTGTGTTGTGTGTGTGTGTGTGTGTGTGTGTGTGTGTGTATGTGTGAGTGTGTGTGTGTGTGTGTGTGTGTGTGTGTGTGTGAGTGAGTGAGTGAGTGAGTGTGTGTGTGTGTGTGAGTGATGATGTGTGTGTGTGTGTGTGTGTGTGTGTGTGTGTGTGTGTGTGTGTGTGTGTGTGTGTGTATGTGTTGTGCGTGCCTGCGTGCGTGCGTGCGCGTGTGTGTGCATACGTGCGTGTCATAATTTCATTGTCGTTATTATGATCACGAAATATGTATGCATATAACTGTTACTACAACGATTATTGTTGTTATCGTTGTTTTTTTGTTGTTGTTATTATTAGGGGTTGACATTGTTGTTTTTGTTGTTATTATTAAGGGTTGACATTGTTGTTATTGTTGTTATTATTAGGGGTTGACATTGTTGTTTTTGTTGTTATTATTAGGGGTTGACATTGTTGTTTTTGTTGTTATTATTAGGGGTTGACATTGTTGTTTTTGTTATTATTAGGGGTTGACGTTGTTTTTGTTGTTATTATTGAGGGTTGACATTGTTGTTTTTCTGGTTATTATTGGGGGTTGATATTGTTGTTTTTGTTGTTATTATTAGGGGTTGACATTGTTGTTTTTGTTGTTATTATTAGGGGTTGACATTGTTGTTTTTGTTGTTATTATTATGAGTTGACATTGTTGTTTTTGTTGTTATTATTAGGGGTTGATATTGTTGTTTTTGTTGTTATTATTGTGGGTTGACATTGTTGTTTTTGTTGTTATTATTGTGGGTTGACATTGTTGTTTTTGTTGTTATTATTAGGGGTTGACATTGTTGTTTTTGTTGTTATTATTAGGGGTTGACATTGTTGTTGTTTTTGTTGTTATTATTAGGGGTTGACATTGTTGTTTTTGTTGTTATTATTGGGTTGATATTGTTGTTTTTGTTGTTATTATTGGGGGTTGACATTGTTGTTGTTGTTGTTGTTATTATTAAGGGTTGACATTGTTGTTTTTGTTGTTATTATTAGGGGTTGATATTGTTGTTTTTGTTGTTAATATTAAGGGTTGATATTGTTGTTTTTGTTGTTATTATTAGGGGTTGACATTGTTGTTTTTGTTGTTATTATTAGGGGTTGACATTGTTGTTTTTGTTGTTATTATTAGGGGTTGACATTGTTGTTTTTGTTGTTATTATTAGGGGTTGACATTGTTGTTTTGTTGTTATTATTAAGGGTTGATATTGTTGTTTTTGTTGTTATTATTAAGGGTTGATATTGTTGTTTTGTTGTGTTATATTTAGGGGTTGATATTGTTGCTTTTGTTGTTATTATTGGAGGTTGACATTGTTGGTTTTGTTGTTATTATTAGGGGTTGATATTGTTGTTGTTGTTATTATTAGGGGTTGACATTGTTGTTTTTGTTGTTATTGTTGGGGGTTGATATTGTTGTTTTTGTTGTTATTATTGGGGGTTGATATTGTTGTTTTTGTTGTTATTATTAGGGTTGATATTGTTGTTTTTGTTGTTATTATTAGGGGTTGACATTGTTTGTTTTTGTTGTTATTATTAGGGGTTGATATTGTTGTTTTGTTGTTATTATTAGGGAGTGATATTGTTGTTTTTGTTGTTATTATTGGGGGTTGATATTGTTGTTTTTGTTGTTATTATTAGGGGTTGATATTGTTGTTTTTGTTGTTATTATTAGGGGTTGACATTGTTGTTTTTGTTGTTATTATTAGGGGTTGATATTGTTGTTTTTGTTGTTATTATTAGGGGTTGACATTGTTGTTTTTGTTGTTATTATTAGGGGTTGACATTGTTGTTTTTGTTGTTATTATTAGGGGTTGATATTGTTGTTTTTGTTGTTATTATTAGGGGTTGATATTGCTGTTGTTGTTATTATTAGGTGTTGACATTGTTGTTTTTCTTGTTATTATTAGGGGTTGACATTGTTGTTTTTGTTGTTATTATTGGGGGTTGATATTGTTGTTTTTGTTGTTATTATTGGGGGTTGACATTGTTGTTTTTGTTGTTATTATTGGGGGTTGATTTTGTTGTTTTTGTTGTTATTATTGGGGGTTGATATTGTTGTTTTGTTGTTATTATTAGGGGTTGACATTGTTGTTTTTGTTGTTATTATTAGGGGTTGACATTGTTGTTTTCGTTGTTATTATTAGGGGGTTGACATTGTTGTTTTGTTGTTATTATTAAGGGTTGATATTGTTGTTGTTGTTATTATTATTATTATTATTACATGAATAAACGCCTTTCCATAAAATGCTCAACGCGTTTTACATAAAATCTTAATTAAAACATGCATTACAAATAGAAGCTGAATAAGACATTTAACTAATTAAAACAAATCAGAGAGCATACAAAGATATTCCAACATATCATGTTCACGTTCACAACACACACACACACACACACACACCACACGCACACACACACACACACACACACACACACACACACACACACACACACACACACACACACCACACACACACACACACACACCCTCACACCCATACACACACACAAAAATTAAAATTAAAATATATAATCAGAAGAATAAACTTAAAAAACACCAATAAGAGACACAGTCATGCCAAGGACTAGAAAAGGTTAAAAACAGTCATTTTGTACTTCAGCACCAATGCCGTGGAAGTTACTCTGCAACCAGATACTTTTGAAAAAGATGGGTTTTAAGTTCCTTTCTGAAGGTTAAGTAACTTTGTTATTATTATTAGGGGTTGACATTGTTGTTTTTGTTGTTATTATTAGGGGTTGATATTGTTTTTGTTGTTATTATTGGGGGTTGACATTGTTGTTTTTGTTGTTATCATTAGGGGTTGACATTGTTGTTTTTGTTGTTATTATTAGGGGTTGATATTGTTGTTTTTGTTGTTATTATTGGGGGTTGACATTGTTGTTTTTGTTGTTATCATTAGGGGTTGACATTGTTGTTTTTGTTTTTATTATTCGGGTTGATATTGTTGTTTTTGTTGTTATTATTGGTGGTTGACATTGACATTGTTGTTTTTGTTGTTATTATTAGGGGTTGACATTGTTGTTTTTGTTGTTATTATTGGGGGTTGATATTGTTGTTTTTGTTGTTTTTATTGGGGGTTGACATTGTTGTTTTTGTTGTTATTATTGGGGGTTGATATTGTTGTTTTTGTTGTTATTATTGGGGGTGATATTGTTGTTTTTGTTGTTATTATTATTGGTTGATATTGTTGTTTTTGTTATTATTATTGTTGGTTGATATTGTTGTTTTTGTTGTTATTATTAGGGGTTGACATTGTTGTTTTTGTTGTTATTATTAGGGCTTGATATTGTTGTTTTTGTTGGTATTATTAGGGGTTGATATTGTTGTTTTTGTTGTTATTATTAGGGGTTGACATTGTTGTTTTTGTTGTTATTATTAGGGGTTGATATTGTTGTTTTTGTTGTTATTATTAGGGGTTGATATTGTTGTTTTTGTTGTTATTATTAGGGGTTGACATTGTTGTTTTTGTTGTTATTATTAGGGCTTGATATTGTTGTTTTTGTTGGTATTATTAGGGGTTGATATTGTTGTTTTTGATGTTATTAAGGGTTGACATTGTTGTTTTTGTTGGTATTATTAGGGGTTGATATTGTTGTTTTTGTTGTTATTATTAGGGGTTGATATTGTTGTTTTTGCTGTTATTAAGGGTTGACATTGTTGTTTTTGTTGTTATTATTAGGGGTTGACATTGTTGTTTTTGTTGGTATTATTAGGGGTTGATATTGTTGTTTTTGTTGTTATTATTAGGGGTTGATATTGTTGTTTTTGCTGTTATTAAGGGTTGACATTGTTGTTTTTGTTGTTATTATTAGGGGTTGACATTGTTGTTTTTGTTGTTATTATTAGGGGTTGATATTGTTGTTGTTGTTGTTATTAGGGGTTGACATTGTTGTTTTTGTTGTTATTATTGGGGTTGACATTGTTGTTTTTGTTGTTATTATTGGGGGTTGACATTGTTGTTTTTGTTGTTATTATTAGGGGTTGACATTGTTGTTTTTGTTTTTATTATTAGGGGTTGACATTGTTGTTTTTGTTGTTATTAAGAGTTGACATTGTGGTTTTTGTTGTTATTGTTAGGGGTTGACATTGTTGTTTTTGTTGTTATTATTGGGGGTTGACATTGTTGGTTTTCTTGTTATTATTGGGGGTTGATATTGTTGTTTTTGTTGTTATTAAGGGTTGACATTGTTGTTTGTGTTGTTATTATTGGGGGTTGACATTGTTGTTTTTGTTGTTATTATTGGGGGTTGACATTGTTGTTTGTGTTGTTATTATTAGGGGTTGATATTGTTGTTGTTATTATTAGGGGTTGATATTGTTGATTTTGTTGTTATTATTGGGGGTTGACATTGTTGTTTTTATTGTTGTTGTTAAGGGTTGATATTGTTGTTTTTGTTGTTATTATTAGGGGTTGACATTGTTGTTTTTGTTGTTATTATTAGGGGTTGACATTGTTGTTTTGTTGTTATTATTAAGGGTTGATATTGTTGTTTTTGTTGTTATTATTAAGGGTTGATATTGTTGTTTTTGTTGTTATATTTAGGGGTTGATATTGTTGTTTTTGTTGTTATTATTGGGGTTGATATTGTTGTTTTTATTGTTATTATTAGGGGTTGATATTGTTGTTTTTGTTGTTATTATTAGGGGTTGACATTGTTGTTTTTATTGTTATTATTAGGGGTTGACATTGTTGTTTTTGTTGTTATTATTGGGGGTTGACATTGTTGTTTTCGTTCTTATTATTAGGGGTTGATATTGTTGTTTTTGTTGTTATTATTAGGGGTTGATATTGTTGTTTTTGTTGTTATTATTAGGGGTTGATATTGTTGTTTTTGTTGTTATTATTGGGGGTTGACATTGTTGTTTTCGTTCTTATTATTAGGGGTTGATATTGTTGTTTTTGTTGTTATTATTAGGGAGTGATATTGTTGTTTTTGTTGTTATTATTAGGGGTTGATATTGTTGTTTTTGTTGTTATTATTAGGGGTTGACATTGTTGTTTTTGTTGTTATTATTGGGGTTGACATTGTTGTTTTGTTGTTATTGTTAGGGGTTGACATTGTTGTTTTTGTTGTTATTATTGGGGT
>JAPXFY010000022.1:56393304-56400804 GCA_030674185.1 Monoplex corrugatus
TCGGAAATAGCCAGAAGAATCGGCCGAGCCAAAACAGCAATCAAGAAGATGAAAAGCATTCTTACTAGCAGATGCCTGTCAATTAACATCAGGAAGAGAGTTCTTGAATGTTATGTAGAACCGATACTGTTATAAAGTTGTGAGGCGTGGACAGTCAACAATCAAAGCCAGAACAAGATTGAGGCAGCTGAAATATGGTTTCTAAGTAGAATGTTGAGAGTTCCATGGACAGCAAAGAAAACAAACGAGACAGTCTTGATGGAGATAGACACAAGAAGATCATTGATAAAGAAGACTAGGAAAAGACAAGCAACGTTTACATGACAGTTTACGAGGAAAGGGGAATTAGAGTGCCTTGTCACAACAGGAAAGCTGGAGGGAAAGAGAACGCCAAGTAGACCAACGGAGAAAATATTGCACGGACTTGCAAGGTGGCTGAGGACAGAGAGAGTTGGGAGATGTACTTGCAGCGACAAAGGATAGACTCATATAAAGGGCCATGATCGCTAACGCCATGTGGCAGGGCACTTGATGATGATGATGATGATGAATAATTCTATTTTCAGACCATGTGTTTTAGCATTTTGTAGTCAGTGAATAAAGTCCCCCATAAGGAAGGCTGGTGAATCGCCGAAAATTGGGAAATATTTACGTCGTTTTATTGTCTTTTCTGTGCACATGCTGCTTCATGACTCACTGTCTCTGTCTCTGATAAAGAAGACTAGGAAAAGACAAACAACATTTATATGACATTTTATGAAGAAAGGAGAATTAGAGTGCCTAGTCACAACATGAAAGCTGGAAGGAAAGAGAGCACCAGGTAGACCCAGGAAGAAACTATTGGACGGACTTGCAGGGTGGCTGAGGACAGAGAGGGTGGGAGATGTACCTGCAGCGACAGGGGATGGATTCGTGTGAAAGGCCATGATCGCCAACGCCATGCGGCAGGGCACATGATGATGATGACGAGGAGAAGGAATTTTCTCGACGTCCGTTGCTTTCAGGAGAAAGCTGGTTGAACATTTTGTTCCTTTGTCCCGTGGACTGAGGTGCACAACTCTGTCCACTTCATGTCAAGTTCCATTCTGTCTGAAGGTTCTTCAGTGTCACCGTGACCTTGAGAAATAAAAAAAAACCCTGGATTTTCTGTCATCATCATCATCATCATCATGTGCCCTGCCGCATGGCGTTGGAGATCATGGCCCTCACACGAATCTATCCCTTGTCGCTACAAGTACATCTCCCCCTGTCTGTCCTCAGCCACCTGCAAGTCCGTGCTGTAACTCTCAATTTCCCAAATAATCTTTCTCTTGGCATCGCTGTAGTTTTATAATTTCCCAAATCACTTTTCTTCCTGGATCACCTGGTGTTCTCTTCCTCGCTTTCTGTTGTGACCATTCTGTAATCAATTTTGCATGAAATGGAGATCGTTAATGGCTTGACATTTTATTCCTTACAAATATGATTCTCATTGTTGTGACCTACATATCTGATAGCGTCTAACTGGAGGCATGAGAAGCTTAGCGTTACCTGAGAGAAAAGAACGTTTAGGAAACTGAGAAGAGCTTTAGTCTCATTTCGGTTTCATTCTCAGATGACGTCTCTCGCTCGGAACGAATTCCATATGCACTGACGTCACAGGCGCCTTGTATAGTGATCACGGCACAAGCCTTAAGCCCTGCAATAAACCATGAGCTGGCCGGGTCCTGAGGCCCTCCTAGCCTTGTTTTATCTAGTCTATATTTTATATTGGTATTGTATCAGCCTATCACTGGAATAATCTTGGTGAGAAGAGTTTTTGTGATGCCACTGAGGTCTATGACCCTTGAGAAACTGAGATCTTTAACGATGCCAGAGAGAAGAGGTAATTTAGGAAACAGAGAAAAGCAATAGCGATGCTGAAGAGAAAGTGTTATTTTGGAAATGGATAGATCTACAGCAATGCCAAAGGAAAAAAAAAAAGATGGATGGAAATCTGAGAAGAGTGTGTCGGCGCTAAAGAGAAAGGGACATTTGGGAAACTGAAAAGAGCTTTAGCAATGCTAAAGAGAAAAGGTTCTTTGTGAAATTGAGGACAGCTTTAGCTATGCTAAAGAGATCTAAAACAAGTGTGACTTCCCGCGTTCAAGCAAACAGGAACCAGAAAAAATAAAAACGAAAAAAGAATCAGAACGCGTATTTAATACAACCAGACAAGACAGGCGCAAAATTTTAGGCCAACTGGCCTTTGTCAAGCGTTTAAATTAAAAGTCCTTTTCTCCCACTGGACGAAGCAGCAGGGAATTTCAGTTTTTTTCTCCTAGTTTTTGTATTTGGTGTTTGTTCGTTTGTGATCTTACTCTACGCTTGACAAAGGCCAGTTGGCCGAAAATTTGCGCCTGTCTTGTCTGGTTGTATTAAATACGCGTTCTGATTCTATTTTCATATTTTACTGGTTCCTGTATGCTAAAGAGAAAAAAGACATTTTGGAAAATGAGGAGATTGAACGATGCATAAGAGAAGAAGTAACCGCCATTGGGAAACTATGGAAGCTTTAGCAATGCTAAAAAGATTACTCACAATTGGGAAACAGGAGAATTTAAAAAAAGGACATTTGGGAAACTAAGAGAGCTTTGAAGATGCTAAAGAGGAAAGATCGACGACATTTGGGAATGCGGGCCCCAGTAGTACAGTTGGTTTAAGTGTCGGATTCACATGCTAAAGGTTGTGGGTTCGAATCCCGGTGTGCGCTACATTAAAACTGGCCTTCTCACTGTACCATCTTAACATCAGTGTTGTTCTGGTGGTGTCGGTATAGGATTAGATAAGTCCCAGTATTAAAACTGGCCTTGTCACTGTCTCATCTTAACACAGTTGTTCTGGTGGTGTCAGTGTAGGATTAGATAGGTCCCCCTTCCCCCACTTCCCTGGGATGGTTATCTCCTTCGGCCATATCACCTGAGGGGGTGTCGACGTAAAAACTGAACCTAATCAATCAATCAATCATTTCGGAAACCTTTCACTCAAGATTTTCCCTGAAATCCAGACATCCTCCGCTTTCACAAGCCGACAGAC
This sequence comes from Monoplex corrugatus, assembly GCA_030674185.1. Taxonomy (NCBI): domain Eukaryota; kingdom Metazoa; phylum Mollusca; class Gastropoda; order Littorinimorpha; family Ranellidae; genus Monoplex; species Monoplex corrugatus. Next base: position 56,396,359 of record JAPXFY010000022.1, read on the forward strand.
ACACAGGAGACATACAGACAGACAGAAAGACAGACAGACAGACAGGAGACAGACAGACAAACAGACAGGAGACAGACAGACAGACAGGAGACGGACAGACAGAAGACGGACAGACAGACCGGAGACAGACAGGAGACAGACAGGAGACAGACAGACAGGAGACAGACAGACAGGAGACAGACAGACAGGAGACATACCGACAGACAGACAGACAGACAGAAAGACAGACAGGAGACAGACAGACAGACAGACAAAAGACAGACAGGCAGGCCGACAGACAGACAGACAGGAGACAGACAGACAGACAAAAGACAGACAGGCAGGCCGATAGACAGACAGACAGACAGACAGGCAGGCAGACAGCCAGACAGACAGACAGACAGATAGATAGACAGACAGACAGGAGACAGGCAGACAGACAGACAGACAGACAGACAAGAAGGCAATAAGCAAAACGTTCTAGATACTCAGACAATCTGTTGGCCGTGCCGTCCATACCTACACCGTTCATCAGCTCGGTCAATTAGGACGTCAGCAATGGCGTCTGCCCAGCTCAACAAACACCGACCCTGCCGATAACGATCATGGTCCAGACGCCTGGTCAGTGCTGTATGGACAACTGTTACGTCCAGTCTGGACCCGTCTGCCTATCTAGGTAGGTGATTAACCCTTTGACTCCCGCACCCTATCCATCAACTGCAAAAACTTAACCCTTTGACTCCCTCACCCTATCCATCAACTGCAAAAACTTAACCCTTTGATTCCCGCACCCTATCCATCAACTGCAAAAACTTAACTCTTTGACTCCCTCATCCTTTCCACCAGCTTCCTGCAGGAAGCTGGTGGAAAGGGTGAGGGAGTCAAAGGGTTAAGTTTTGCTTTGCTGGCATGTTTGACAATGCACAATGCAATGGAAAGGGTGAGGGAGTCAAAGGGTTAAGTTTTTGCTGGTATGCTTAACAATGCAGGACGGGTGGAAAGGGTGCGGAATCAAAGGGTTAAGTTTTTGCTTTGCTGGCATGTTTGACAATGCAGAATGCAGTGGAAAGATTGCGGGAGTCAAAGGGTTACGTTTTTGCTTGGCTGGTATGCTTGACAATGCAGGACGCTGGTGGAAAGGGTGCGGGAGTCAAAGGGTTAAGTTTTTGCGTTGCTACTATGCTTGACAACGCAAGACGCTGGTGGACAGGGTGTGGGAGTCAAAGGGTTAAGTTTTTGCTTTGCTGGTATGCTTGTCTATGCAGGACGCTGGTGGAAAGGGTGAGGGAGTGAAAAGGTTAAGTTTTTGCTTTGCTAGTATGCTTGACAATGCAGGACGCTGGTGGACAGGGTGCGGGAGTCAAAGGGTTAAGTCTGGATGAGCCGAGAGATGCTTAGTCTACGAACGAACCGATGCACACAGTGCAAAATGTGAATTCCAACTTCCATGGGAATGCCACGGCCTCTTTCAATGTCAATATCTTTTGGAAATTCTGTGCTAGAAATTGTTTTTGTTTTTTTTAAACCTGCACATAAACCAGTGCGCAGGCCAGTCCTGAAGTCTTATCTCATCATCATCATGTGCCCTGCCGCATGGCGTTGGCGATCATGACCCTCCATATGCATCTATCCCATGTCGCCGCAAGCACATCTTCCACCCTCTCTGTCCTCAGCCACCCTGTAAGTACGTCCAATATTTGAGGTCCTACCTGGCTTGTGGGTTTTGAATCTTGCCATGCGACAGATAGATCATCATCATCATTATCAGGTGCCCTGCCCCATGGCGTTGGAGATTATGGACTTCCATCTGTCTCTATCACTTGTTGCCTCAAGCATCTCTTGTCCCCAGCCATTCTTCAAGTCCGTCCAGTATCTTCTCCCTGGGTCTACCCGGTGCTCTCTTTCCCTCCAGCTTTCCCGTTGTGACCAGGTGCTCCAATTCCCATTTCCTCATAAAATGGCCTATATATGTTGCCTGTTTTTTCCTAATCTTCCTTATGAATGATCTACTTGTGTCTGCCTCCATCAAGACTGTCTCGTTTGTTTCTTTGCTGTCCATGGAACTCTCAACATTCTTCTTAGAAACCACATCTCAGCTGCCTCAATCTTGTTCTGGCTTTGCTTGTTGACTGTCCACGCCTCGCAGCCGTACAACAACAGGCCAGGTCCTGATGTCCTATCCAGCCTATGAATTTTGTATCTTGCCTTGGTAGATAAGATCCAGAAGATCAACACAAGCAAGCTGCACATGACCCGTGAGTGGCCAGGTCTTGAGTCCTACCTAGCCTGTAAGCCTAGCACATGCACAGTGAGCTGTGAACCAGCCGGTTTAAGTCCTACCTAGTCTGTGGGAACTAGTCCAGCCGGAGGATTGAACCCACACCCTGTGTTATAAGCATGGGTCCCTGGCAACGGAGCTACTGGAAGTTACAACTACAGTTTTTGGTACAGTGACGTGGACATACTCAAGTGTGACAGAGTGGCTACGCAATCTAAAACTGAGTTGGCAGACGTAGCACCACCGTTACACTCCAGCTTGTAAAACAGCTGTTTGAAGACGAGAGAGAGAGAGAGAGAGAGAGAGAGGAGAGAGGGAGGGAGAGAGAGGACAGGACAGAGAGAAGACAGAGAACAGAGAGACAGAGAGAGACAGACAAGACAGAAGACGAGAACAGAGACAGAAGACGAGAGACGCAAAGACAGAGACAGAGAGACACGGAGAGAGAGAGAGAGAGAGACAGACAGACAGACAGACAGACAGACAGAAAAACAGAGACAGAGAGAATAAGAGACAGAGATAGAGTTGTGTGTGTGCGTCTGTACGAATGTGTGTGTGTTCGTTCGTTATTTCTTTTAACGTTTATTCACATAAGTGCTTTTAGACGAAAAAAAAGTCAAGTAAATAAATAAATAAATAAAAATGAATATATAAAAATAAATAAATAAATAGATAAATAAATAAATAAATAAATAAATAAGATAAAGAGGTGTCTATGGGGTGAACGAATCTATGAAATCATAAAGACATTGTACCAATAAGGTAACATCAAACAAATTAACACACAAGAAAAAAAACAAACCAAACATTAGAACGGTCAGGTTTCATCAGATTTTCAGGGTTGTGTGCATTCGTGCATGCATGCGTGCGTGTGTGTGTGTATACGTGTATGTGTATGTGTGCGTGTGTGTGTGTATGTGTGTGTGCGTGTGTGTGTGTGTGTGTGTGTTTGTCTCTGTGTGTGTGTGTGTGTGTGTATGTGTATGTGTGTGTGTATGTGTGTGTGTATGTGTATGTGTATGTGTGCGTGTGTGTGTGTATGTGTGTGTGTGTGTGTGTATGTGTGTGTGCGTGTGTGTGTTGTATGTGTGTGTGTGTGAGTGTGTGTGTGTGTGTGTGTGTGTGTGTGTGTGTGTGTGTGTGTGTGTGTGTGTGTGTGTGTGTGTGTGTGTGTGTGTGTGTGCTGTGAGCATGTTACGTCTTGTGCTTTCGTGTGACAAGTCATCTGTTATTATCTGGTGATGTAGAAGGGATAGAAGAGGACTGTATTGTCGAATTTAAAGCTTGTTACAGTCGAAAAAAAAAAGGAGTAGGTGGGGTTACAGGTATAAAACAATCGGGCTGAATCAAAGAAAACGACTGTGCAGTAAATGCCTAGCAATGTGTAAATACAGAGTGAAATCAGTATGTCTGTGTTTTAAATTTGCAAATCATGCAGGGAAATAAGATGGCATTTGCTGACAACACAAAAGGTGTTTAACTGTTATATAATCATTACAGATACATTTTATGGTTTTACTGAATTTAGTTCGAAGTGAGTTGAGAGATAATCTGTAAGCTAAAGTTATCTCTAGTCTTGTAAAAAACTCTGGCAATTTACAATGAAGGGCGAAGGTCACGTTGAGCTTTTACTTTGTTTTTCTAATTTAGCATTCATTTCATGTTCAGAGAGTGGTAAATCAAGTTCAGTACTGTAAGCCCTTTTCAATGCTGCACTTGTAGCTATTCTGTCGACCCGATCATTATGTATGATACCACAATGTGACGGGATCCAACAAAAAGTAACTTGTGTATTATTTGTTATTAAACAATGAATTAGAAATTTTATCTCAAATATTAACGTACTATTTACTTTATATTCGCAACTTTTAGGATTGTAATGCAGTTTACGAATCTACACATAATAGGATATTCAATAAAGTTATGGGTAGATCTACTATATATTAGGATGGAAAACTAATTCAGAAGTGAAGATTGAATGTCCCTGTCCTAAAGAGTAAGCCTTTTCTACTTTAAATTTAGTAATTAGAAACAGCGCCTGTTTTACCATCATCTAGAACAGAGCCATCAGTTAATATTTTTAAGTAATGTGAATATTTTTTATGTAATGTGATAGAACATCAATTGCTAACAAGTGTGGATTATATCTTTTGTCAAGTCAGTATCAGTGTAGTTGATATCAAATATAG
>JAPXFY010000022.1:56405804-56423304 GCA_030674185.1 Monoplex corrugatus
ACGTCTCCGCGCTCGGAATGAATTCCATATGCACTATCATCACAGGTGCCGTGCGATGGAGAAAATCTAGAATGATCATGGCACAAGCCTTAAGCCTGCACATAAACCCACGAGCTGGCCAGGTCCTGAGGTCCTGCCTAGATAGTTCCATAACCCTGGGGTCGAAGGGGAGTGAGGTGACAGAGACCTCAACTTTTCCCGAGGCCAGCACCACGAGGGCGGGGCCCATCCCCTCTCTCTCGATTCAAATTCGGTCTTTTTTTTTTCAAGTAAGACTTGAGAAGGCAAGAAGGCTAACTGGTCTTCAAGGGGTGGGACCTGGAAAATCAACCTCTCTCTCCAATGTTTTTATGCCAAGGCAGCCGGGCAATGACATCTAACTTTGGTGCCTAATGAAATGAAACAATCTGTGATACGTCAAACTTTGTGTATTTATGATTATGTGGTGTGTCAAAGTTCACGTTTGGAATGACGGAAAAGAACAGTATGAACAAGTCACCGATCATTAGTTTGGAATTTGGGGTGTGAAGTTTGTTCGAGAAAGATTCATCGCGACCGGGCAAATCCGTATACTCTCCGCACTAATCTATCAGCATATATCTGGCCGACACCTCGAGTTTACGCAAAAATTCTCTGACGCTGGCAAGGTCTTGTGATGGGGAAAGTGAAAAGCGACCTCTGAAACACTAAGCTGACACCACAAGAACGATGGAAAACATTGAGATTGGCAGCCAACAGGCCAACAGGCTAGGATTGAACCCAAGATATCCTATCGTGAATCCAAGGTTCTTCGAAAGAATTGTCGGCCTCTTACATCTCAGGAGATGATAGTCTGCACCAGGAGGCGTTGTGGTCATGACGTGCACTTTCTGCTGTGGCTGTGCAGGCCGATTCTTGAGTGGCAATCTCTGTCACATCTGCCACATACAAATTGAGTCGCTGTTGTTTGGTTTCTGGAACGTTGCTTCCGAAGAGCCCTTTTCTCATCTGCGCTTTCTGCTCTCCTCCTCTCCGCATTCACAACACCTTGCTGAACGGCTGTCCTCCATGCTGCCCTGTCTTCCGCCAGTCTCCCAAGAGCCTGGGTCAATCCCTGAGCTTCTAAGGTCCCTTTTGCATGCGTCTACATGGAAAGAATTACTATGATTATTATTAGTGTCCACAGCTGTCAGCGCACGATCTTTTGTGTTCGGATTTAGAAACCACATCAGACAGTTGTGTCTCTTTTCAACTTCAGTTTCAGTTTCTCAAGATAACGTCTCCGCGCAAGAAACAGATTCCATATGCGCTGAAGCCACTTATGCCATGTGATGGAGAAGATCCAAAATGATCATGACACGAGCAAAATACAAAACAAACGGGACAGTCTTGAAGGAGGCAGACACAAGAAGATCATTATTAAAGAAGATCAGGAAATGACAAGTAATATTTGTAGGACATTTTATGAGGAAGGAGAAATGAGAGCACCTGGTCATTGAAAAAGAAGATTAGGAAAAGACAAGCAACATTTATAGGACATTTATGAGGAAGAGAAATGAGAAATGGTCACAACAGGAAAGCTGGAGAAAAGAGAGCACCAGGTAGACCCAGGGAAAAATATTGGACGGACTTGCAGAGTGGCTGAGGACAGAGAGGGTGGAAGATGTACTTGAGGCAACAAGGGATAGAAACATATGGAGGGCCATGATCGCCAACGCCATGTGGCAGGGCACATGATGATGATGATGATGATGATGATGATGATGATGATGATGATGATGATGATGATGATGATGATGATGATGAGAAACCATAACAAGCTTGTGCATAACCATATGCGTTGGCAAGGTCCTGAGGTTCTTCATAGCACTTGGTTTTTATAGAGTCATGGTTTGGGGTTCAGCTCTTTGGAGGGCCATATTTTCTCTACGTAAACCGACTCAAGAAGATCGTTGATAACATATTGGACAGACTTGCAGGGTGGCTGAGGACAGAGAGGGTGGAAGATGTACTTGTGGCAACAAGGGATAGATGCATATGGAGAGCCATGATCGCCAACGCCACGCGGCAGGGCACATGATGATGATGATGATGAAACCGACTCAAGATCTGATATCTCCACTTCAATCCCCAGCCTGCACTATTACAAGTTGGTCTGTTCACTGTCTGATATTGATGTTTCCATCGTTCTGTTGAAGCCAGCTTAGTGTTTCATATGTCCCTCCCCCACCATCCCCATTTCAAGACTTTGCCAGTGCATCGGGTTTTATACAGTGGCGCCCCCAAGTCGAATCTATTGGTTCCTGGGCCATTCGACTTGAGAATATTCTAGTTGGGAGGCAAATTTTCCCATTAAAATAAAAGTAAAAAGCATTAATTCTTTCAGGCCCCAAATCCCCATATTTATTTTACATTTTTATGGGTTTCTGTTGTGCCTGTGGCCAGATAACTGCAATATAAGTACAATGGCAAGCAGAGATTGACTTTAATAAAGCAGAAAAGACTAAATACTAAATACTTTGCACTTTCTTGGGAGCCATACTGAGGGCTAATTTGAAGAAGAAATGCAAAAAAAAAAAAAAAAATGTCAGCAACATAGAGGATGTTAGTGCACGGACGGGGGAGTGAGCGGACTGGCGGGCAGCGCGCGCCTCAGGTCCTGGCTTGTTGCCAGACGTTCGAGATGGGAGTGAGATTCGACATGGGAGGCGAAATTTCCCGAATGTTCGTTCGACATGGGAAAATTGACTTGGGGGGGTACCACTGTACAGACTCAAGAGTATCAGCAGAAGTGTGTATATATTTGGGTGGAGGTATATGGAATTGTCTGATTGCACAAGAATCGCTCTTGAACAACTCCAAATTCCAGCCAAGGAGGTGATTAATAAGTGTATTGTTGATGTATCGCCAAATGTACAGAGGAATTACGCGCCTTCACCAGACCTTGATATCTGCAATCTGAATTAGTGTGGCCGCTAGTGTGTACAAAACGGTTGTGGATGCCAGCAGTTCCTGGCGTGAGTGTTGGTGTTGTTGTGTCAAGACGTGTAGCCAACAGTAAGGTTAATGTCCTCCCTAAGGCCACCCGTTGTTTTGTCTGGGTCTTTGGGACTGATCACACGGGGAAGTTAATATCAATAATAATAATAATAATGATAATATTACAATAATAGTAATAGTAATAACATTAATGATAATAATAGTGATAATGATAATAACAACAATACATAATAATAATAATAATAATATAATGATAAATAATACTAGAATAATAAAAACAATAATAATAATAATGATGATGATGATATATAATAATAATAATAATAATAATAATAAATAATAATAATATATAATAATAATAATAATATAATAATAAAATAATAATAATGTGCCCTAACGCTTGGCATTGGCGATCATGGCCCTCCATACGAATCTATCCCTTGTCGCTGCAAGTACATCTTCCACCCTCTTTCCTCAGCCACCCTGCAAGTAAGACGAAGAAAGAAGAAGAAGAAGAAGAAGAAGAAGAAAGAAGATGTTGATAATAACAATAACAATGATGGTGATGATGATGATGATAGTAATGATAATGAAACTATAATGATTACAGTATTCTTACCCACTAAATCTTGACAATTCAAACCAAAGCACACTCACGTACCAGGCATACGCATGCAATCGACAAAGACCACCTTACAATACACAGACTGAGGGAAAGAAGTAAACCTGCACATTAACCCTTTGACCGCTGCACCCCGTCCACCACCATCCTGCATCGTCAACTATGCTAGCAAAGCAAAAACTTAACCCTTCGACTCCCTCACCCTGTCCACCAGCTTCCTGCAAAGCAAAAACTTAAGCGTTCGACTCCTTCACCCTATCCACCAGCTTCCTGCAAAGCATAAACATAAGCGTTCGACTCCTTCACCCTATCCACCAGCTTCATGCAAAGCAAATTACCTTCGACTCCCTCACCCTGATCCACCAGCTTCCTGCAAAGCATAAACATAAGCGTTTCGACTCCTTCACCCTATCCACCAGCTTCATGCAAAGCAAAAACTAACCTTCAACTCCTTACCCTATCCATCAGTTCTGCAACTGTTCGGTCCCTACCCTATCCACCAGCTTCCTGCAAGCAAAAACGCAGCCGTTCGACTCCCTCACCTATCCACCAGCTTCCTGAAAAACGAAAATTTAGCATTTGACTCCCTCACCCTATCAACCAGCTTCCTGCAACCATTTAAACTCCCTCACCTTATCCACCAGCTTCCTGCACGAAGCTGGTGGATAGGGTGAGAGAGTCGAAGAGTTAGTTTTTTGCAGTTGGCGGACAGGGTGTGGAAGTCAAACGGTTAAGTTTCTGTAGTTGTGGATAGGGTGAGGGAGTCGAAGGGTTAAGTTTTTGTTGTTATGGATAGGGTGTGGGAGTCAAAAGGTTAAGTTTTTGCAGTTGTGGATAGGTGAGGGAATCGAAGGGTTAAGTTTTGCAGTTGGTGGATAGGGTGGGGAGTCAAAGGGTTAAGTTTTTGCAGTTGGCGGATAGGGTGTGGGAGTCAAAGGGTTAAGTTTCTGTAGTTATGGATAGGGTGAGGGAGTCGAAGGGTTAAGTTTCTGTAGTTGGGATATGGTGAGGGAGTCGAAGGGTTAAGTTTTTCTTGTTTGGATAGGGTGGGGAGTCAAAGGTTAAGTTTCTGCAGTTGAGGAATAGGTGTGGGAGTCAAAGGGTTAAGTTTTTGCAGTTGTGGATAGGTGTGGGAGTCAAAGGGTTAAGTTTCTGTAGTTGTGATAGGGTGTGGGAGTCAAAGGGTTAAGTTTTTGTAGTTGGTGGATAGGGTGAGGAAGTCGAAGGGTTAAGTTTTTGCAGTTGGTGGGTATGGTGAGGGAGTCGAAGGGTTAAGTTTTGCAGTTGGTGGATAGGATGAAGGAGTCGAAGGGTTAAGTTTTGCAGTTGGTGGATAGGGTGAGGAGTCGAAGGTTAAGTTTTGCGTGGTGGATAGGTGAGGGAGTCGAAGGGTTAAACATTACGCGTAGCTGGCAAGGTCTAGAGAACTTGGCGTTCTGTCTGCGTAGCGTATGTATAATTAGTAGAATGACATGCCATCCTTCTCAAAACCTAAGACGCCTTCAGTTTAGAGGAAACGGCTGGGGCTGGGGCTGAAAGTGAAACTGCTTGCTGTTTGTTGGACTATTGAGTTTCAACGTCGGGTCGACAAAGATGTAATTATCCCTGTGTTTGTCTCCGTTCCACGTGGCTTGTGTTCGTGTTCCGCTGTGTCAGCAACCCCCCCCCCCCCCCCCCTCCCCCCCCCCCAAAGGTTGTGTGTGTGTCACTGTGTTTGGGAGAGTTTGGTTAGAAATAGAATTTCTGTTTCAGTGCTAAGCCGTCGATTTTTAAAAATTTAATTTATCTATATCAAGCTACATAGCTATCTAGCATTTTTTTATTTATTTATTTTTATTTATTTATTTATTTATTTATTTATTTGTGTGTTTGTTTGCTTTTTTGTTTGTTTATCTATTTATGAATTTATCTATTTATTAATGTGTGTGTGTGTGTTGTGTGTGTGTGTGTGTGTGTGTGTGTGTGTGTGTGTGTGTGTTGTGTGTGTGTGTGTTTTGTGTGTGTGTGTGTGTGTGTGTGTGTGGATGTGTGTGGTTTGGTTTGTGTTTATGTGTGTCAAAGAGAGAGAGCTAGACGTTACATGAGCTTCAGAGAATTTAGTATTTCATGATCTTTTTAATCGGTCTCCTTAACCCCCCCTCTCTTTCCCTCTTCCCCCCCCCCTCTCTCTCTCTCTTCCTGTCTTCCCCTCTTCTACATAAGTCTGTTCAATCTGTTTCTCTCTTCTCCTGTACATGTCAGTCCATCTTTGTCTGTTCTGTCCTGTCTATGTCCCTCTCTCTCTCTCTCCCCGTCTCTCTCTCTCTCCTGGTCTATGTATGTCTCTCTCTGTCTCTGTCTGTCTGTCTGTCTGTATGTCTGTCTGTCCCTGTTTCAGTCTCTCTTTCTGTCTGCGTGTCTGTCTGTCTGTCTGTCCCTGTTTCAGTCTCTCTTTCTGTCTGTGTGTCCTGTCTGTCTGTCTCTCTGGTCTATGTATGTCTCTCTCTGTCTCTGTCTCTCTCTGTCTCTCTATCTCTCGTCTCTGTCTGTCTGTCTGTCTCTCTGTTTCAGTCTCTCTCTTTCTGTCTGCATGTCTGTCTGTCTGTCTCTCTCTCTCTCTCTCTCTCTCTCCTCTCTGGTCTATGTATGTCTCTCTCTGTCTCTGTCTGTCTCTGCCTGTCTATCTCTCGCTTCTGTCTGTCTGTCTCTCTCTCTCTATTTCAGTCTATCTCTTTCTGTCTGTCTCTCTGTCTGTCTCTCTCCCTCTCTCTCTCCCTCCCTCCTTCCCTCCCCTCTCTCTCTCTCTCTCTCTCCATCTCACCCCCCCCCCCTGTCTCTCTTTCCTATCTGTTGTAGCATTCTGGTTTTGATGGAGCGCCAGCTGTGATTAACAGTCCGCACGTCAGCCAATTTTTCATAGAACGGTGACTTCATTTCACAGACGACCAGGTCGACATAACTTTTTTTTTATATTGTCCTCCAAACTACGAGTATGATGTTGTTCTCCCAACTAGGATGGCGAATTGGCTCCACTGGTGGTTTTTAAGGATGATTACGGCTTTGTTCATTCTCTGGTAGAAATCTACTCAAAGGGACTGCCAGCGTGAAAGCCAAATAGGAAACAGAACTAACACTGCACGAAACAAAGTGAGAACGCCTATATCATTGTACAGAACTATACGAAGCATTACGAAATCCAAGACAAGTAGACTACCATGCATTCAAACAAACAGGAACCAGAAAAAAAAAAAAAAACGAAAAAAAAAAAAAAAAGAAGAAGAAGAATACGAACGCGTATTTTATACAACAAGACAAACAAGACAACTTGTCTTGTTGTATTAAATACGCGTTCGTATTCTTCATTCTTCTTTCGTTTTTCTTTTCTTTTTTTTTTTTCTTTTTTTTAAATCTTGTCTTGTATTAAATACGCATTCGTATTCTTCTTTCGTGTTTTTTTTTTTCCTTTTTTGTTTTTCTGTGTTTTGTTTTGTTTTTGTTTTTGTCTCGCTTTGGTATTCTTTGTTCGTGTTTTTTCTGGTCTTGTTTGTATTAAATACGCGTTCGCATTCTTCTTTCGTGTTTTTTTTCTGGTTCCTACACGAGAGCATATTAATTTTTGCTAAAACATCATGAAAGCCTTGGTTTTGTTATATTTTTCTTCTCCTTAAGTTTTGTGTATTTGATCGGGTATTTGTTGTTGTGTTGTTTATTGTTGTTTTGGGGTGGGTTGCTATTGTTTTTGTTGTTGTGTTATCTTTTCTGTGCGCTTGGCAAAGGCTAGTTGGGAAAAATTACGATTGTGTCGTGTTGTGTATTGAATACATGTACACGTTCTCATTCTGTTTTCTAGCGGCTCTGACTTCCAATCTTTTGGACTCCGAATACCTGTGACAGTTTTTTTTTCCTCATTTATTTTAGTTAATTTTACTATTAACTATTTTACTATTACACTAATACAGATTAATCTGCTTCTATGCTAGCTGAATGGGTAGCGCAAACTGTGTTAGATTTGAGAGTTCTACAACATGGGAGAGAATTCCTACGTGACTCTCAAGAGTTATGTTCTTTGATTAATATTAGTTAATTTTAGTTTAGTTCACTCTATTTTGTTTTCTTTTATTTTGGTTTTGGTTTTGTTTTTATCTCATTTCGTTGTTTTTATTTCATTTTATTTAGTTAATTTTATTTCATTTATTTTTTCTATATTGTTTTATTTATTTTTGTTTTATTGATTTTTAATTTGTTTTGTTTTTTATTTCATTCGTTTATTTATTTCATTTTGTTTCGTGTTCTTTCTTTTATTCGTTTATTTTATCTTATTTTAATTTTTATTTGATTTGTTTTTCTTCTTTCATTTCCTTTAATTACTCGTTAGTTCTTAATTTTTATTTATTATTTATTTACTAATGGCTGGATCTGATAATGGTGCCAGTACTATCTGAAATAGCAATCTGATTTAGATTTAGCCATTACTCTATGTGCAATACAAAGGGAACAAACTCAGTACGGTATACGAGACCAATCACTGTCGGACACATCCAGACAATCTGGCAGCGGTGGGATCTTCTTCGATGAGTGGCTTTATGGCGACAGCATAATCGAGGGCTCTGTTGTGGTACTCCATGCTATACTTGACCTGAAGCAGAATTTCAATGGATTTGATGCTGTGTGAGAGTGGAAATAAGAAACCTGAGCTAGTGCCATTCAGCCGGTTCTGAAGATTGGATAAAAATCTGTTTTGAGAATCAGTATAAGAAAAAGGCGAATGGTGTCCTGTAACCCGGAGGTCGTATGAGAGTGAAGTGGTAGATACCATATCTTTTCTCTAAGCAGAATCATCTTTTCTCTAAGCAGAATCATCTTTTCTCTAAGCAGAATCATCTTTTCTCCAAGCAGACATCATCTTTTCTCAAGAGACTTCATCTTTTCTCCAAGCAGACATCATCTTTTTCTCCAAGCAGACGTCATCTTTTCTCCAATCAAACTCATCTTTTCTCCAAGCAGACATCATCTTTTCTCAAGTAGACTTCATCTTTTCTCCAAATACGAAACCTACATCTTTTTCTCCATGCAGACTCATCTTTTCTCCAATCAAACTTTATTTTTTCTCCAAGCAGACGTCATCTTTTCTCCAATCAAACTTTCATTTTTTTCTCCATGCAGACGTCATCTTTTCTCCAATCAAACTTCATTTTTTTCTCAAAGACCATTCTCCACTACTTATTTTTCTCCAATCGAACTTCATTTTTTTCTCCATGCAGCGTCATCTTTTCTCCAATCAAACTTCATTTTTTTCTCCATGCAGACGTCATCTTTTCTCCAATCAAACTTCATTTTTTTCTCATGCAGACGTCATCTTTTCTCCAATCAAACTTCATTTTTTTCTCCATGCAGACGTCATCTTTTCTCCAATCAAACTTCATTTTTTTCTCCAGCAGACGTCATCTTTTCTCCAATCAAACTTCATTTTTTTCTCAAAGCAGGACGTCATCTTTTCTCCAATCAAACTTCATTTTTTTCTCATGCAGACTCATCTTTTCTCCAATCAAACTTCATTTTTTTCTCCATGCAGACGTCATCTTTTCTCCAATCAAACTTCATTTTTTTCTCCATGCAGACGTCATCTTTTCTCCAATCAAACTTCATTTTTTTCTCCCAAAGAAGCGTCATCTTTTCTCCAATCAAACTTCATTTTTTTCTCCACAAGCGTCATCTTTTCTCCAATCAAACTTCATTTTTTTCTCAAAGCAGACGTCATCTTTTCTCCAATCAAACTTCATTTTTTTCTCCATGCAGACGTCATCTTTTCTCCAATCAAACTTCATTTTTTTCTCCATGCAGACGTCATCTTTTCTCCAATCAAACTTCATTTTTTTCTCAAGCAGGCTCATCTTTTCTCCAATCAAACTTCATTTTTTTCTCCAATGCGACGTCATCTTTTCTCCAATCAAACTTCATTTTTTTCTCCAAAGCAGCGTCATCTTTTCTCCAATCAAACTTCATTTTTTTCTCCATGCAGACGTCATCTTTTCTCCAATCAAACTTCATTTTTTTCTCCATGCAGGCGTCATCTTTTCTCCAATCAAACTTCATTTTTTTCTCCAAAAAGGCGTCATCTTTTCTCCAATCAAACTTCATTTTTTTCTCAAAGCAGGCGTCATCTTTTCTCCAATCAAACTTCATTTTTTTCTCCAAGCAGACGTCATCTTTTCTCCAATCAAACTTCATTTTTTTCTCCAATGCGACGTCATCTTTTCTCCAATCAAACTTCATTTTTTCTCCAAGCAGACTCATCTTTTCTCCAATCAAACTCATTTTTTCTCCATGCAGACGTCCCTCTTTTCCTCCAAGCAGACTTCATTTTTTCTCCAAAGCAGACTCATCTTTTCTCCAAGTAGACTTCATCTTTTCTCCAAGCAGACTCCATTTTTCTCCAAGCAGACATCATCTTTTCTCCAAGCAGATCTCATTCTTTCTCCAAGCAGATATCATCTTTTCTAGCCTCCAAGCTAGACTCCATTTTTTCTCAAGCAGACTTCATCTTTTCTCCAACAGACTTCATATTTTCTCCAAGCAGACTTCATCTTTTCTCCAAGAAACTCATCTTTTTCTCCAAGCAGCCTCATCTTTTCTCCAAGCAGACTACATCTTTTCTCCAAGCAGACATCATCTTTTCTCCAAGCAGACATCATCTTTTCTCCAAGCAGACTCCATCTTTTCTCCAAGCAGACTTCATCTTTTCTCCAAGCACCAAGCACACCATCTTTTTGCAAGCAGACTTCATTTTTTCCAAGCAAACTTCATTTTTCTCCAAGCAGACTTCATCTTTTCTCCAAGAACTTCATCTTTTCTCCAAGCAGACGTCATCTTTTCTCCAAGCAGACTTCATCTTTTTCCAAGCAGACACATCTTTTCTCCAAGCAGACGTAATCTTTTCTCCAAGCAGACTTCATCTTTTCTCCAGCAGACTCATCTTTTCTCCAAGCAGACTCATCTTTTCTCCAAGAGACTAATCTTTTCTCCAAGTAGACTCATCTTTTCTCCAAGCAGACTTCATCTTTTCTCCAAGCAGACACCATCTTTTCTCCAAGCAGACTTCATTTTTCTCCAAGCAGACGTCAAGCAGACTTCATCTTTTCTCCAAGTAGACGTCATGTTTTCTCCAAGCAGACGTCAAGCAGACTTATCTTTTCTCCAAGCAGACGTTCATCTTTTCTCCAAGCCAGCGTTATAAGAACCATGCCCATCTCCTCTCCCTCGCTGCTTCACCTTCCTCATCTACTGAACAGGATCAGAGATACAGATTCACAGCTGGGTGGAGAGGAGGTGTGATGGGTGGTTGTGAAAAAAATAACAAAGCTCAATACAAATGTAAACATAACTTAAAGGACACTAAAACAATTTAAAAACTGGTCTAAATTCCCTAAAATTGCTCCAGCATATCACATTTCTATACAACCATATTGCAGTTGATACATGTACCCAATTATCAATGCCAGTAAAAAAAAAAAAGTAAAACTCTACAGATAACATACAGGTGAATGGACCAGCGAGCCATACTGCAGTTGAGACATGTACCCAATTATCAAAGCTAGTTTTAAAAATATGTAAAACCCTATAGACAGCATACAGGTGAATGGACAGCAAGGCAGAAAATGGTAGGAAGATATGACAGAAAGCAAAGGAACAAGGCAGAAACAAAGAAAGTGACAGAAAAGAGAAAATTTCTAGCACAGAATTTAAAGAAGGTGGGGATACTATTCACACTGAAAGAGGCCTCATCATTCTCAAAGGTGGGGAGGGAAGAAGCAAGCTGGTAATAGGATGAGGTAGCCAAAGGGTTAATTAATGTGGGAAGCTGGTAGACAGGGTAAGCGATTGAAAGGTTAAAGCGGGAAGCTGGTTGACAGGGTGTGGGAGTGAAAGGTTAATTTCTGAACGCTGGTGATTTGCGTGGGACAGCGAAAGGGTTAATACAGGAAGCTGGTGGACAGGATGAGGGATTAATGGGTTAATATCCTTGAGCTTGTGGAGTGTGGCAAAGGGACAGGGGGACATTAGAGCGAGACATCATTAAGAGTGGCAGTGTAATTGTGACAAAACTGCTGTCGCAAATGTCAAAAGCACACAATCGTGCCTCATGTTGTGTGTGCTGAGTGTTTGCACTGGCCACTATGTGTGTGTGTGTGTGTGTGTGTGTGTGGTGTGTGTTGTGTGTGTGTGTGTGTGTGTGTGTTGTGTGTGTGTGTGTGTGTGTATGTGTGTGTGTGAGAGAGAGAGAGAGACAGAACAGACAGACAGACAGACAGACTGACAGACACACAGAGACAGAGGTAGAGACAGAGAGATAGAGAGACAGAGGCAGGGAGGGAGAGCAAGTCGGAGGAGAGAGGGAGGGAGGGAGGAAAAGAAAGAGAAGACAGAGAAAGAGGGAGAAACACAGAGATATTTATATATAAGTTTGTTGTACATGCACACATTTGTTGTACATTGGTATGTTGCGTGTGTGTGCGTGAGTGTGTGTGTGAGTGTTGTGTGTGTGTGTGTGTGTGTGTGTGTGGTGTGTGGTGTGTGTGTGTGTGTTGTGTGTGTGTGGTGTGTGTGTGGTAGTGTGTGTGTGTGTGAGTGCAGGTGTGTGTGTGTGGTAGTGGATGTGTGGTGTGTGTGTGTGGCGTGTGTTGTGAGTGAGTGAGTGTGTGTGTGTGTGGTGTGTGTGTGTGTGTGTGTGTGTGTGAGTGAGTGAGTGTGTGTGAGTGTGTGTGTGTGTGTGGTGGTAGTGTGATGTGTGAGTGTGAGTGAGTGTGTGTGGTGTGTGTGAGTGAGTGTGTGTGTGTGTGTGTGTGTGTGATGTAGTGTGTGTGTGTGGTGTGTGTGTGTGAGTGTGTGTGTGTGTGTGTGTGTGTGTGTGTGTGTGGTGTGTGTGTGTGTGTGTGTGTGTGTGTGTGTGTGTGTGTGTGTGTTGTGTGTGTTGTGTGTGGAGTGGGTGTCAGAGGTATGTAGAAGAGAGAGAAAGAAGACAGAAGAGACAGACAAACAGAAGGAGGCAGAAGAATAGACAGCAGAGAGAGGGGGGGGAGAAGATAGATAGAATGGTATGGGGGAGATAGATAGATAGTATATAGAGAGAGAAGAGAGAGAAGATGCAAGTTCATTGTACACAAACATTTGTTATACATTGCATGTTGCATGTGTGTATATATTTGCTTGTTTGTTTGTTTGTTTGTTTGTGTGTGTTGTGTGTGTGTGTGTGTGTGTGTGTGTGTGTGTGTGTGTGTGTGTGTGTGTGTGTGTGTGTTTATAAATGCATGTGTGTTCGCGCGTGTGTATTTATTCCATGGTAGAGAGAGAGAGAGAGAGAGGCAAGTTTATTGCATTTTGCATGTTGTGCGTGTGTGTGTATGTGTTGTGTGTGTGTGTGGTGTGTGTGTGTGTGTGTGTGTGTGTGTGTGTGTGTGTGTGCGTATATGCATGTGTGTATGTGCGTGTGTCTATGTGCATGTGTGTATGTGCGTGTGTGTATGTTCGTGTATGTGTGTGTACGTGTGTGTGTGTGCGTGTACATATATATGTATAATATATGTGACTGTTCTTGCGAACGGGATCACAAGTCGCAACGTATGAACTGAGATACGGGCCTGAAAAGGTGGTGAAGGTCGATCTGGGTGATTTGAGATGTTTTGTTCCTATACATTGTCTGACCATTAATCTATTAATTATGGCAACGATTAAAGTGAAATTTGGGCTGAAAGAGTGTTAAAATAACATTTTAAAGTGATAACCCATCGAGAATGTGCAGATTTTTTCCGTGAAAATGCGTGTGTTTGAGCTTTAATTTAGGCCATGAAACCGTACAGGGCCTCAGCAATATCGCATACCATTGGAATCAGCTCGCGAAATAGCTAGTATGTAGTGCAGAACCATTTTATCTATCACTTCACTAAGTTTGATGAAGATAGAATACTGGTTGCTAAGAAAAAGCAGAGAATTTTGTTGTCCTTCTTTAACTCTGCTTTTCTCAAAATGGCCGTCCCATCACCCACTCCCTTTAAATTACTGTAACTCGCTCGATTTTCCAGTTAGACAGTTGAATTATACATCATTGGAAAGAGCATTTTTTCTGCTTTCCGGTGATATAAATATCTCTATACCCCCCCCCAAATTAAGTTGTGACCCCATTCGTGAGAACAGGTCACATATATATATACGTACATGTGTGTGTGTGCATGTGCACGTCTGTATGTGTTCATGTGCATGTTTTGCCACTTATGTGTATGTATGTGTATGTGCACGCGCATGATTCAAAGTGGAAAACAGGTTTGGATTGAAGGGGGAGGTGAGATGATGGAGGAATATAGCTCTCCCAAGGGTTTCACGTAGCAACATGATGCAATCAGTCCCAGGCCTAACACTAGCCGAAGATCTCACGGCAGTTGAAAATCAGGGCATTCGCCCGGCTGCGCTGGTATGAAATATTGGAGAGACAGGTTCATTTCCCAGGTACCTCTCTTTGAAGACCAGGTAGCCTTCTTGCCTTTTTAAAGTCTTGGTAAAAAAAAAAAAAAATTGGGTGGCGCTGCACTGTGGCGACGTGCTCTCAATGGGAAGATCTGCCCGAGTTTCACATGGTAAATCCATTGTGACAAAAAAATAAATATAAATATGGATCATCATCATCATCATCATCATCATCATCATCATCATCAGGTGCCTTGCCGCATGGCGTTGGCGATCATGGACTTCCATCTGTCTCTATCTCTTGTTGCCTCAAGCATCTCTTCCACCCTGTTTGTCTTCAGCCACTCTGCAAGTCCGTCTAGTATTTTCTCCCTGGGTTTACCTGGTGCTCTCTTTCCCTCCAGCTTTCCCGTTGTGACCAGGTGCTCCAATTCCCTTTTCCTCATAAAATGGCCTATAAATGTTGCCTGTCTTTTCCTAATCTTCGTCATGAACGATCTCCTTGTGTCTGCCTCAATCAAGACTGTCTCGTTTGTTTTCTTTGCTGTCCATGGAACTCTCAAAAACCACATCTCGGCTGCCTCAATCTTGTTCTGCCTTTGCTTGTTGACTGTCCACGTCTTACAACCGTACAACAGTATTGGTTCATATAACATTCATATGTATGAATATGAATATGAATATGAATATCAATGTGAATATCAATATCAATATCAGTATGATAAAATACACTACAACATTTAGCCATATGGCAACCGCCGTGGGGATGATAGGGTCTTCTTTCATTATAAATAGTATCTCCATCTTCAGGAAATTCTGAGCTAGAAATTTCCTCTTTTCTGTCACTCTCTTCGTTTCTTTCTTCCTCCTTTGCTTTCTGTCACATGTGTTCGAAAAATTCTTACGTACTTTCTCTGAGGATTGACAATTGGCTGCATGTACTAAGTGCATTTTTGGCTCTAGCGAAATTGGATATGCAGAAGCAATTTTAGGTAATTTAGGCCTGTTTTGATTATGTTTTAGTGTCGATATCCTTAATTAAATGTGTATTCAGGTATGGTTTTTTTTTTAATCCCCTGCGCAATAAATTGGAGTGATCAACGCCGGGGCATCTCCTTAGCTTATTTTCGCGAATGCATTGATATTGTATTTAATTTTCTTTTCTTTTCTTTTTTCTTTTCTTTCCTTTCCGTTTCTTTTCTTTTCTTTTCTTGTCTTGTCTTTTCTTGTCTTGTCTTTTCTTTTAATTTGCTTTTCTTTTCCTTTTCTTGTCTTGTCTTTTTTCTTCTTCTTTCTTGTTCTTTTCTTTCTTTTTCTTTTTCTTTTCTTTTCTTTCTTGTCTTTTCTTTCTTTCTGTCTTGTCTTTTCTTTTCTTTTCTTGTCTTTGTCTTTTCTTTTCTTGTCTTTCTTGTCTTTTCTTTTCTTTCTTGTCTTTTTTCTTTGTCTTTCTTGTCTTTTCTTGTCTTGTCTTTTCTTTTCTTGTCTTTTCTTGTCTTGTCTTTTCTTTTTCTCTTGTCTTGTCTTTTTCTGTCTTTTCTTTTAATTTCTTTCTTTTCCTTTTCTTGTCTTGTCTTTCTTCTTGTCTTTCTTTTTCTTGTCTTTCTTTTCTTGTCTTTTAGTCTTTTCTTTCTTTCTTTCTTGTCTTGTCTTTTTCTTTCTTGTCTTTTTCTTTCTTGTCTTTCTCTTTCTGTCTTTTCTTTTCTTGTCTTGTCTTTTCTTCTTGTCTTTCTTTTCATTTCTTGTCTTCTTTCTTTCTTTCTTTCTTTTTCTTTTCTTGTCTTGTCTTTTCTTTTCTTTGTCTTGTCTTTCATCTTGTCTTATCTGTCTTTTCATTCTTCTTGTCTTGTCTTTCTTTCTATCTCTTTTCTTGTCTTGTCTTTTCATTTCTTGTCTTGTCTTTTCATTTCTTGTCTTTCTTGTCTTTTTCATTTCTTGTCTTGTCTTGTCTTTTCATTTCTTTCTTGTCTTTTCTTTCGTCTTTTCTTTTCATTTTCTTGTCTTTTGTCTTTTCATTTCTTGTCTTGTCTTTTCATTTCTTGTCTTGTCTTTCTTTTCATTTCTTGTCTTGTCTTTTCTTTCTTGTCTTTCTTTTCTTTTCATTTCTTGTCTTTCTTCTTTTCATTTCTTGTCTTGTCTTTTCATTTCTTGTCTTGTCTTTCTTCTTTCTTTCTTGTCTTGTTTTCATTTCTTGTCTTTCTTCTTTTCTTTCTTGTCTTGTCTTTTCTTTCATTGTCTTGTCTTTCCTTTTCATTTCTTGTCTTGTCTTTTCATTTCTTGTCTTGTCTTTTTTCTTTCTTGTCTTGTCTTTTCATTTCTTGTCTTTCTTCTTTTCTTTCTTGTCTTTTTGTCTTTTCTTTCTTGTCTTGTCTTGTCTTGTCTTCATTTCTTGTCTTGTCTTTTCATTTCTTGTCTTGTCTTTTCATTTCTTGTCTTTCTTGTCTTGTCTTTTCATTTCTTGTCTTGTCTTTTCATTTTTGTCTTGTCTTTTCTTGTCTTGTCTTTTCTTTCTTTTCATTTCTTGTCTTGTCTTTTTCATTTGTTGTCTTGTCTTTTCATTTGTTGTCTTGTCTTGTCTTTTGTTTTCTTGTCTTGTCTTTTCTTTCCTTTTCTTTTCCTGTTGTATCATTGTGTATGATTTGAAACGGTTATAGCCCTGATAAGGCTCTACGCAGTCGGTTGGGCTTTAAAAAAAACACTACAATAACAGTAATACATGGCACCTCTTTTTCCATTCAACAGCAGTTTCAGTGTCTCAAGATAAACATCTCCGAGCTCCGGGAATAGATTCCAAACGCAATGACACCATGTGATAAGCGGGGGGGGGGGGGGGAGGGGGGGGGGGGGGGGGGAGGGGGGAGGGGAGAGGGAGCGGAAAGTTAACAAGAATAGAACAAGGTGTTTATTTTTGACGTGTACTGCAAAACACGCCAACACTTACGACTGTTCTGTTGCCAGAACTACGGGGCGCGGTAGTCAAGTAGATGAAGACTTGGGACTTTCAGTCTGATGGAAATAAGTAACGCAAACTGCGTTAGATTTGAGAAGTTCTACAACATGGGAAATAATTCCTACGTGACTCTCAAGAGTTATGTATTCTTACGTGACTCTCAAGAGTTATGTTTCCATGGTTAATTTCAATCTGATGATCTGCGGTTCGATCCTATCATGGTACCTCACGCACGGTCGGTAAAGTGTGAAGAGTTATCTCCCATATCTACCAGGTCAACATGTCTGGAAACCTGTAAGTGCGTATGTATATAACCCCCCCCCCCCCCCCCGTTCGAGTGTATACGTGCCCAGAACATTAACCTTTTGATTCCCTCGCCCTATCCAACAACTGCAAAAACTTAACCCTTTGAATCCCTCACCCCATCCACCAACTGCAAAAACTTAACCCTATGACTCCCTCACTCTATCCACCAGCTTACACACACGCAAACACACACACATATACACGCACACACA
>JAPXFY010000022.1:56430804-56438304 GCA_030674185.1 Monoplex corrugatus
GCGATGTTAATTTAACGAGTATTTTCAGCGTCCCACAGAGACACCCACGTTCCGAGCGCTGTGAGTCACAGACCTGTTGCTGCCATGCTTTGGCTTTTTGAACCGTGGACTCAAGATCGGATATCTCGAGTTCAATCCCAGCCCGGAATATTAAAAAAAATAAAAAAATAAAATAAACTGGCCTGTTCGCTGCCAGTCTTAATGTTTCCATCATTCTGGTGGTGTCAGACAGAAACAGACAGACAAACAGACAGACAGAGACAGAGACGGATGGGTCAACAGGTCAAAGATTGAGGAAGCCGAGATATGATTTCTAAGATGAATGTTGAGAGTTCCATGGACAGCAAAGAAAACAAACGAGACAGTCTTGATGGAGGCAGACACAAGTAGATCACTCATAAGGAAGATTAGGAAAAGGCAGGCAACATTTATAGGCCATTTTATGAGGAAAGGGGATTTGGAGCACCTGGTCACAATGGGAAAGCTGGAAGGGAAAGAGAGCACCAGGTAGACCCAGAGAGAAGATACTAGACGGACTTGCAGAGTGGCTGAAGATAGAGAGGGTGAGAAGAGATGCCTGAGGCAACAAGAGATAGACACAGATGGAAGTCCATGATCGCCAATGCCATGTGGCAAGGCATCTGATAATGATGATGATGATGATGGTGTCGGCTTACTGTTTCATAGTTCTTCTTCCCCTTCCCCCCCTCCCCAGTCCAAGACCTTGCCAGTGCATAGGTTTCTTCTGTACAGAGTCAGGGAGTTTGTCAGATAACTGCTGGCAGATTTGGGTGGAGGGTGTATGGAACTACCCGATTGTAATAAATCCAGCTTAACCCTTTGACTCCTAAACAAGTGCCACTGCCCGCGTTCACGCAAGCAGGAACCGGAAAAAAACACGAAAATAGAATCAGAACACGTATTCAATACAACCTGACAAGACAGGCGCAAATTTTCGGCCATTAGCCTTTGTCAAGCGTGAATGTAAGATCACTAATATACAAACACCAATTACAAAAATTTGAAAAAGAATGAAACTTCTCTGTTCCTTCGTCTAGTGGGAGAAAAGGACTTAAATGAAATTATTTATTGTGTTTTCAGTTTCCATAGTGGAGGAATACAAAGTTGGAAAAGCAAGACTGTTGAGCATGCTGGAGGAATCGGAAGACAATATCGTGAGATCAGTTCATCCAAAGCTGAGAACTGGCAGAAAGTGGAAAGTCCAAGAGGCTGTAAACAATGCCAAGAGAAACCTCAGCATCAAAGAAATAATTGGACACACGCAAACCAACAGACAGGGACTGGGAGCAACAAAAATGCAGTGGTGGTCCAAAGCCAAAGGGAAGGAAAAAAGAGACATGATCATACAGGAGTTGAAGGAAGAAGAAGATGTCAAAAGAGTGCAGAAGGCAGTCCAGCAAGGTCAACAGGGGCAATGGACAACATGGGACAGTGCACTCCAAAGAAGTCTCAGCTGGAACGATATGTGGCACATGGCTCCTCTAAGGATAAGCTTCCTCCTCAGATCTGTATATGACCTGCTCCCCTCGAATGCAAACTTAGTGAAATGGGGGAAAGCAGACGACCCAGCATGTCCGCTCTGTCAGAAGAAACAAACAGTGGAACATGTCCTAAGCTCTTGCAAAGTAGCGCTAGCCCAAGGAAGGTATACATGGAGGCACAACCAAGTTCTGAAAGTGATCACAGATGTGGTTAGCGAAAAAACCATGACCCCAAACGCACCAATTGCTATGACAACGTTCTACAAAGCAGGAGGGAAACAGGTCTGGCCCGAAAGTGCTATGACAACCAGCACATTGCCAAAGGGTCTTCTGGATGGAGCAGTCGACTGGGAGTGTACAGCAGACCTCCCAGAGTGGAGAAATTACCCAGATGTCATCAGCAAGACAGGCATGAGACCAGACATCGCTCTCCACTCTGACTCCTCGAAACAAGTGATTCTGATAGAACTCACTGTGCCATACGAAAGCAGAATGGAAGAAGCACATATCTACAAGACCGAAAAATACGCCGGTCTTGCCAGCACCCTGAAGAAAGCAGGTCTGCGGGTCAAAATCTTCGCCATAGAGGTCGGGGCAAGGGGTTTGTGGGCACCTCCGCTTATGATCTCATGAAACAACTCGCCATTTCTGGGAAGAAGAGGACTAGAGCCCTTAAAGCGATGGCAGAGGCAGCAGAAAGGAGCTCAAGCTGGATCTGGGCAAGGAGGAACGAAAAAAGTGAACTTCATAAGGATTAAATTCCCTACAGATGATGTGTGCCCCGTTAGCACATTGGTAAAACCGCGTACCGCAGTTCTGAAGCGCAGAATCGCCCAGGTTCGATCCCCGGCGTGGGGAAAAAAAAAAAAAATAGACAACAGCAGAAGGGCATCCAGGAGTCATGACCTGGATGTGGCCCGGCCCCCCGAGAGTGTAAGGAATTCAGGGCCGAAACACTTGTCTAAAGGGGATTACTTCTCTGAAGACCTTCTGTTGTCTAGCTCTCCCTAGAGTTTCTTTCTACCTGTCTTTTTCTCCTGATTTTTGTATTTGGTGTTTGTTTGCTTGTGACCTTACATTCACGCTTGACAAAGACCAGCTGGCCGAAAATTTGCGGCTGTCTTGTCTGGTTGTAGTAAATACGGGTTCTGATTCTATTTTCTGTTGTTCTGGATCCCTTGGTTCCTGACCCTGTCCATCA
Source organism: Monoplex corrugatus (assembly GCA_030674185.1). Classification (NCBI taxonomy): domain Eukaryota; kingdom Metazoa; phylum Mollusca; class Gastropoda; order Littorinimorpha; family Ranellidae; genus Monoplex; species Monoplex corrugatus. The sequence goes on from JAPXFY010000022.1 coordinate 56,433,508, forward strand.
GCGTCCTGCAATTGTCAGCCATGCTAACAAAGCAAAAACTTAACCCTTTGGTTCCCTCACCCTGTTCGCCAGCATCCTACAGAAAGCTGGTGGATAGGGTGAGGAAATCTGAGGGTTAAGATTTTGCAGTTGGTGGATAGGGTGGGGGATTCGAAGGGTTAAAGGAACTCCAAACTCCAGACTGGAAGGATTGCTTGCCTAAAACTTGACCGTTTAACCGTCCGATCAGAAAGACTAGCGCTCAGACCACTCTTTGCATATAAGGTGTAGTGGAGGGACTAAGGGTTGGAACAAACCCTTTCCCATTGGAAATTAAACCTTAGCACTCCATCCCACTTCCCAGGCAGGTGATGTGTCCCACTGGGCCATCGTTCCACTGCAGTGTGGCCATGGCAGTGAAGGCGGAAATGATCTTCAACTCTTCCTGGTGTTGTTATCAGGAGATCTTGGGATGGTAGGAGATTGGAGGTGAGGGAGGGAGACAGAGAGAGGGAAACATGCTGCTTCGTCTCTCTCTCTCTCTCTGTGTCTCTCTCTCTCTGTCTCTCTGTCTCTGTCTCTCTGTCTCTGTCTCTCTCTGTCTCTCTCTCTCTCTCTCTTTCGCTCTCTGTCTCTCTGTATTTCTGTCTGTATTTTTCTGTCTCTGTCTGTCTCTGTCTGTATCTCTCTCTCTCTCTTTCTCTCTCTCTCTCTCTCTCTCTCTCTCTCTCTCTCTCTCTCTCTCCCCTCTGTTTCTCTCCGTCTCTCTCTATCTCTGTCTGTATCTCTCTCTCTCTTTCTCTCTCCCCCCCCCCCCCTCTGTTTCTCTCTGTCTCTCTCTGTCTCTGTATCTCTCTCTGTGTCTGTGTATCTCTCTCTCTGTCTCTCTGTCTGTGTATCTCTCTCTGTCTCTGTCTCTCTTGTCTTTCTGTCTCTCTCTCTCTGTCTCTCTCTCTGTCTTTCTCTGTCTGTCTGTCTCTCTTGTCTCTCTGTCTGTCTGTTGTCTCTCTCCTCTCTGTCTCTCTCTTTTTGTTTTCTCTGTCTCTCTGTCTCTGTCTGTCTGTCTGTCTGTCTCTTTCTGTCTGTCTTCTGTCTCTCTCCTGTCTCATCCTCTCTGATCTCTCTGTTTGACTCACTGTCTCTGTCTCTCTGTCTATCTGTCTCTCTGTCTATCTATCTATCTATCGATCTATCTATCTATCTATCTATCGATCTATCTATCTATCTATCTAATTTATCTATCATCTATCTATCTATCTATCTATCTATCTCTCTATCTCTCTATCTATCTATCTCTATTTTACTCTCTGTCTTCTCTTGTCTGGAACTCTTTTCTCGTTAATTACTACGCTTGTCACGATCGTCACGTTGTCGTTCCGTGTCGTGTGTGTGTGATGTGACTGTTTCTGTGATTATCGTGACGAAAATAGTTCCCATTCGGAACTGGACTCCACATCAAATGGCCGGGGGTGATGTGCACACTATGCCTGATGTGGCCCCCTTGCTCTCTGAGAGTCGGCATTGATCTAAAACACACGAAAACAGAATGAGAAGCGCGCGTATTTATTCATCTTCATCTTCTTTTTTTTTTTTTTGGCCAAAAACGTACCGCCTGTGTGGACTGGGGGGTTTCTTGTCTGAGGACCTTCTGCTGTCCAGCTTTCCCTAGAGTTTCTTACTACTTCATATCCACATTCATATTCATATTCATATTCGTATTCGTATTCGTATTCGTATTCGTATTCGAATTCGTATTCATATTCATATTCGTATTCGTATTCATATTCATATTCGTATTCGTATTCGTATTCGTATTCATATTCGTATTCGTATTTATATCCAATTCATATTCGTATTCATATTCGTATTCATATTCATATTCGTATTCATGTTCGTATTCATATTCGTATTCGTATTCGTAATTGAATTCGTATTTATATTCATATTCATATTATACGTTATTTTTAATTAATGGCAAACCATGTTTGAAATTCTTCTGAAATTCTTCTGAAATGTTTCGAGCTTTTCGCTCATCATCAGAGTTCTGAAAAAGGAGAAAAATAACACAAACGTTATCAAACCAAGTAACAGAAATCAGCTTTAATTAAACACGAACAACATTAGAATGTGAAGCGATCATACAAAATGGTTATAGCTTAATTGTCAACTGTAGGCTTCGATACTCATCTCTGGTGTTGACCGTAGTATTCATATTCATATTCATATTCATCATTCATATTACATTATTCATATTCATTCATATTCATATTCATCATATTCATATTCATCTTATATTCATATTTCAGTTCTTTTTCTTCAATGAGTGGTATTTATACCCTTCAAACTTTTCGAGTCTGTTCTCCACTCTTGAGGGACTTCATTATCGCTCGCAGGTACAGCACCACCCAATCTTTTACAAAAGACCTTACAAAGGCAAGAAGCTAATTGGCCCTCAAGGGAGGGACCTGGAAAATCAACCTATCTCTCCAAAGTCTTACACCAAGGCCAGCCAGGCGAAATCCTTGCTCTTCACGATTTTCAACTGCCGTGGGAACTTTAACATGCGCAGGCTAGAAGACACACGGATCCGACTCGTTTTTCGTCCCCTTTCGAGGGATTAGACCTTCACTTCGATTTTCCGGTCAGACTGAAGAGAGAAATCAATGCCTCAAGGGAAACGAACCCTGGAACCTCGAGTTTTGTTATGGCAGGCGAACGTCTGAACCATTCTGCCACTCTTCGCTTAGAAAACTAGGGGGCACAATCGGCCTTTGTCAAGCGTACACAGAAGATTGCAAAGAACTAATACACACCATTTTGGGACAGGAAAAATACTGCAAGACTTCTAGTTTCTGCAGTAGTGTCATTGTTCTATCATTATAACATCACTATCATCTTTTCTATCTCTATTATACATTATCTCATCTTCTTTATCATTGTTGGTTGGACTAGTCTTTGTCATCTTCTATCTATCTATCTATCTATTTTTATTATCTATTATATTTCTGTCTTATCTATCTATCTATCTATCTATCTGTTATTATTCTGTCTGTATCTATCTATCTATCTATCTATATCTGTATCTATCTATCTATCTGTCTATCATTATCTATCTATCTATCTATCTATCTATCTATCTATCTTCTATCTATCTATCTAATGTCTGTCTATCTGTCTATCTATCTATATCTACTTCATCTATCTATCTATCTATTTCTGTCTTATCTATCTATATTAATTTATGTACACATATCAAAGGACTACTTAGTTAACTACTAAATATGTCTATCTATTATTATATCAAATCGTCTTCTATCATACATCTATCACTGCATCTCTTCATCGTCGTCGTCGTCCGTCGTCATCGTCTGTCGTCTATCAGTCGCATCACATCATCATATCGTCTCGTCTTTCGTCGTATCGTCGTCGATCATGCATCTATAAATCATCCAAGTCCCATCTCATCGACCATCATCCCATCATCATCATCACCACTCATCATCATCATCATCACCACCACCACCAATCATCATCATCATCATCATCATCATCATCACCTCATCATCTCATATATTATATCTCATCATCCTTGTCTTTGTCATATTGGATTTACCATGTGAAACTCGGGATGCTCTTCCTGTTGAGAGCGTGTCGCCGCAGTGCAGCGCCACCAATTATCATTTTCTTACCGATAATAATAATACTAATGATAATAATAACAACAACAACAGCAATAATAATAATAATGATAATAATGATAATAATAATAATATAATAATGACAACATGAAATAGCAATAATAACAACAACAACAACAACACATAATAATAATTATGATAATGACAACAACAACAATAATAATAATAGTAATGATAATAATAATGATGGTAATGATAATAATAATAATAATAACAATAATAATGATAATAATAATAATAACATAATGATAATAATAATAATAAGTATACGGTGCTAAATTTTGATGTATATAATTATCAGATCGAAGCGTGCACTCTCATCTGTCATTCAAACATTCCCTCACAGTAGCCAAAAACAACTGAAAGATGCAAAGCACAATTATCATGTCGACTGGGAAGAGAGAGAGGAGTTAGTTTTGCCGATCTCCCGATCGAGCCTCTGTGACGTACTCCTTCCACTTGCTCCTGTCAACATAGCTGCCTTGATCTCATCGATGTTTTCGAGGCCAGTGTCCCTTTTGAGAAGATCAATGAAGTCTGTTGTCTTCCTTCCCTGTTCGCTCTCCCTCCAGTTGGCTGCCACAGTACAAGTTGTGAAGCAACTTCCTCTGGATGTCGCATACAGTGACCGGCTAGGCGAAGCCTACGTGTTCTTATCTTGTCACTAACTTTAGGGAGGTATCCATATGCTCTTCGTTAGTCATGTGCTGCTTCCAAGAGACATTTAATGCCATCCTCAACATGCGAGTATACGTCCCATCAAGAGAGAGGAATAATATCAATAGTAGAAGTATACGGTGCACTGTCATCTTTGACTGAAACATTAGCCAAAAACAACTGAAATATACAAAACACAATTATCATGTAGACTGGGAAGAGGGAGAGGGCAGAGAGGGGAGTAGGAAGAAAGGGGGAAAATCATTGCCGGACAAAAAAAAAAAAAAAAGAAAAGAAAAAGAAAGTCTTCAGTCCATTTGCCGTACTGATGGAGGAAGGAGTAGTAGTATTGATCTGATTTGTCCTTGACCTGTAAGAACTTTATTGATCTGAAGAGACTGGATGAGATCGTTGGAAATCCTGCATCAATCAGTCAATTCATCAATCAATCGATCAGTCAGTC
>JAPXFY010000022.1:56448304-56455804 GCA_030674185.1 Monoplex corrugatus
CACTCAAACACACACACACACACTCAAACACACACACACAAGCACACACACACACACACACACACACAAGCGCACACCACACACACACACACACCACACACACACACACACACACACACCAAACACACTCAAACCACACTCAAACACACACACACACACACACACTCAAAACATACTCAAACACACACACACACACACACACACACTCACACACACACACACACACACACACACACACACACACACACACACACACACACACACACACAACACACACATCAAACACACACACGTCCACTCACACGTACACAGCGAGTCAACAACAACAAAAAACGTCAATGATATCACCATCATCAACACCAGCAAACAGGAACCGATCACAATAATGACGAAAATAACACCGCCACCACCACCAACCACCACCACCACCATCACCACCATCACCACCACCATCACCACCATCACCATCACCACCATCACCACCACCATCACCACCATCACCACCACCACCACAACCAACCACCACACCATCACCATCACCACCACCATCATCTCCAGCAACACAAAAATGACCCATCACCTGTATCTTCCTCCATTTCTCTTTTCTCCCCTTTTCCTCGCCCTTCCTCTCTCCAATCCTGGGGTGCACTAAGTTAGCATACTGGGGTACCTTCCTCTCTCCGATCCTGGGGTACACTAAGACAGAATACTGGGGTACCTTCCTCTCTCCAATCCTGGGGTACACTAAGTTAGCATACTGGGGTACCTTCCTATCTCCAATCCTGGGGTGCACTAAGTTAGCATACTGGGGTACCTTCCTCTCTCCAATCCTGGGGTACACTAAGACAGAATACTGGGGTACCTTCCTCTCTCCAATCCTGGGGTACACTAAGTTAGCATACTGGGGTACCTTCCTATCTCCAATCCTGGGGTGCACTAAGTTAGCATACTGGGGTACCTTCCTCTCTCCAATCCTGGGGTGCACTAAGTTAGCATACTGGGGTACCTTCCTATCTCCAATCCTGGGGTGCACTAAGTTAGCATACTGGGGTACCTTCCTCTCTCCAATCCTGGGGTGCACTAAGTTAGCATACTGGGGTACCTTCCTCTCTCCAATCCTGGGGTACACTAAGTTAGCATACTGGGGTACCTTCCTTCTCCAATCCTGGGGTCACTAAGTTAGCATACTGGGTACCTTCCTCTCTCCAATCCTGGGGTGCCTAAGTAGCATACTGGGGTACCTTCCTATCTCCAATCCTGGGGCACTAAGTTAGCATACTGGGGTACCTTCCTCTCTCCAATCCTGGGTGCACTAAGCTAGCATACTGGGGTACCTTCCTCTCTCCAATCCTGGGGTACACTAAGTTAGAATACTGGGGTACCTTCCTTCTCCAATCCTGGGGTACACTAAGTTAGCATACTGGGTTACCTTCCTCTCTCCAATCCTGGGGTACGCTAAGGAGCATACTGGGGTACCTTCCTCTCTCCAATCTGGGGTACACTAAGGCAGCATACTGGGGTACCTTCCTCTCTCCAATCCTGGGGTACACTAAGGCAGCATACTGGGGTACCTTCCTCTCTCCAATCCTGGGTACACTAAGGCAGCATACTGGGGTACCTTCCTCTCTCCAATCCTGGGTACACTAAGTTAGCATACTGGGGTACCTTCCTTCTCCAATCCTGGGGTACGCTAAGTTAGCATACTGGGTTACCTTCCTCTCTCCAATCCTGGGGTACGCTAAGGCAGCATACTGGGGTACCTTCCTCTCTCCAATCCTGGGGTACACTAAGGCAGATACTGGGTTTACTTCTCTCTCCAATCCTGGGGTACGCTAAGGCAGCATACTGGGGTACCTTCCTCTCTCCAATCCTGGAGTACCTAAGGCAGCATACTGGGTTACCTTCCTCTCTCCAATCCTGGGTCGCTAATGCAGCATACTGGGGTACCTTCCTCTCTCCAATCCTGGGGTACGCTAAGGCAGCATACTGGGTTACCTTCCTCTCCCCAAATCCTGGGTACGCTAAGCGCATACTGGGGTACCTTCCTCTCTCCAATCCTAGGTACACTAGTAGCATACTGGGGTACTTCCTCTCTCCAATCCTGGGTACGCTAAGGCAGCATACTGGGGTACCTTCCTCTCTCCAATCCTGGAGGTACGCTAAGGCAGCATACTGGGTTACCTTCCTCTCTCCAATCCTGGGTACGCTAAGGCAGCATACTGGGGTACCTTCCTCTCTCCAATCCTGGGGTACGCTAAGGCAGCATACTGGGGTACCTTCCTCTCTCCAATCCTGGGGTACGCAAAGGGCAGCATACTGGGGTACCTTCCTCTTCCAATCCTGGAGTCCTAAGCAGCATACTGGGGTACCTCTCTCTCCAATCTGGGGTACACTAAGGCAGCATACTGGGGTACCTTCCTCTCTCCAATCCTGGGTACACAGACATACTGGGGTACCTTCCTTCTCCAATCCTGGGTACACTAAGGCAGATATGGGTACCTTCCTCTCTCCACCGGTACACTAAGTTAGCATACTGGTACCTTCCTCCTCCAATCCTGGGTACACTAAGTTAGCATACTGGGTACCTTCCCTCTCCATCCTGGTACCAGTAGCATACTGTCCTCCTCTCTCATCCTGGGTACACTAAGTTAGCATACTGGGGTACCTTCCTATCTCCAATCCTGGGGTACACTAAGTTAGCATACTGGGTTACCTTCCTCTCTCCAATCCTGGGGTACGCTAAGGCAGCATACTGGGGTACCTTCCTCTCTCCAATCCTGGGGTACACTAAGTTAGCATACTGGGGTACCTTCCTCTCTCCAATCATGGGGTACGCTAAGTTAGCATACTGGGGTACCTTCCTCTCTCCAATCCTGGGGTACGCTAAGGCAGCATACTGGGGTACCTTCCTCTCTCCAATCCTGGGGTACGCTAAGGCAGAATACTGGGGTACCTTCCTCTCTCCAATTCTGGGGTACACTAAGGCAGCATACTGGGGTACCTTCCTCTCTCCAATCCTGGAGTACACTAAGGCAGAATACTGGGGTACATTCCTCTCTCCAATCCTGGAGTACACTAAGGCAGCATACTGGGATACCTTCCTCTCTCCAATCCTGGGGTATGCTAAGTTAGCATACTGGGGTACCTTCCTCTCTCCAATCCTGGGTACACTAAGGCAGCATACTGGGGTACCTTCCTCTCTCCAATCCTGGGGTACGCTAAGGCAGAATACTGGAGTACCTTCCTCTCTCCAATCCTGGGGTAGAATACTGGGGTACCTTCCTCTCTCCAATCCTGGGGTACACAGGCAGAATACTGGGGTACCTTCCTCTCTCCAATCCTGGGGTACACTAAGTTAGCATACTGGGGTACCTTCCTCTCTCCAATCCTGGAGTACACTAAGGCAGAATACTGGGGTACCTTCCTCTCTCCAATCCTGGGGTGCACTAAGGCAGCATACTGGGGTACCTTCCTCTCTCCAATCCTGGGGCAGCATACTGGGGTACCTTCCTCTTTCCAATCCTGGGACAGCATACTAGGGTACCTGGACAGTAGACGACCGGGTTTCCAGGTGCTCCAGCTCTTTGATCCTCTGATTCAATGAGTCTTGATTCGTCTCTGCCGCTGTCTGTTGACAAGACGATGCCATAGAGCTTATGATCAGGCTTAAGGAGAAAAGTGGCAGAATAGTTCAGACGTTCGTCTGCCAATAACTGATCTCGAGGTTTCAGGGTTCGATCCCCATCGATGCCTCAATTTTTCTCCTCAGTTTGACCGGAAAATCGAACTGAATGTCTAGTCCTATGGAAGAGGATGAAAAACGAGTCGGATCGGTGTGTCTTCTGGTTCGCACACGCTAAAGATCCAACGGCAGTTGAAAATCGTGAAAAGCAGGGCTTTCAGCCAGCTGGAGAAAACTCTGGAGTAATAGGTTGATTTCCTAGGTCCATCCGCTTGAAGGCCAAATAGCCTTACTCCCTTTCTGAAGTCTTGGCCCCCCCCCCCCCCCCCCAATAAATAAATAAATAAGTGAATAAAAAAGAAAGAAAAAATGTCTGCTCGTGGGACCAGAATGCAGCCATTATATTCACTAACAGAGAATGAAGTAGTTTGGTCGTGTGACTAGAATGCAGCCATTATATTCATTAAAGTGAAGTACCGGTAGTTTGGTCATCTGACCAGACTGCAGCCTTACACCAGCTGGCTCAACAAGCGTGAAACAAAAATATGTGACAGGTTCGGTAATAAAGTGGGTAAATGTTGATTTCCAACACGAACGTCCTGTGTTCAGACCACCTATACATCTTATCTCTGACTGGTGGGTAAAGGGCGAAGATTTCTCCAGTCTCCAAGATCAACGTGAGTGCAGGCCTGTCGGTGCCTAAACCCCTCTCCTGTGTGCAGGCATGCAGAATTCAAAATATGGACGTTTAAAGATCCTGTAAATAATGTCAACAGCTGGCTTATGGAAACACGAAAACACCCAGCGTGCACGCCCACCAGAGACACAGTAAACAGACTGTACAATAAAAACACCCAGCGTGCACGCCCACCAGAGACACAGTAAACAGACTGTACAATAAAAACACCCAGCGTGCACGCCCACCAGAGACACAGTAAACAGACTGTACAATAAACACCCAGCGTGCACACCCACCATAGACACAGTAAACAGACTGTACAATAAACACCCAGCGTGCACACCCACCATAGACACAGTAAACAGACTGTACAATAAAAACACTAAGCGTGCACACCCACCACAGACACAGTAAACAGAGTGTACAATAAAAACACCCAGCGTGCACGCCCACCATAGACACAGTAAACAGATTGTACAATAAAAACACTAAGTGTGCACATCCACCAGAGACACAGTAAACAGATTGTACAATAAAAACACCCAGCGTGCACACCCACCAGAGACACAGTAAACAGACTGTTCAATAAAAACACCAAGCATGCACACCCACCATAGACACAGTAAACAGACTGTACAATAAAAACACCTAGCGTGCACACCCACCATAGACACAGTAAACAGACAGACTGTACAATAAAAACACCCAGCGTGCACCCACCATAGACACAGTAAACAGATTGTACCATAAAAACACCCAGCGTACACACCCACCATAGACACAGTAAACAGACTGTGCTATAAAAACACCCAGCGTGCACACCCACCATATATAGACACAGTAAACAGACTGTACAATAAAAACACCCAGCGTGCACGCCCATCATAGACACAGTAAACAGAGTGTACAATAAAAACACCCAGCGTGCACACCCACCATAGACACAGTAAACAGACAGACTGTACCATAAAAACACTCAGCGTGCACACCCACCATAGACACAGTAAACAGACTGTACAATAAAAACACCCAGCGTGCACACCCACCATAGACACAGTAAACAGACTGTACAATAAAAACACCCAGCATGCACACCCACCACAGACACAGTAAACAGACTGTACAATAAAAACACCCAGCATGCACACCCACCAGAGGCACAGTAAACAGACTGTACAATAAAAACACCCAGCGTGCACACCCACCAGAGGCACAGTAAACAGACTGTACCATAAAACACCCAGCGTGCACACCCACCCTAGACAGAGTAAACAGACTGTACAATAAAAACACCCAGCGTGCACACCCACCACAGACAGAGTAAACAGACTGTACCATAAAACACCCAGCGTGCACACCCACCACAGACAGAGTAAACAGACTGTACCATAAAACACCCAGCGTGCACACCCACCATAGACAGAGTAAACAGACTGTACCATAAAAACACCCAGCGTGCACACCCACCATAGACAGAGTAAACAGACTGTACAATAAAAACACCCAGCATGCACACCCACCAGAGGCACAATACGCAGATTGTACAACAACACACCGCCTTCACAGTGCGGGACAAAACAAAGTGCATGCATGTATCCGAGAAAAATCGGAACAATACAGATTTATTATCTGAATTTAAATTAAGAGTCAGACCAAGAAAGTCCTGAATCGATGACGTGAAAGAGATCTTGACTTCACACAACATTTCTCCTCTATGGGCCTCTCAGCTCGCTGCTGATCATCAACTCTTCCTTCCGGTGACATTCATGACAATACAAGTAGACAGATTAAAAGAAGAAGCCTCTAGAAAACATCTGGGAAGGTTCATCGACAGAAATAAATGTTTTAACAGTATAAGTTGTTTGACGAAAGCGACCAGTAATCTACAGACTTGCCCACAGCTACAAATAATGCAGAACATGTTGATTGACATTATGATAATAATTTATACTCTATGGAGTCGCAGTCAAATAGTGCTTGTCGACCCCTGAAATCGCGCGTTTTCGGCCATTTAAAAAAAATAAAAATAAAAAAATAACCAGAAACCTAGTTAAAACAAAGGCTGTGTGATGATTAGATATGGTCTAAGGGAAGCAATCGATGCATAGATGATTATACTTTGACTTTCAGGAGTTTTCTCCCTCGAATGCCGCTCATGTTACAAATAAAAAAAATGGCATTTTCCGACGGCGCATGCCTGCCGTCACGATTCAAACCGTGGTACAAATGGACGGCAGTAGTCTGCCGTCAAGACTCCATATAAAGGTTGGAGGAAAAATGATAAACAACATTCGTTACGCAGACGACACCGTGCTAATTGCAGAAAACAAATGGCAGGGACAGAAAAGTAAGTCCACACAAAGAGAGTGACAGGTAGGCATAGTGAGACAGATGGACAGACAGAAAGACAGAGAGAGAGCTAAACATATAAACAGACCGAAGAGAAAGTGAGGAGTGCTAGGCACATAAACAGGCAGACAGATGGAGGGAGAGAGAGAGAGAGAAAGAGAGACAGACAGACAGACAGACAGACACAGATAGACAGACAGATAGACAGACACAGATAGAGAAGTAAACACAGAGAGACAGAAAGACAGACAGACAGAAAGACAGACAGACAGACAGACATATAGACAGATAGAGAGAGACAGACACAGATAGAGAGAGAGACAGACAGACAGAGACAGAGATAGGTAGACAGGCAGACAGAGTCCCTGAGAGTCGGAGACAGAAAAAGAACAAATTCAGTTTCTGAATTAATACTCACGGGTAATGGCATACACAATACAACAGAGTGAGATACACACAGAGAGACATATAAACAAGAAAAACAAAACCAGAGACACACACAAACAAGATTTGTCATCATGAAGAACGACAAATGACTGCTACGTACCAGGCTTGCTGACACGGCCGGTATTAAGTTTTCTCTCAGTTCTCTGATCTTCTCCATCGTTTTATCAATTTGTTTCTGGGTTTTGTCGTTTTTCAGCGAATATTGGACGCATTTCTGAGAGACAGACAACAGAGAGACGGATACACACCAGTATACTCGCACAGGCACTTATAATAATGCTAGGCTAAGTGTCTGATGACAAGCAAGAAAAGGTAGCGTACTAATTGCTAAATCCAAAACAAG
>JAPXFY010000022.1:56458304-56483304 GCA_030674185.1 Monoplex corrugatus
AATAAGGCTAACGGAGGTAACCCTGAAAGAAAAATCACCCTACTGCCTTGTAGGTTGTCGTGGGAACGACAAAAGCTAGCGGAGAGACAAAAAAAAAAACCCCAATGGAAGGTAACGGGAAATTACCATCGTATTCTCCCTAGAAAACTTATGGACAGTGAAAAAATGAAGATAACGACGTGAATAGGTGCTCCAATGGAGCACCTTCGTCCGGTAGGGACTGTCATGCGGCGCAGGTGACACCAGACCATCAGCAAGTTACTGCGACCAAACTCAAACTCAAAAATACTAAAATAGCAACATGGAACATAAGAACTTTGTTCCAAAAAGGCAAATTAGACAATGTCAAAATGGAGATGGAAAGGCTTAATGTTAGTATTTTAGGACTAGGGGAAGTGAGATGGCCCTTCCAGGCATGATAACATCCGGAGAGTATACAGTGAGTATACTCTGGTGGGAACTCAAAAGAAAGAGGAGTAGGCATTGTAATGGACAGGGACAAATCAAAAGCAGTTAAGGGATACTGGGCTGTGTCCGAAAGAGTCTTGCTGGTCAAATTGGGAGGCAGACCATTTGATATCAACATCATTCAGGTGTATGCACCAACATCCACAAGTACTCAGGAAGACATCGACAAATTCTACAAAGTTTTAGAGATCACAAGAAGTTACCATAATAATGGGAGATTTAAATGCTAAAGTGGGACAGGATAGAGTAGAGGATATAGTTGGACCACATGGACTTGGTACACAAAATGAAAGGGGAGGGAAACTTGTAGAATGGGCACAGATGAATGAGTTCATAGTAGGAAACACCTGGTTTGAGCAGCCTAATAGAAGAAAATGGACTTGGATGAGTCCAGGAGATAATACCAAAAATCAGATTGATTACATCCTGATTAACAAAAGATTAAGAAATTCTTTACTGTCAGCAAAAACACTACCAGGCGCAAGCTGCAAACAGTGACCACAATCCTGTATTGGTCAGATTTAGGTTGAAATTGAGGAAAAGGAAACAGACCAAAAGCAACATCAAACTAGATCTTGGACTCTTAAAGACAGATGAAATGATACGTCAAAAATTTAATGTACATATTCAAAACAAATTCAGTGCTCTGGAAGACGTTGGTGACAGTGAGAACAATGGACAAAGTTGAGAAATTCGATAAATGAAGCTTGTGAAGAAATCCCTGTAGTAGATAGAAAAGCAAAAAAGAACTGGATGACAAAAGAAATTTTGGGCTTGATGGAGGAACGGAGGAAGGCAAAGAGAAACGAGGAAACATACAGGAAGATAAACAAAGAAATCAGGTATAGGTGCAATGAAGCTAAGGAAGCTTGGCTGAAAACAAAATGCAAAGAAATAGAAGACCAACACAAAACGGATCCTCAGGGTATGTACAGACGAATTAAAGAACTTGTCCACAGGAAAAATACATGCACATCAACTGGTTGCTTAAAATCGAAAGATGGTACGATTCTCATAGAAAAACACAAAATATTAGACAGATGGGGAGAGTACATTAAAGACCTTTTTGAGGATGACAGAAACGAAGAACACATTATAAAAAAGAACTTTGAAGGACCACCCATAATGAAAGATGAAGTTAGAGCAGCATTGAAAAAGATGAAACCAGGTAAAGCCCCAGGACCAGACAACATTACCACAGAGGTGATTGAAACCCTGGAGGAATTCGGTATAGAAAAAATAACAGTCCTTCTAAATGAGATTTACGACACTGGAAAAATCCCCCAAAGATAATTATGTCAAAATCAATTTTCATTGCACTTCCATTACCTGGGGATGTTGTTTTGTTGCTGTTGTTGTTATTGTTATTTAGTGTTTCGTTTGTAACTCTGTCAATACCTGGGGATGTTGTTTTGTTGCTGTTGTTGTTGTTTATAACATATTTCAGTCTTTCAGATCTCGTTTGATACGATGACAAAGTCCAGATTACAATGTGAAAGGTTTTCGTGAACGTTTAGAGCAGCCGGTCAGTAAGTGTGTGTGTCGTTATGGTCTGATTTTTTTTTCTGAGGAATATATCCATGTTGTCGAGCTAATGGGGTTGTCTCAATTTCGGGGTCGTCTGATTCACGTCATCATCATCATCATCAGGTGCCCTGCCGCATGGCGCTGACGACCATGGACTTCCAACCATCTCTATCTCTCGTTGCCCCCAGCATCTCCCCACCCTTCTCATCCCCAGCCACTCTGCAAATCCGTCCAGCATTATCTCCCTGGGTCTATCTGGTGCTCTCTTTCCCTCCAGCTTCCCCGTTGTGATCAGGTGCTCCAAATCCCCCTTCCTCATAAAATGGCCTATAAATGTTGCCTGTCTTTTCCTAATCTTCCTTAAGAGTGATCTACTTGTGTCTGCCTCCATCAAGACTGTCTCGTTTGTTTTCTTTGCTGTCCATGGAACTCTCAACATCTGATTCACGTAGTAACTGTAAACGTTTTTCCAGACATTCTTGGGGTCTATATAGGCACCAGTGAAGTCAGCTAAAAGTTTTGGTTCGTATGTCTTTCGCGTTCTCCTTTCCGAACAATTCAATGAATATTTGTGTTTGTGTTCATGTTTGCTCGTCTGTCTGTTTTTTTGTTTGTTTTTTAATTTCAGTTTTGATGATGCATTTCTCTGAAGTCTCTGAACTGCGTTCCGTAATGTGTGTGTGTGTGCGTGTGTGTGTGTGTGTGTGTGTTTGCATGCGCGCGCGCGCGCGCGCGTGTGTGTGTATATATGTGTGTGAATGTGTGTGTGTGCGTGTGTGTGTGTGTGTGTGTGTGTGTCTGTGTATGTGTATGAGTGTGTGTATGAGTGTGTGTGTTTGTGTGTATGTGTAGTGTGTGTTTGCTTGCATATGTGTGAGGAGGCAAACATTTTCAATGTTATTGAATTCTTGACTCAAAGTGCTAACATGCTCAGGAATGTGTCTGCTTTCTGGGATATGATATGCGTGAGAATTTTAAAGAAAAAAAAGTACTCTGCACAAGCTGTGTTGCACGATTTTAGTGTTCCTGTAATCATTTTTTTCTTTCTAATCATCGTTGTCATTTATTATTGTTTATTGTTTCTGCAGCTGTTCTTGCTTTCGTTGATGTTGTTGCTCAACTTCTTCCTGTCACTGAGGATAAATCAATCAACTGCTTCCTGTCGTTGGGGTAAATCTGTCAATTGTTTCCTGTCACTGGGGGTAAATCAGTCAAATACTTCCTGTCGTTGGGGTAAATCAGTCAACTGCTTCCTGTCACTGGGGTAAATAAGTCAACTGCTTCCTGTCACTGGGGTAAATCAGTCAACTGCTTCCTGACATTAGGGGTAAGTCTGTCAACTGCTTCCTGTCACGGGGGGTAAATCAGTCAACTGCTTCCTGACATTAGGGTAAGTCTGTCAACTGCTTCCTGTCACGGGGGGTAAATCAGTCAACTGCTTCCTGTCACTGGGGGTAAATCAGTCAACTGCTTCCTGACATTGGGGGTAAATTAGTCAACTGTTTCCTGTCACTGGGGGTAAATCAGTCAACTGTTTTCTGTCATTGGGGTAAATCAGTCAACTGCTTCCTGTCGATGGGGGTAAATCTGTCAATTGCTTTTTGTCATTGGGGTAAATCAGTCAACTGTTTTCTGTCACTGGGGGTAAATCTGTCGACTGCTTCTTGTCAATGGGAGTAAAATCTGATTGAACACTTGGCCACAGATGACACGAAATTCGTTACTAGTTTGTATTGTGGGGAGATCTGCTGCAAGGAAATATTCCACTCAGGAGCTTTAGGAATTCCCGTCTGAACCTTTGGCCTGTAAGGCAGTACAGATAAAAGTTCATGGAATAATTCAAATAGTCGAACCAGAGAGTAAGAAAGTTTATCAATTCCATTAACACTTCACGTCCAGCTACCCCGGAGCTTTCAGCCACTATTTTTATCAGAAAGAAGATATCGTAAGGTAAGGTAAAGGTAATGAAAGCAACAGATACAACTAGAGCTGTGAGAGTGATGGAGTTCACTTTTCTTTCTCTCTCACTGTGCTGTCTGTCTGTGGTAGCGAACTGGTCACCAGCTTCCTTCGCTGACGCTCTTAACTTCACCACCAGCACGATGTTACCGATCATCAGACAGACGAAAGGAAGCGCAGAAGTTAGAACAAGGTTCATTATGGTCCAGACATCAGACATAAATTTCATGTGATTCTCCTTAAAACCACAGACTCCGCCTGAAAGTTCAACACCGTACAGAAAATGAGAGCAAGCCACGCACAGAAAGACGACGACACTCGTGATGCTGGCCCAGGATGCCTTCGACGTACACACTACGTTGACACGATGTGGCCACACCACAGACATGGCCCTGTGCGTCACCATCATCGCCACGAGCCAGGAAGAGCAAGCATTTGAAGTGAACACTATGAAATTACGCATCTTACACACAACGTCATGAACGCTAAACAGGTCGTGCCCGGTCACTTCAAAAACCCAGCTTTCCACTGGTCCCGTTATGATGAAACAGAGGTCAGACACAGCCAGGCACAAGAAATAACGGTCCATGGAGGAACGGTTGTCTCGAAATCTGTAGACAATGATGATGACCATCACGTTGCCAAACACACCCAAAGTAACTATCAGAGGCACACATATTGTCCACAACAAAACTATAATTTGAAATAACTGAATCGAATAAAAATCTAACGTGTTGTGTGATGAGGTAGACTCACTAGCCGTGATATTGTTCACAGCCATTATGACGTCTGTTACATTTCTCTGATCCATGGTCCTACTAACAGCAAAAATCACCACCAGGAACAGACTGCAACAGTGACCACAATCCTGTAATGGGAAGATTTAGGCTGAAATTAAGGAAAAGGAACAGACCAAAAGCAACATCAAACTAGATCCTGGACTCTTAAAGACAGATGAAGTGATACGTAAAAAATTTAATGTACGTGTTTAAAACAAATTCAGTGCTCTGGAAGACGTTGGTGACAGTGAGGAACAATGGACAAAGTTGAGAAATTCAATAAAGGAAGCTTGTGAAGAAATCCATAGAGTAGACAGAAAAGCAACAACAACAAAAAGAACTGGATGACAAAAGAAATTCTAGGCTTGACGCAGGAATGGAGGAAGGGAAAGAGAAAAGAGGAGACATACAGGAAGATAAACAAGGAGATCAGGAATAGGTGCAATGAAGCTAAGGAAGCTTGGCTGAAAACAAAATGCAAAGAAATAGAAGACAGACACAAAACAGATCCTCAGGGATGTACAGAAGAACTGAAGACATTGTCCATAGGAAAAAGACATGCACATCAACTGGTTGCTTAAAATGGAAAGTGGTACGCTTATCGTGGAAAAAGACAAAATATTAGACAGATGGGGAGAGTACATTAAAGACCTGTTTGAAGATGACAGAAACGAAGAACACATAACAAGAAAGAACGTTGAAGGACCATCCATAATCAAAGATGAAGTTACATGTAGAGCAGCACTGAAAAAGATGAAACCAGGAAATGCCCCAGGACCAGACAATATTACTACAGAGATGATTGAAGCCCTGGTGGAATTTGGTATTGAAAAAATAACAGTCCTCCTAAATGGGATTTATGACACTGGAAAAATCCCCAATGATATGTCAAAATCAGTTTTCTTTGCGCTTCCAAAGAAAACAGGGGCTATAGAATGCGAACTCCATCGCACAATCAGCTTGATGAGTAATGTAGCAAAAATCCTATTAAGAATAATCATGGTGACGACAAGGAATAGAATCAAAAGAGAAATAGCAGAACAGCAATGTGGGTTTGTGGAAGGGAAAGGAACTATTAACGCCATATACATCCTCAGAACTATCATAGAGAGGTCAATCGAGATGAAAAAGTGTATAATTTATGCTTTCTTGATTATACCAAGGCTTTCGATCGGGTAAGACATGAAGAATTGATCAACCAATTAGAAAGACCTCAATATTGTTGGACAAGATCTACCAATAATCAGAAACATGTATTGGGAGCAAACAGCTGCAATGAGAATAGAAAATTATATAAACTCTTTCCAAAATATCAAAAGAGGAGTCAGACAAGGTTCTGTTTTGTCACCAGATCTGTTTTCACTTTACAGCGAAAATATCATGAGAAACCTAGAAGAAAACCCTGGATTAAAGGTTGGAGGAAAAATGATAAACAACATTCGTTACGCAGATGACACCGTCCTAATTGCACAAAATGAAAGGGACGTACAAAACCTTGTGAATATAATAGAAATACAAAGCAAAGGTAAGGGGTTGGAGCTAAACAGCAAAACGACTGAAGTCATGGTAATCAGTATAAAACATGAAATCCCCTCATGCAAAATAACAGCAAATGGCACAACCTTGAGACAGGTTGATAAGTTTAAATATCTGGGAACGATCATTTCACCAAACGGCAGATGTACATCAGAAATAGCCGACAGAATCGGCCAAGCCAAAACAGCATTCAAGAAGATGACAAGCATTATTACCAACAAATGCCTATCAATTAACATCAGGAAGAGAGTTCTTAAATGTTATATAGAACCGATACTGTTATACGGTTGTGAGGCGTGGACAGTCAACAAGCAAAGCCAGAACAAGATTGAGGCAGCCGAGATGTGGTTTCTAAGAAGAATGTTGAGAGTTCCATGGACAGCAAAGAAAACAAACGAGACAGTCTTTATGGAGGCAGACACAAGAAGACCATTGATAAAGAAGATTAGGAAAAGACAGGCAACATTTATAGGCCATTTTATGAGGGAAAGGGAATTGGAGCACCTGGTCACAACAGGAAAGGGGGAGGGAAAGAAAGCACCAGGTAGACCCAGGGAAAAATATTGGACGGACTTGCAGAGTGGCTGAAGAGAAAGAGGGTGAAAGATGTGCTTGCGACAACAAGGGATAGATAAATATGGAGGGCCATGATCGCCAACGGCATGTGGCAAGACACTTGACGATGATGACGATGATGATGATGATGGTCCTACATGCAAAACAGCCGGATCGATGTGAACGTGGCGTTCCAGAAACACTCTGAAGATGCTGTGATAACTGTTTACAAATTTGAGATAGGCCTATATCTAAAACGTTGTGGTTGTATTACTTATTGGATCAGTCATCATTACATATTGTGAAGGATAATTACTTCAAGAAAGTCTACATGGAATGGTCTTATGCCAGAGCGCATTAAGTACTATTCAGTCAATGGTTATGACTAAAGCGGTGAACTTTATTAGTGTTTATAGATCATATACTTAGTAATAACAGTTAATTCGATTACTAGTTATAACTGAAGTGCTCTGATTTAAAGATTTCAGATTTGATGGAACTACCAAACTGAAATTGGGTCTGTATCTGTTTCACCATATACCATCTCAGTCATAATGCTTTTTCTGTAATTTTAACAAGTGCTTCAAAACTTTAAACTGCAATTTCTCCAGTAAGTTCAAGTATAAAGGTATGTAGTATATAGTATATAGTATATAGTCTATAGTCTATAGTATATATAAGTATATAGTAGTATAGGAATAAGACAAGCTAAGTTTGATTTCTGGCCAGATGTAATAAAGAAAACATAGCTACCAGTCGCCGTGGTGTAGTGGTTAACACAACGGACAACCGACTGGAAGGTTGTGGGTTCGAATCCCCATCAGTCCCTTCAAAAATCATTGTGGGATTTTTCGGCTCTAACCTGCTCCTACCCAGAGTTGGGCGTGCTATAGGCTATTGGGAAGACTGGGACCACACAGTCGAGTCTTATTCACTTCGAGGATGCGCCATTGAGGGTGTTGCTCAAATCTTCTGACCAGCACCGCAGGTGTCTGTGTCTCTCGGGCCTGGTTGACGCCAGGATATGTTATGATAGTAAGCTTAGAGTACAGCGCTGTCACATAGTGTCAATACTACATGGAACTCCATAGCATTATGATAATCATCCTCATCGACATCATCATCATTGCATTGTAAAAAAAAAACTGTTCCAGTTTCTATGAGGCGTAGAAAAAGAAAATTGGACCAAAAACAAAAAAACAAAAAACAACAACAAACAACAAACAAACAAACTACCCCCCACCCCCAGCTTTCTGAGCTTGATCATGTGCAATTTTTTTTTTACTCTACATAAATTTTACTAGTTCAATAAAATTCTATCTCCAATTATTTGAAAATGTTTAAAGTTCAATTTTGCCGGTCCACAATAAAAGATATCATGTGGACTTATAATAGCTATTACTCTTGTTTCATATGCATTAACTTCAAGCTCCCAGCGAGGACAATGGTTATATAGTGTATCTTTAAGATTTTTGTAAACCTCTCTTTGAGTCTGATAATAGACGCATGTTATCAGCATAACGCAATAATAGCAACTGAATACAATAAATCAGATTTAACTAGAGGCTCCAAAATCAGTCTCACACAATAACAGCAACTGAATACAATGAATCATATTTAACTAGAGGCTCAAAATCAATTTCACATGGTAAATGGTTGTGTATAACATACTGTTCAAGATCATTCAAATCAGAGAAAACAGAATAGGTGAAAGACTCTTACCTTGTCTAACCCCTCCGCAACTGCCAAAGAAACTTGATTTTTTGCCATTTACAAAAACACATGGTTTAATTTGACTATACGTATCAACAACGTTTTAAAACTTGCCAGTGATAAAGAGTTTGAATCATAAGCTATATTAACAACGTATTAAAACTTGCCAGTGATAAAGAGTTTGAATCATAAGCTATATTAACAACGTATTAAAACTTGCCAGTGATAAAGAGTTTGAATCATAAGCTATATTAACAACGTTTTAAAACTTGCCAGTGATAAAGAGTTTGAATCATAAGCTATATTAACAACGTTTTAAAACTTGCCAGTGATAAAGAGTTTGAATCATAAGCTATATTAACAACGTTTTAAAACTTGCCAGTGATAAAGAGTTTTGAACCATAAGCTATATTAACGTTTTAAAACTTGCCAGTGATAAAGAGTTTGAACCATAAGCTATATTAACAACGTTTTAAAACTTGCCAGTGATAAAGAGTTTGAATCATAAGCTATATTAACAACGTTTTAAAACTTGCCAGTGATAAAGAGTTTGAATCATAAGCTATGTCTTCAGTCGAAGTCAAGAGCTTCTTTGCAACTGACAAAATCAATAAATCTCATTGCTACTTCAGTACTAGAATGTTTTTCATTGGAGCATACTGAACGTGACTTGTGTAAGTTGCAAAGATAACAACTACACCAACAGCCCCACTGTGGTCACACACACACACACACACAACACACACACACACACAAACACACACACACACCACACACACACACACACACACACACACACACACACACAGGGCTTAAAACAGGAGGAGGAAAAAAACACTGAAAGTAGGGGGGTCCGGGGGCCATAACTTGCACGCCGTTGTTATGAACGCTTGCAAGCCGATCACGGATGCCTTACTCCTTTCGTTTTTTTTGTTTGGTTGTTGTTTGTTTGTTTGTTTTTTTGTTTTTTGACAAACCGAAATCGCGGAATTCCGCCCAGACGCGGAACGTTTTAAGCCCTGACACACACACACACTGCGCTTAAATCCGATTCTTCCGAAAAAAAATTTTCCATGCTTGTTTTGCTTGTTTGATTTCACAGTCGGATGAAATGGGAGGCCACTCGCAGAAAAGTCCCCTTTTTAACTGCTGTGACATCAAGCCATAACACCTGGAGTTCTGGTCACAGCAACCCGTTCAGTTTTCTGCTACCGTTAAGTTATCTTCAACAACAAGCGCGGAAATCGAACGAGTAAACCACAAGAGTTCCAATCGAAGGATCCTGGGTCAGTCCTAGCCGGGAATCTCTGGGGTTTACGGAAAGGGTAGAAACTTTTTCTAATCTCCCAGGTCAAACAAGTGTGTAGATTTGTTCGTGCATGAATCCCTTTCGTGTATAAGCGCACCACCATCGTCATCATCCATCATCATGTGCCCTACCGCATGATGCTGGTGATCATGACCCGCCATACGAATCTATCCCTTGTCGCTGCGAGTACATCTTCCACCTTCTCTGTCCTAAGCCATCCTGCAAGTCCGTCCAATATTTTCTCCCTGGGTCTACCTGGTGTTCTCTTTCCCTCCAGCTTTCCTGTTGTGACCAGGTGCTCTAAATCCCCTTTCCTCATGAAAATGTTCTATAAATGTTGCTTGTCTTTTCTTCCTAATCTTTTTTTTTTTTTTTTTTATCAATGATCTTCTTGTGTCTGCCTGCATCAAGACTGTCTCGTTTGTTTTCTTTGCTGTCCATGCAACTCTCAACATTCTTCTTAGAAACCACATTTCGGCTGCCTCAATCTGCTCTGGCTTTGCTTGCTGCTGTCTCAATTTTGTTCTGGCTTTGTGAATTGTAAGCGCGCGCTTAGCATCAAACAAGCACGTTAAAGATCTTGTAAGTCTTGTCAGAATCCAGTGGTTTTTAAGGAATCTTAAGAAAACACACAGCATGCACACTCACCGAAGATTTCGTGTGCTAACTAGTGCACTAAACGTAAAGCCTGCACAACGCGGGCAAAAACAGCGTGCATTCACGCGTCCGACATAAATCAACACCTCAGAAATAAGGTGTAAATGACATCAGGTAATGAGACCTGACGTTAGAAACCTGTTCAGAGTTGTTTTCCACACTTTTCCGTCTTCCTTTACTGGCATTACGTTTATCCTTATAAACAGACAGGCCCGTGGTAATTTATTGCACTGTTTTGACTTCGCATCATAAATCAAACGTACACATTTTTCAATACGATTTAATGTCAACGGTTCGTCGCAATGTTAGAAATTTATTGTGTTGGGCTTTCTCTCTCTGATGTGTGTGTGTGTGTGTGTGTGTGTGTGTATGTGTCTGTGTGTGTGTGTGTGTGTGTGTGTGTCTGTGTGTGTGTGTGTATGTGTGTGTGTGTGTGTGTGTGTGTGTGTGTGTGTGTGTGTGTGTTAGTGTGTGTGTGAATGTGTGCGCGCGCGTGTGTGTTTGTGCATGTATGTACCTGTGTGTTCGTTCTTTCGTTTATCACATTTTCACTCTGAGTGCGTATGCGTGTGTGTGTGTGGTGTGTGTGTATGTATGTGTGTGTGTGTGTGTGTGTGTGTGCGCGCGCGCGCGTTGTGTGTGTATGTGTGTGTGGGTGTGTGTGTGTTCATTCTTTCACTTATCGCCTTTTCACTTTTAGTGATAGTCGTGTGTGTGTGTGTGCAATTGTGTGTAGTACGTGTGTGTGTGTGTGTGTGTGTGTGTGTGTGTGAATGTAAGTGTGTGCGAGTGTGTGTTTATGATCTTAACATAATATTATCGACATAACCACACTCATAGACATATTACCACGTTGCTATGTGCTATTCTCAAACTCACACACGCACACCCACACCCACACGCACACACCCACACACACACACACACCCCACACACACACACACGTGCGCATGTGCAAACGCACCCGCAAGCATGCCCGAGCGCATGGAACACACATCACTACACCACACACACACACCACACACACACACACACACACACACACACACACACACACACACACCGGCCAGTCTCAAGAGTGAAAAGTTGTTAAATAACAGAGTCCTTCCAGGAAAAGGCCAGAATCCCATACAAACACGCAGGTGGAAACTACTGTGGCGGTGCTGATTACCAGCTTTCGCTACGCAACAGAAAGGTAGGGCCTACTCAGTATGCAGGCTCTGTATGCTGAAATCTTGTAGGCTGTTGTGAACGTATTATTTTCCTACACTTTCCAGATCTGTTTTCACTTTACAGCGAAAACATCATGAGAAACCTAGAAGAATGCCCTGGATTAAAGGTTGGAGGAAAATGATAAACAACATTCGTTACGCAGATGACACCGTGCTAATTACAGAAAATGATAGGGACCTACAAAACCTTGTGAATATAATAGAAACAGAAATCGAAAATAAAGTGTTGGATATAAATAGCAAGAAGACTGAATTCATGGTAATCAGTAAAAAAAAAAATATATATATATATAAAAAAAAACACGAAATCCCTCATGCAAAATAACAGCAATCGGCACAACCTTGAGACAGGTTAATACGTTTAAGTATCTGGGAACGATCATCTCACCAGACGGCAGATGCACATCAGAAATCATCATCATCATCATCAGGTGCCCTGCCGCATGACATTGGCGACCATGGACTTCCATCCATCTCTATCTCTCGTTGCCCCCAGCATCTCCCCAACCCTCCTCTTTTGATGTTTTGGAAAGAGCTTATATTGTTTTCTATTCTCATTGCAGCTATTTGTTCCCAGTACATATTCCTGATTATTCGTAGACCTTTTCCATCAACACTGAGTCTCTCCAGTTGGTTGATCAATTCTTCATGTCATACCCAATCGAAAGCCTTGGAAAAGTCAACAAAGCATAAATACAAATCCTTATTCATCTCAATCGACCTCTCTATGATAGTTCTGAGGATGTATATGGCATTGATAGTTCCTTTCCCTTCCACAAATCCACACTGTTCTTCTGCTATTTCTCTTTTGATTCTATTCCTTGTCCTCATCACGATTATTCTTGACAGGATTTTTGTTACATGACTCATCAAACTGATTGTGTGATAGAGTTCGCATTCTATAGCCCCTGTCTTCTTTGGAAGTGCAATGAAAATTGATTTTGACATATCTTTGGGGATTTTTCCAGTGTCATAAATTTCATTTAGGAGGACTGTTATTTTTTTCTATGTCAAATTCCTCCAGGGCTTCAATCATCTCTGAAGTAATGTTGTGTGGTCCTGGGGCTTTTCCTGGTTTTATCTTTTTCAGTGCTGCTCTAACTTCATCTTTCATTATGGGTGGTCCTTCAAAGTTCTTTTTTATAATGTGTTCTTCGTTTCTGTCATTCTCAAAAGGTCTTTAATGTACTCTCCCCATCTGTCCAGTATTTTGTCTTTTTCCATGATAAGCTGTCAGCAGAAACACTACCAGGCGCAGACTGCAACAGTGACCACAATCCTGTGTTTGGAAATTCTTTACGATGAAGATGATGATGATTTCTGATGTGCATCTGCCGTCTGGTGAGATGATCGTTCCCAGATACTTAAACGTATTAACCTGTCTCAAGGTTGTGCCGATTGCTGCTATTTTGCATGAGGGGATTTCGTGGTGTTTTTTTTTACGAATGTTGTTTGTCTTTTTCCATCTTTCGATTTTAAGCAACCAGTTGATGTGCATGTATTTTTCCTGTGGACAATTTCTTCAATTCCTTCTGTACATACCCTGAGGATCCATTTTGTGTCGTTCTTCTATCTCTTTGCATTTTGTGTTCAGCCCTGCTTCCTTTGTTTCATTGCACCTATACCTGATTTCTTTGTTTATGTTCCTGTATATCTCCTCGTTTCTCTTTGCCCTCCTCCTTTCCTCCATCAAGCCCAAAATTTCATTAGTCATCCAGCTCTTTTTTGCTTTTCTATCTACTACAGGGATTTCTTCACAAGCTTCATTTATAGAACTTCTCAACTTTGTCCATTGTTCCTCACTGTCACCAACGTCTTCCAGAGCACTGAATTTGTTTTGAACATGTACATTAAATTTTTGACGTATCATTTCATCTGTCTTTAAGAGTCCAAGGTTTAGTTTGATGTTGCTTTTGGTCTGTTTCCCTTTCCTCAATTTCAGCCTAAACCTTCCCACTACAGGATTGTGGTCACTGTTGCAGTCTGCGCCTGGTAGTGTTTCTGCTGACAGTAAAGAATTTCCAAATCTTTTGTTGATCAGGATGCAGTCAATCTGATTTTTGGTATTATCTCCTGGACACATCCAAGTCCATTTTCTTCTGTTAGGCTGCTCAAACCCGGTGTTTCCTACTATGAACTCATTCATCTGTGCCCATTCTACAAGTTTCCCTCCCCTTTCATTTTGTGTACCAAGGCCATGTGGTCCAACTATATCCACCACCTTATCCTGTCCCACTTTAGCATTAAAATCTCCCATTATGACTGTAACTTTTTGTGATTTACATTGGACCTTGGCCATCTCTAAAACTTCGTAGAAGTTGTCGATGTCTTCCTGAGTACTTGCGGATGTTGGTGCATACACCTGTATGATGTTGATATCAAATGGTTTGCCTCCAAATTTGACCAGTAAAACTCTGTCGGACACTGCCCAGTATCCCTTAACTGCTTTTGATTTGTCTTTGTCCATTATGATGCCTACTCCTCTTTCATGTGAATTACCATCAGAGTATATTACTGTATATTCTCCTGATGTTATCATGCCTGCCCCCTTCCATCTCCTAAAATACTGATGTTAAGCCTTTCCATCTCCATTTTGATGTTGTCTAATTTACTTTTCTGTAACAGTGTTCTGATGTTCCATGTTGCTATTTTGGTGTTTCTAAGAAATAGCCAACTGAATCGGCCAACCCAAAACAGCATTTAAGAAGATGAAAAGCGTTCTAGCCAACGAACGCCTATCAATTAACATCAGGAAGAGACTTCTTGAATGTTATATAGAACCGATAATTTTATACGATTGTGAGGCGTGGACAGTCAACAAGCAAAGCCAGAACAAGATTGAGGCAGCCGAGATGTGGTTTCTAAGAAGAATGTTGAGAGTTCCATGGACAACAAAGAAAACAAATGAGACAGTCTTGATGGAGGCAGACAAAAGAAGATCATTGATAAGGAAGATTAGAAAAGACAGGCAACACTTATAAGCCATTTTATGAGGAAAGGGAATTAGAGCATTTGATCACAGCGAGAGGGCTGGAGGGAAAGAGAGCATCAGGTGGACCCAGGGAGAAGATACTGGACGGACTTGCAGAGTGGCTGAAGACAAAGAGGTGGAAGAGATGCTTGAGGCATCAAGAGACAGAGACAGATGGAAGTCCATGATCGCCAACGCCATGCGGCAAGGCACCTGATGATGATGAAAGATACTGTCTTTGTCTGGTGCCTTGCCATGTGCAAGTGCGTGGGTGGCTTTGCTGAGTTCGTACTCTGACGAGATTAGCTGCAGCTCTTCGATGACAAACGAGGCAAAGACGCTGGCAAGGGCTCAAGCACTGACCAGATTCTGAATGGAGTACAGGTTCTGGTAGTATTTAGCCTACCTGTCTACCTGACATGGTATTTGATGACTTCGCCATCACTGGATTTTGGTGGCGTGATCTTGCTAGCGGTTGGCCCAGAGGCTTTCTAATTCCTCTCACACATGCCTTGCACATTGTCACTTTCGGTTTAGGACCGGATGTTGTGACACAGGGTTTGGCAGTAGTCATTTGTTCAGTGCCTAGCTTTTCACTGGACATTGATGCTGTGGTACCAGTCTGCCAGTAGTCATTTGTTCAGTGCCTAGCTTTTCACTGGACATTGATGCTGTGGTACCGGTCTGGCAGTAGTCGTTTCTTCAGTACCTAGCCACTCAAAGGGCATTGATTTTTTTTGTTGCTGTTCTCAGTGCAGTGAAGTTTTATATTTCTTCCTTGACATTAATGAGAGGTTCCATCTTAAGATCAGTGATCCTGAAACCAATCTTAGATTTTCCTCTCGTTCTTCACATGGGATGGATGACATGGCAGTCTCGTAAATTGTGTCAAAAATGAAATGTTACCCCTCCTCCATGGTTGTGGCTGCATTTACCTTGAAAACCTTTCCGTTGTATCACTAGACATGGTAAGATACACACATACGCATGTCATTTACATGTAACCAAAATAATTCCAGCGGAAGGCTGATAAAATACCAGTATAAAATATAGACTAGGTAAAACATAGTCTAGGTAGGGCCTCAGGACCTGGCCAGCTCATGGGTTTTTACGTGCAGGCTTAAGGCTTGCGCCATAATCACCATACACATGGCACCTGTGACGTTAGTGCATATGGAATTCGTTCCGAGCGCGGAGACGTCATCTTGAGAAACTGAAACTGAAACTGAAACATGTTCCAATAGATCGGTGAGATCTGTACAGAGCTCTGGCTTGGCTGTCCTAATGGTTTTGTGTGGGCATATTTTCCTGCTGGATATTCTTTAGAAGGCACGGGCATAAAGATGGGAGGAAAAATCTTACAATCTGCGCTATGCCCATGAGATACTGCGCTGATAGCAGACAACATTATCTGCATAAAATGAATTCTATACAGGGTAGATGCAGCAGGCCAAAAGGCTGATCTACAGTTGAACGCCAAGAAAACAAAAGTACTACATATCAAAGACAAAGAAAAAAAGACGGTCCAACTCAACATCTGGAAAGAAGAAATACACCAACTGGTCTGAAATGTTTGATTTGACCAGTCATGATTTATGGCTGCAAAGCCTGGACTCTGACAAAAACTAATTGCAGAAGAATCGAGGCAGAAGAGATGTGGTTTAAAAGGAGACTACTGATTGTCAAATGGACTGACAAAAGAACTAATGAAAGTGTCCTGGAAGAACTTGATACCGTCAGAAAACTACCCCAGCAGACATGAACAAGAGAAGACTAAAATACATTGGCCATGTGTCACGCAACAAGAACACGGACCTCATGGCAACCGTCTTTCAAAAAACAAAAAAACAAAAACAAAAACAGTGGCAAAAAAGAAGAGAGGCAGACCTCCAATCTCATACATCGAGAACATAACCAACATCAGTGGCCTAAATATTCAAGATATTGTCCACAAAAGTCAAGACAGAGCGGCCTGGAGGGAGCTGGTGGCATCCAGATGTGCAGCGGCCAACACCGAACCCGGTGACGCCGACAGGTGACAGGTGACAGGTGACTCTTTGGTTTCAGTTGGACTTTGCAGCACTCCATGGAACGGTCCGTATCAGTCGGCATTGGGGGAAGCTGCATCTGAGGAGGACACCGCTGAGGGCAGCTCTTCTGGTGAGGACCATGTCCAGCTGATGCCAACGTCCAGACACTGGTGTATCAAAAAGACTTTGAGGCTTCATCTTGAAGAACATGTTGGAAGGAGCAGAGCACCAGCAGTCTGCCACTGTCGTTCATCTTGGTGTTCGTCTGTCGTCGTCGACAATGACCACTGCTTCATGAAGTTGATCTGAGTCAGTGTGTCCAGAGGTGACTGATCAATCCGATCCTGGCACGGAAGTAACGTCCACAGGTTGGACATCTGTGGTCGGTTACTGTGGTTGAAGGGTTTGCAGCCCTAGCTTTCCGTGCAGCTCGTTTTTCTTGTGCAGATTGGATACGAGACCCTTCTGAAGTGGTACATCCGGTTTTGATTCTTCTACGCCAGTCTGTACGGTCGAGGGCAAGGTTTTCCCAATTCTCCCAGTCTATGTTAAGGGACTTAAGCGATGCCTTCAAGCTGTCTTTAAACCGTTTTCTCTGGCCTCCAACTGTTCTCTTGCCAGACGCTAGTTCCCCGTAGAGGAGTTGCTTCGGAATTCTGGTGTCAGACATCCGGTACACATGGCAAGCCCAGGGAACTTGACTCTTTTGAAGTAAAGTGTGGATGGAGGGGAGATTGGCTCTCTCTAATACTTCTGTATCAGGGATCTTCTCTTGCCATTGGATATTGAGAATCTTTCTGAGGCTTTTGGTGTGAAAATGATTCAATTTCCTTGCGTGTCTACTGTAAACAGTCCAGGTCTCACTGCCGTAGAGGAGAATGGTGAGGACCACCGCTTTGTACACTTTGAGTTTAGTTGTGGCCGAGATACTTCTTCTGTCCCATACAGTAGGACGCAGCCTCCCAAATGCAGTGCTGGCCTTAGCTATGCGTTTGTTGACTTCGTCGTCGATATGCACACAACGTGATAGGGAACTGCCGAGATATGTGAAGTTGTCGACTGCATGTAGTTTTGTGCCCTTGACCTCGATATTTGGTTCATCTTACCAACACTGAAGTATCTGAGACAATTAGGCCATAAGCTGTTGTCCCTGTCCGACTCCAGCATTGAAATCACCAATCAGAATGATGTGCTCAGATTCTGGAATAGTGCTGATGGTAGAATCAAAATCCTCAAAAAACGGATTTTTAAAAATTGTTTGTTTACTCCTTATTTTTTAATAAATTAACGAAACACGCTATACATCTTATTTAGCGCAATGAAAGATACAAATCATACGCTCAACATGATCCTATTACATACATAAATCCGTGTGCAAATTTGTATCGTACAGATGTCAGTTGTCTTCAGTTGTTTCCCTATTTAGAAAACAGCTGGTGTCTCCAAACCTTTTTCATATGTAAAACAATACCTAACGGCAATGGGATGTGAGAAAAACAGATCCCATCAGCTAAGAAATAGACACATAAATGTAAAAGAGATGTACTGGGGGAAGGATAAGGTCATAACACAGTAAGACAAATATTTCAAATGTAAAGATTCATTTATATGGCGCAAGCAGTCTATGTCAGAAAATGCACGCTGCACTTTACATACATCTTTGGAGCAAGTAATGTTTAAAAACGGATGCCAGTATTTGCATTTTTGCAATGGCATCATAGCGGTGCCATTAAACTGATGTTTTGTTTCTTAAGGTGAGCACAACGCTGTGGTCAAAACGCTCAGGATGTTTTCATTTTGTCAGACAATGCTGAAAAGCTGAGAGAAAGAATGCATTCTGGGCCGCCGTGGGAGGATCGGGTGGAAGTTATGGATAGTAGGATGTTCTTGACTGCAAAGTTGACACCACACAGGTAAGGTTTCCCAGGGAGTCTGTCCTGCCAGAAGATGGTATCTGTCTTTCTCTTGCAGCATGCCACCTGCAGCTAGCCTGGTCTTTTGCAGTACTGTTATGTTGATGTCTCTCCTCTTCAGTTCAGAATTTATGACTGCTGTTTTCCTGTTGTCACTGACTTGCTGCAGGTCGTATGACAGGCCAGGGCACATGGTCCTGACATTCCAACTAGCCAGTGGCGTGATTGGCGGTTTCTTCTTTACATTCTTTGGTTCGCCTGGTATAGCGATAACTGTCGGCTATCTGACCAATTTCAAGCTCCAAGCAGCCACCGAACCAAGTACACAATGGCGGATCAACACCCTGTTGACCAGGGCTGCCCAGTGTGATCCAGGCAGTAGCTTCTCAGTCAGATGACCTCTCCCACAATCAGAGGGAATCCGTAGGGCACATACATTACGTCAGTACTGTTGGACTTATAATTGCTTTCCCCTGTGTTGAGTTTGCCGATTTGCACTTGCACCAGAGTATCCTCTCTGGGGACACAGGCCTGGGTGAATAGTGTGAAGATCCTGAGCTGTCCAGACATCAGGATCATCCTCTCCGCCTACGCTGATGTACTCCAACCCCCCCCCCCCCCAAAAAAAAAAAGCACATCGATATATTCGGCATCAGCTTGATGGCAGAAGCTGCCAGAAAGGTAGTGCGATATGCTCTCCACCCGCCTTTGGGGCTACACTCCTGATTTGTGAAGGTTCAACTCCTAAGCCTTCAGCCTTCCCTTCTCCCAAAGATACTCTCAAGGCAGAGGGTCCCAATTCAGTGTATCCTCAACCACTTCCATGACTGTTAAGAATTCATCATCATTTCCATGGTCTGCTGTCGAATAATTCTTTGAAAATCTGTGGGACACTAAGAAATGCTTTTGGGCATGATAATTTTGGGACTATGGAATATTTTGGAACGATATGAGATGATGAGAAACTCTGTAATGTTGAGACATCATGAAATATTTTGGAACGCCTTAGGGCGTCGTATAATAACTTTGGTCACTTTAGATAGCATCGTATAATACCTTTGGTCACTTTAGAATACTACAGCATACTTGGGGGATAGTTGAGGATGCCATGAACTATTTTGGAACGCCTTAGGGCATTGTGTAATACCTTCGGTCAATTTAGAATACTACAGCATACTTGGGGGATAGTTGAGGATGCCATGAAATATTTTGGAACACCTTAGGGCATCGTATAATACCTTTAGTCACTTTAGAATACTACAGCATACTTGGGGGATAGTTGAGGATGCCATGAACTATTTTGGAACGCCTTAGGGCATTGTGTAATACCTTCGGTCACTTTAGAATACTACAGCATACTTGGGGGATAGTTGAGGATGCCATGAAATATTTTGGAACACCTTAGGGCATCGTATAATACCTTTGGTCACTTTAGAATACTACAGCATACTTGGGGGATAGTTGAGGATGCCATGAACTATTTTGAACGCCTTAGGGCATTGTGTAATACCTTCGGTCACTTTAGAATACTACAGCATACTTGGGGGATAGTTGAGGATGCCATGAAATATTTTGGAACGCCTTAGGGCATTGTGTAATACCTTTTGTCACTTTAGAATACCACAGAATACTTGGGGGATAGTTGAGGAAGCCATGGAATATTTTGGAACACTGAAACACTGTAAATATTCTGGGACACTAAGAAATACAAAGGAATACGTTCAGACACTACCAGGTTCTCCTACTATATCAGATTCTCTGGAACACTACAAGACGCCAAGAGATATTTTGGAACACTGTGGGATACACTGGAACGCATAGGTAACACTCAAGGATACTATGCCATAATCTGGGGCACCATAAGACAAACAGGGGCCCTAAAAGGTGCTACGATATAATTTGTCAAAAAAATTTGTCACAACACGCAAAGTCAGAGCAAGACTGACGCCACTAAAGTGTGGTTTCTAAGAAGAACGTTGAGAGTACCATGGACAGCACAGAAAACAAACGAGATAGTCTTGAAGGAGGCAGACACAAGAAGAACAATAACCCTTTGACTCCCAAGGAGGCAGACACAAGAAGAACAATAACCCTTTGACTCCCGCACCCTGTCCAATAGCATCCTATATTGTCAACCGTGCTAGCAAAGCAAAAACTTAACTCTTTGATTCCCTCACCCTATCCATCAACTTTCTATAGGAAGCTGGTGGATAGAGTGAGGGAGTCAAAGAGTTAAATTTGTTTTAAGTTGGTGGATAAGGTGCGGGAGTCAAACGGTTAATAAAGAAGATTAGGAAAAGACAAACAACATTTATAGGACACTTTATGAGGCAAGAGAAATTCACTTTATGAGACAAGAGAAATTCACTTTATGAGACAAGAGAAATTCACTTTATGAGACAAGAGAAATTCACTTTATGAGACAAGAGAAATTCACTTTGAGACAAGAGAAATTCATTTTATGAGGCAAGAGAAATTCACTTTATGAGACCAGGGAAATTCATTTTATGAGACAAGAGAAATTCAGGATATGCCGATGCACTGTGGGGGTGGGTGAAAAGGAAACATGAAACAAAGTTTTTCATACCTTCCTTAAACAGCAACCACCGACCCAAACAGACCACAGAATTGCCCGCTAGGATGGGTTTGAGAAGATCAACTAGTTTTTCGTCACTATAAGATTTCAGATTTAACCCTCAGACCCCCGCACCTTATCCACCAACTGCAAAAACTTAACCCTTTGACTCTCTCACCTTATCCACCAACTGCAAAATCTTAATCCTTTGACTCACTCACCCTATCCACCAGCTTCCTGTAAAACTTAACCCTTTGACTACCTCACCCTATCCACCAGCTTCCTGTGGCTAGATTGAAGGAATCAAAGCGTTAAGTTTTTACTTCTGTGGCAGGATGCTGGTGGACAGGGTACGGGAGTCAAAGGGTTAAAACAAAAGAAAGAAGTGAATGAAAGAATCGAATGCTACGTGCAGCCCTGAACAAATCCTGGAGAGAACATGCAACTAACAAAGAGTTATATGGCAAGATCCCACCAATCAGTAAATCAATACGTCAACAAAGACTGCGCTTCGCGCGCGGGACACTGCTGGCGTAGCAAAGAAGAACTATAATAATAATAATATATTTTATTTATATAGCGCAAAATCTTGACAAAATCAAATCTAAGCGCTGAGCGTATACATGCACACATACCTACATACATATGAGCGTATACATGGATACATACATGCTTACATACTTACATACATATAGAACTGGTGGGGGGACGTTCTACTATGGAGACCCAGTCACGGCAGACAAAGACCAGGATGTCCAAAGAAGACCTTCATCGACCAACTGATCGATGATACAGGCTGTCAGTATGATGAACTACCTACTGCAATGTCTGACAGAGAAGGATGGAAGAAACGTGTCATGGATAGCCGAGCAAGCTCAACATGATTATGATGATGATGAATGAAAGAATGAACGAGCGGGTAGATAAGTATTAAAACTGTGCGTCAGGATGGGGTTATGAAGATAAACGAGTGCTTTTCTCGTTATACGATTTCACCTTTAAAGGAAAGAAAGAAGTGAAAGAACGATGAATGAATGGGTAAATAAGTAGGCAGGTGGACAGATGGATGAATCAAAGGATGGAAAGATGGATAGATGGGTGGGCAGGTGGATGGATGGATGGATGGATAATTATATGAATGATGGAAAGAAGGATTGATGGTTGGATGGACCGAATGGATGGATGGATGGAGAAAGGAACGAATAATAGGATAAGGGGAAGGAATGTGGGGGGGGGGGGGAGGTGATACAAAGACGTTGAACAAACCTGAGGCCTTATAAGGCCTAAATTTTCTAAGCTAATATCAAGCATTATGAATATTGTGATTTATTACCTGCGGATGGAAAGCTTCCAATAGCGGTGCTAAATGGGAACATGTCTTTTGTTGAAATGCTATTCATAGGGAGAGAGAGGGGGGGGGGGAGAGACAGAAAGAGACAGAGAGAGAAAGAGAGAGAAAAAAGAGGGAAGGAGAGAGAGAGAGAGAGAGAGAGAGAGAGAGAGAGAGAGAGAGAGAGAGAGAGAGAGGAGAGAGAAGCTTCGTCGTGCTTTGAGTACATTTCTTCAGGGTGAAATCCGGCATTTTATGATGAAACATTTCACAGGCAAGACAAGGCTGGGCAAGGCAAAGCAAGGCAAAGTAAGGCAAAGCAAGACAGTGCTAGGCAAGGCAAAGCAAGGCAAGTCAAAGTAAGGCAAGGCAAAGTAAGGCAAAGCAAGACAGGGCTAGGCAAGGAAAGTAAGGCAAAGCAGTCAAGGCAAGGCAAGGGTAAGGGCAAGCGCAAGAGCAAGACAAGACAAGACAAGACAAGACAACACAAGACAAGACAAGACAAGGAGCATGACTTACCTCCGAAAACCTCGAAATTCAAGCAAATCAACTCACTCTGACCCGTTTTCCAGCCCACAGATTTCGTTCTGAAATATCACAGCGTATCATTATTACACACATAATCTGGGTTTCGTGCCACTCCAAGGGGTAGCTGCAAAGAACAGAGAAACGTGGTGAATAATCGCCAGGAAATTATCTGTGGTGCTCCAGTCAACCTACCCTGCTTCAGAGACAGATGAACTGAATGTGATCCTTACTCTGGTTGGCTTGAATAACACACACGAAAACAAAATAAAACAAAAAAACAAAAACAAAAAAAAGCCCACCACAACTTGAATATATTTCGAGGGGAAAAAAATCGATGGTTGTGGCATCAGAAATACATATAAGATGGAAGGATTAGTGAGTGATATTATTAAAAAATTTTCAGAATGTAGACTGGTACTTGATTCTGCTTTAATCCTTAGCAGAAATCCTAACTATATTATACGGGCTGGTTGATTCTTTTGATAGAGCCGTGGACTCAAGATCTGATATCTTGAGTTCAATCCCAGCCCCGCAACATTAGAAATCAGCCTGCATGCTACCCGTCATAATGTTTCCATTATTTCGGTGGTGTCAACTTAATGTTTCCATCATTTGGTGGTGTCAACTTAATGTTTCCATCATTTTGGTGGTGTCAACTTAATGTTTCCATCATTTTGGTGGTGTCAACTTAATGTTTCCATATTTTGGTGGTGTCAACTTAATGTTTCCATCATTTTTGTGGTGTCAACTTAATATTTCCATAATTTTGGTGGTGTCAACTTAATGTTTCCATCATTTTTGTCGTGTCAACTTAATGTTTCAAAGGTCTTCCCCCTCCCCACCCATCTTTCCGCCCCTCAATTCAAGATCTTGCCAGCGCAGAGGGTTTTGCGCAGGCTCAAGGAGTCTGCCAGTAATTGCTGGCAGATTTGGATGGAGTGCGTATGGATTTGTCCGAGTGCAACGAATCCCTCTTCAGCAAACTCCACACTCCATTTCTTAGCAGAATATCTAAATTTTTTTCCCAAGAGTTCCTTCTATTCATGAACCCTTTGATGACTATCCATTGCCACCTGCTCAAACGACAGCTCGCCTATCTTGCATCATTAACCATGCTAGCAACAAAAACGAAGACATCTATTTGCCATTTGACATCTCCCGACACCCTACCTTCCACACCAGCTGGCTATACTTTTACATTGTACTTATTAACCCATCTGCTAAGCAAAACGAAAACTTTAACCCTTTGACTCCCTCACCCTGTCCACCAGCTCGCTATCTTGCATCATTAACCATGCTAGCAAAACGAAAACTTTAACCCTTTGACTCCTCCCTTTACCCTGTCCATACCTAGACTTTAGCTATTTATCATTACTTAAATACCATATCCGTCTTACATTATTAACGATGCTAGCAAAACGAAAACTTAAACCCTTTGACTCCCGCACCCTGTCCACCAGCCTTGGGTCATCATCTTGCAAAAGTTATTTAACCATGCTCTGCAAAACGCAAAAAAACTTAAACCCTTTGACTCCCCTCCACACCCTATACCACGCACAGCCTTATCCCCTTATGGTGCGAGAGTTAAGCACTGTTGTTGTCGCATGCGGTACCGAGCGTTTTGTAACGTTGTTTCGTTGTCGTTTTGCTACTGTGCTTACGGATTTCCAACATCAGACTGGCTGGTATTGGTACGCGGTAGTTAAACTGAGAGCTGCTGGCTATTGCATCAGTAAGACACGATCATCATCGTCATCATCAGGTGCCCTGCCGCATGGCGTTGGCGACCATGGACTTCCAACCATCTCTATCTCTCGTTGCCCCTAGCATCTCTCCCACCCTCCTCATCCCCAGCCACTCTGCAAGTCCGTCCAGCATTCTCTCCCTGGGTCTACCCGGTGCTCTCTTTCCCTCCAGC
>JAPXFY010000022.1:56485804-56495804 GCA_030674185.1 Monoplex corrugatus
CCTCATAAAATGGCCTATAAATGTTGCTTGTCTTTTCCTAATCTTCCTTATGAGTGATCTACTTGTGTCTGCCTCCATCAAGACTGTCTCATTTGTTTTCTTTGCTGTCCATGGAACTCTCAACATTCTTCTTAGAAACCACATCTCGGCTGCCTCAATCTTGTTCTGGCTTTGTTTGTTGACTGTCCACGCCTCACATCCGTACAACAGTATTGGTTCTATATAACATTCAAGAACTCTCTTCCTGATGTTAATTGATAGGCATTTGTTGGCATACGGCCAAATATTTGTATGTATTGTTACCAGAGTTGTATGTATCATAGACTGTGCGAATTATGAACGAAAATGCAAACGCACAATCGAAAATGTAAATGCACAATCACAATGGAACGAAAATTATCCATATGCATGTACCATCGCAACAGCTCAAATTTAAAGATAAACGAAAGCTCAAATTTAAAATTTGGTCCCTTTTTATCCACTGGACGAGGCGGCAGGGAAGTTTTTAGTCTTCTTTATATTATCCGTTTGGTGTTTGTAGTCTGTTTGTGACCGTGCGTTTGCGCTTGACAAAGGCCGGTTGGCCGAAAATTTGCGCTTGTCTTGTCTTGTTTTGTTGAATACGCGCTTACATTGGTTTTCTTGTTCTTCTGGTTCCTCAAATTTAAAGGTAAACGAAATGAATTTTTATAATTTTACAGGGTGATCACTGCTTCCATTGTCAGGAC
Source organism: Monoplex corrugatus (assembly GCA_030674185.1). Lineage (NCBI taxonomy): Eukaryota > Metazoa > Mollusca > Gastropoda > Littorinimorpha > Ranellidae > Monoplex > Monoplex corrugatus. The sequence goes on from JAPXFY010000022.1 coordinate 56,486,533, forward strand.
AGCCTGCTTTCCAGATTACCTTGCTGTCCAAAGATAAATACATATCCAAGATCAGTATACGCTTCTCGTTTTAACTACAAAGTCACACACACACACACACACACACACACACACACACACACACACACACACACACACACACACACACACACACACACACACATACACACACACACACACACAAACAAACAAACAACACACACACAAAACACAATATACATACATACATACATACATACATACATACATACACAATTCGCACACACACAAACACATACACTGATACAGACACACGCACGCACACATACAGAGAGACAGAGACAGACAGACAGACAGACAGACAGAGACAATGACAGAGAGACAGAGAGACACACACACACACACACAAAGAAAGAGAGAGAGAGAGGAGAGACTGACAGAGAGACTGACAGACAGACAGAGACAGAGAGAAAAGACAAAGAGAGAGAGAGACAGAGACAGAGAGAGACAGACAGACAGAGAGACAGACAGACAGACAGACATACAGAGACAGAGGGACAGAGTAAGAAACTGTAGACACGCGGACATCTGGAGATATTCATACTTATTTTAGTCTACTCACGTCCCTAAACACTCAGAGACAGTGAGGCTTCTTTAGTTCTTACAGACCATTCTTCTTCTTCTTCTTGGCGTACGCTGCTACACAATCATCTGAGTCCGGGCGATGAATGTAGCCGTCTTTTCCAGCTCCTGTCTGCAGCCATGGAGTTTGGTTGTCAGCGGAGTGTCTGTCGGCCACACGTCCTGTCTTGCCACCTGGTGAAAGGGACAACTTTGGAGTATATGCTCCGTGGTTTGGTCTTCTTGACCGCAGGGACAGGTTGGGGAGGGCGCCAGCTTCAGTTTGCGGTACATGTGGCTGTTCAGCCTATTGTGACCAGTGCGCAACCTCACCAGGGCAACTTGCTGCTCTCTAGACAACAGGTGGTAGTCATCCCTGTGTCGTCTCGGCATGGAAAGCGCCCTGATGATGTCCCTCTTCTCACTGTAGCTGACGCTGTTGTTAGGTTGTTCTTCTCTGGCTCCCTCCTTAGCAAGGATATCAGCTCGCTCATTCCCGGAGACTCCGCAGTGGGCTGGGATCCACTGCAGAACTGCTCTTCTGGTTGTGGCAACCTGATGCAGAGCTCTAGATAGGAGTGGGAGCGTGTTGTTCTGGCATGCCTGCAGCACGGAGAGGGCATCAGACAAGAAGACAACTTGTCTGCAGTCACAGTCTGTAGCCTGAATCATGGGGGCCGCCTGCATGAGTGCTTCTGTCTCAAACATGAAGACTCGCAGGCCAAGCGATGTAATCTATACACTTATTCTGTTTCTCAAGATGACGTCTCCGCGCTCGGAACGAATTCTGTATGCACTAACATCACAGATGCCATGTGTATGGTGACCGTGGCACAAACCTTAAGCCTGCACATAAACCCAAGAGTTGGCCAGGTCCTGAGGCCCCACCTAGACTATGTTTTACCTAGTCTATATTTTACACTGGTATTTTATCAGCCTACCATGGAATAATCTTGGTTACATGTAAATACGTGTGTGTGTGTGTGTGTGTGTGTGTGTGTGTGCGTGCGCGTGCGTGTGTGTGTGTGTGTGTGCGTGCGTGTGTGTGTGTGTATGTGTGTGTGTGTGTTGTGTGTGTGTGTGTGTGTGGTGTGTGGTGCGTGGTGTGTGTGTGTGTATGTGTGTGTGTGTGTATGTGTGTGTGTGTGTGTGTGTGCGTGCGTGTGTGTGTGTGTATGTGTGTGTGTGTTTACCTTCAAAAAAGGAACATACATGTAAAGTAAAAGTAAATATATGATTAAAGGTGTGAATCACATAACAGACTCCCCCGTCCCCCCCCCCTCCCCCGCCCCCCTTAGTCAATTGTTTGTAAATATCCGTCTATTATTTCCCTCGTCACCATCATGCGTGTGTATGTATGTGTGTGTGTGTGTGTGTGTGTGTGTGTGTGTGTGTGTGTGTGTGTGCGCGCGCGCGCGCGTGCGCGCGTGTATGGGTGTGTACACATGCGTAGGCATGAGAGTATCTGAAAATGTGTGTGAAATCTACCCACCTTGGGGAAGCCTTTTTCAAGCCACTTAGCCACCTCGACCATGACCTGCAGACGCTGTGAAGTCTGCGAGCCGATCTCCTGAAGGAACACCTCACTGCCAGCAGCCCATTGTAATATTTCTCTCGATAAATCCTTTGAACTGTCGGTCCGCCAGACCTGCACAGTCAAGTAACAAGCACTGGACCAGTTACCGTGGTGTAATGGTTAACGCAATGGACTACCGACTAAAAGGTTGTGATTTCGAATCCACATCGGTCTCTTCAAAAATGATTGTGGGATTTTTGGGCTCTAACTGGCTCCTACCCAAAGTTGGGCACGCTGTGAGCTCACTGGGAACACTGGGACCACACAGTCGAGTCTTATCCACTTCATGGATGCGTCATTGACGGTGTTGCTCTAATCTTTTGACCAGCACCACCGGTGTCTGCATCTCTCGGGCCTGGTTGACGCCAGGATATATTATGACAGTAAGCGTAGAGCACAGCCCTGTCACGCAGTCTCAATCCTAGCTGGAACTCCATAGCATTGTAATTATCATCCTTATCGACATCATCATCATCGCGTTGTAAAAAAAAAACTGCTCCAGCTTCTGTGACCATTAAGGTGGTGTAGAAAATGGAGCGAAAAAAAGTATCAAGCATTGGAAATGCTCAAACAGCTCTGAAATAACAAAAAAAATGACTGTGTTTAAGACCAACATCCTTCATCAAAACGACCGGACTGACCAGACTTGAGGTGTCATAATGCTTGAACGGAAAAGTACAAAACTAGAAACTGCAAGAACTTTACGTTACTGCTGCTGCTGTTGTTGCTGCAGTTCCTGTTGTTCTTGTGGTGATGGTCGCACAGACATCATATATATAGACGGCGCACGCTACGTGTGCGACTGGCCCCATCACCCCGCCATCTTAAGAAGACTGTCTGCTCGTTATCAGCAGCTGGGCTCAATGTATTTTAGTAATGACGGGCGGGTTTATTTGACTGACAAGCGTGTTTTTCTTCATCATCATCATCATCATCAGGTGCCCTGCCGCATGGCGTTGGCGACCATGGATTTCCAACCATCTCTATCTCTCGTTGCCCCCAGCATCTCTCCCACCCTCCTCATCCCCAGCCACTCTGCAAGTCCGTCCAGCATTCTCTCCCTGGGTCTACCTGTTTTTCTTATCGCTGTACAACTCGACGGGGAGTGCAAGGTTAATAGGTGAATACATTAATTGTCTGATGATCATTTTGAGAAATTCTGTAATATTTGTTCACTTATGAATAAATAATTCCATTTAGTGTCGGTACAAGCGGATGTAACACAGTGAAGGGGTAGTATAAGGATAATTGCCATTTCATGTCCCTGGTGTCAAATGCCGATTATTAAGTCAGTGAACTATTCTCACAGAACACAAACATAAACCTTCATTTTGACTGAGACTAGTAACTCTGGTGATAAACTGAGGTCTTTAGTTTTACATAATTAACAATAAAAATAAAAAAAACTACTGCAATTCTCTCTCTGTGTATATGCGTGTGTGTGCGTGTGTGTCCGTGCGTGTGCGTGTGCGTGTGCGTGTGCGTGTGGTGCGTGCGTGTGTGTGGTGTGTGTGTGTGTGTGTGTGTGTGTGTGTGTGTGTGTGTGTGTGTGTGTGTGTGTGTGTGTGTGTGTTAACAAATCTCTCTGTCTCTCTCATTGTATGTGAATATTTCTGTCGTTTATGGAAAACACCACAGGAAAACAAAATGCAATTCTTGTTGTGTTGTCCAGCTTTAAAATATCTCAGAGTAAAACACTGCAGAGAAAACATATTCAGCCAAAATATTACAACAATCCATATGATTTCAGTGTCAGATTGAATTTACTCATGTTGTGGAGTATGGCGTCTACTGTTTATATAATCTGGCCACATACAGCTAAATAGGACTGGTCAGAATACACACCATACATGTGTTAGATGTTTAATGTTGATGCTTACTGCAGTCAATTTCTTTGATATCATTTGTTATAATTGTCGAAGTATTTCATTTATAGATCAAGACGTTTACCCTACTTTTCTTTGTTTATTTATGTGTTCGTTCGTTGCTTGATTTAACGTCTTTTCACTATAAGTGATATTAGACGGATATGTATGTGTGTGTGTGTGTGTGTGTGTGTGTGTGTGTGTATGTGTGTGTGTGTGTGTGTGTGTCTGTCTGTCTGTGAGGAAGAGACAGCCAAACTTTGCACACACACACACACATGTATAGTTGGACACACACACACACGCGCGCACACACACACACACACACACACACACACACACACACACAACACACACACACACACACACACACACACAACACACACACACACACACACACACACACACACACACACACACACACACACACACACACACACACACACACACACACACACACACAACAATCAATCAATCAATCAATCAATCGATCAAAGGAACTCGTACACAAACCACCTCTTTTCAAGAGTAAACTAACTAGCTTAAATGATCGGGGTTTTTGCTTTTGTTGTTGTTGGTTTTTTGTTTGTTTGTTTGTTTGTTTGTTTTGTTTGTTTGTTTGTTTTTGAAAGAACTCTATACACCAATTTTCCGAACATTATACTCTGCCTATTCAAATCTAAATTTCGTGACAAGTGGCACCCCAGTCCGTGATCAGCAGGTGCCTAGCTCTAGCCTACACATCAATTGTTTTGTGCATCTACCTTCGCCCTCATTCTTGCCCTTTCACCTTGCAGTTCTCATTTCCATGCCCGGCCCAATTCTTAGATACACGGGAACTGAATTAAATATATATATATTACATGTGTTTGAACATTTGTCATATCGTCAAATGCCACGAGTGTAATTGTTTGCGGTTTGCCTACTGATTTATCTGAATTATACCTCCTCTGAGTCCTCATCGGCTCATGTGGCTCCTCTTTTTTATATGAAACTTAGAATGTAAGCCTATTTCTCCGATTTATCATTTACTCCTTTGTTTCTGTTTAACTTTAAACTTCTGCTGGGAGCAACCACAGATCTAGTCTATCTCACAGTTTCGTGGCAAGTGCAGCCATGCACGTCAGAACTGAGAATGTTAATAATTTAATGATTAATTAGATCTAGCTTTGACAAATTACAGTTGAGTTTACAGTTTAGGTCTCGCTCGTCCCTCCCAGATCGATTCCCATACACAAGTAAAATTGTGGTTATATTTCAAACAAACCTGTTAAACCTGTTGCTACCGTTTCTGGCATTTTCAGTACATGGGTTTCTGTATTCCAAGTACATGTACTATGTTGAAAACAAGTAGGCTGGTCGAAAAACACGAATCCGAAGCGTTTCAGATCCAGACAAAATCGCCTCCAATTTAGACTGTCCATGAAGGGGAAATAAATCTTGCCGATAGTGTTGGAAGGAAAATGCGGCTTTTCCTACTTTTATTTATTTACTCTTCTCTGTGGATGAAACCTCGTCGTTGGTAGAGAAGCTTGCGTGCAACTATGATCCATTGAGCTAAGCCGTCGGGAGTCTAGTACTCCTGGTAGGGTCTCCTATGGCGGAAAGGTAACTGGTGAGTTGCCAGACTAATATCATCCGTTTCCACTGCCTTGTGGATAGCTGATGGATCAGTAAAGGCTAAGGAAAACAACCCCTACAGAAAATTCGGAGCGGAGCCCCGTTAGGCGGTTTCTTGTTCAAACTCTGTCAAGTCTCCGGCAAAATCCTGCACCCAGATTCATCTCCAGCCGTCTTGACCATGTCTTGCCACTGGATCCAGGTGATCCTGGACGAGAGAGTGTGGATGATGCTGCGCAAGTTATCTACACTTTAATCAAAATCTCAGCGCATGTCATGGCTTCACACTCACAGTTGAAAGTTTCAACCGTAAAGCCCTGTGGCGATGGGGGCGCGACGACGTAATAGGTGAGGATACACTGGCAGCTACAGCCGCAAACCTGCACACAGGCGGCTCAGGACACTGGTCGTCTTCCAATGAACGAAGCAGCAGAGGAACCCGGCATCATCCTGAGTGACTGAGCAGCCCTCTTCAGGACCCGCACTGCTCACCTCCTAGAATGAGGAAGGGGCTAGAAAAGGTGCCCTAAACATTGCCTGCTTCAACCTACCCGGACCAGCATACCGCGGCTGGTAGGGATCCCATTTAGCGGTCGAAAAAACAGAAATGAAAGAAAGGTGACAAGACTCACCATAGGTACATGGAATGTACGTACACTTCTAGACAATGCCAAAGCTGACCGACCTGACAGAAGAACTGTATTGGTTGCTAGAGAATTAGCTCGTTACAAGGTTGATATTGCCGCTCTATCAGAGACCAGACTGACTGAAGAAGGTCAACTCACTGAGACAGGTGCTGGCTATACATTCTTCTGTAGTGGACGTAAACAAGAAGAACGCCGTGAAGATGGAGTAGGCTTTGCGATCAAGTCCAGTCTAGTTAAGAACCTTGAACGACTGCCTAAAGGTTACAATGACAGACTCATGGTGATGCACTTGCCCCTCACAGACAAAAAGCAAGCCACACTGATTAGTGCCTAAGCTCCAACAATGACAAATTCTGAAGAGACCAAAGAGAAGTTCTATGAAGATCTTGATTCTCTACTAACAAGCGTTCCCAGAGCTGACAAACTTCTGGTCCTCGGGGACTTCAATGCAAGAGTTGGGTCCGACTATGAAGCATGGGAAGGCATCATTGGCAAACATGGCATAGGGAATTGCAACAGCAATGGACAACTCCTCCTTCAGACATGCAGCTCACACAACTTGGTCGTCACTAACACGCTATTTCAGTTGGCAACCAGAAAGAAGACAACATGGATGCACCCTAGATCCAGGCACTGGCACATGTTGGACTATGTCATTACCAGAAAGGCCGACAAAGATGATGTACGAGTAACTAAAGCCATGTGTGGCACTGAATGCTGGACAGACCACCGGCTAGTCATCTCAAAGCTTAACGTCCGTCTGTTTGTAACACTCTGGAACAGTCAATCACTCCCTCAAGACTTCAAGGATGCCTCAATAGTCCACCTATACAAGAGGAAGGGAAACAAACAATCATGTGACAACCACAGAGGAATATCACTACTGTCCATTGCAGGCAAGATATTAGCAAGGGTGCTGCTGAACCGCCTCACTAATCATCTTGAGCAGGGTCTGTTGCCAGAGAGTCAATGTGGATTTCGGGCTGGGAGAGGTACGGTGGACATGATCTTTGCTGCTCGTCAACTGCAAGAAAAGGTGCAGGAACAACACCGAGCACTGTACACAACCTTTGTCGACTTGACAAAGACGTTTGACACGGTGAGTCGCGAGGGGCTGTGGAAGATAATGGCGAAGTTCGGCTGCCCTCCAGCCTTCGTAAATATGGTGCGACAATTCCTCTATGGTATGATGGCACGGGTCCTTGATGACGGAGAAATGTCCAGAGACTTTCCAGTCAGCAATGGCGTGAAACAAGGATGCTCCTTGCGCCTGCACTATTCTCTATGATGTTCTCGGCAATGTTATCAGATGCATTCTCTCCAGAAGACCCTGGCATAGATATACGCTACCGCACAGACGGCAAGTTGTACAACACAAGACGCCTCAAGGCGACCACTAAATGCAGTTACAGCACTCTTCGTGACCTCCTTTTCGCAGACGATTGTGCGTTAAATGCTTACAGTGGTGAACAGATGCAACAATGCATGGACAAATTTTCAACTGCTTGCGACAACTTCGGTCTTACAATAAGCACCAAGAAAACCGAAGTCATGTATCAGCCTCCTCCAGGTGTTCCATATACTGAACCAAATATCGAGGTCAAGGGCACAAAACTACATGCAGTCGACAACTTCACATATCTCGACAGTTCCCTATCACGTTGTGTGCATATCGACGACGAAGTCAACAAACGCATAGCTAAGTCCAGCACTGCATTTGGGAGGCGGCGTCCTACTGTATGGGACAGAAGAAGTATCTCGGCCACAACTAAACTCAAAGTGTACAAAGCGGTGGTCCTCACCACTCTCCTCTACGGCAGTGAGACCTGGACTGTTTACAGAAGACACGCAAGGAAATTGAATCATTTTCACACCAAAAGCCTCAAAAAGATTCTCAATATCCGATGGCAAGAGAAGATCCCTGATACAGAAGTACTAGAGAGAGCCAATCTCCCCTCCATCCACACTTTACTTCAAAAGAGTCAAGTTCGCTGGGCTTGCCATGTGTACCGGATGTCTGACACCAGAATTCCGAAGCAACTCCTCTACGGGGAACTAGCGTCTGGCAAGAGAACAGTTGGAGGCCAGAGAAAACGGTTTAAAGACAGCTTGAAGGCATCGCTAAAGTCCCTTAACATAGACTGGGAGAATTGGGAAAACCTTGCCCTCGACCGTACAGTCTGGCGTAGAAGAATCAAAACCGGATGTACCACTTCAGAAGTGTCTCGTATCCAATCTGCACAAGAAAAACGAGCTGCACGGAAAGCTAGGGCTGCAAACCTTTCAACCACAGTAACCGACCACAGATGTCCAACCTGTGGACGTTACTTCCGTGCCCGGATCGGATTGATCAGTCACCTCTGGACACACTGACTTCATGAAGCCGTGGTCATTGTCAACGACGACAGACAAAAAACACCATTTATTTACTTATTCATTATTCAATTTAATAGTAGTGGTAGTAGTAGTACTAGTCGTAGTCGTAGTAGTAGTAGTAGTGTTTTGTTGTTGTTATCAACCAATAACTCAAGACTTCAAAATAATCGATTGATGCTCGCGAGTTTTATTTGTATCTTCTTCTTCTTAGAGTGAGAGTTGGTTGTGGCCGAAATTCATCAGGACCACTTGCAGCTCTCCGGACAAAAAGGTCGTGGTCGTTTTTTTCTATCTGTGACTTAAAATTGATTCGAACTGGTTTTAATAACACGATCACGAAATTCTTGCTCACTTGTACCTAGTGACCTGTGGCCGGATCTATAAAGAGGGCATAGCTTGTGCAGTGCATAAATATTTATGCCCTCTTCGAGTAAATGTACATAGCAAAGTCCGGGTACATAATACTAAGTACTCGGTGATCTTCTTACTCTCGCTACAGTTGGCGCAATTTTACAAACGAGCAATGATTTCATGATTGACTTTGTAATATGTTGAATCAATATAGAGGGAAATCACCTTTGATAAATT
>JAPXFY010000022.1:56505804-56510804 GCA_030674185.1 Monoplex corrugatus
CCATGCCATCAAAGCAAAAACTTAACCCTTTGACTCTCTCACCCTATCCACCAGCTTCCTGCACCGCAGGAAGCTGGTAGATAGGATGAGGGAGTCAAAGGGTTAAGTTTTTGCTGTTGCTGGATAGGGTGAGGGAGTCAAAGGGTTAAGTTTTTGCAATTGGTGGATAGGGTGAGGGAGTCAAAGGGTTAAATTTTTGCAATTGGTGGATAGGGTGCGGGAGTCAAAGGGTTAAGTTTTTGCAATTGGTGGATAGGGTGCGGGAGTCAAAGGGTGAATCCCGTGGAGTTACACCCTTCTGCCACGTATCCGTCTAATTTCTGTGAGCGTGAGTGCCACGTGCAAGTCTCTGCTTAAGTGTTCTCGTCAAGGGTCAAGGTGTTTTGACGCTCGGAAAGTCCCATATGCGCACGCCAGAAGACACACGTGTCCCACTCGTTTTTCGTCCCCTTCCGAAGGGCTAGATGTTCAGTTCGATTTTTCGGTCAAACTGAGGAGAAAAGTCGAGGCCTGAACGGGAAACGAACCCTGGAACCTGGAGTTTGATTATTGGCAGGCGAACGTCTGAATCATTCTGCCACTCTTCTCCCAGGACCAGGAACCAAGAAAGCAAAAAAGCCAAAAAACAAACAAACAAATAAACAAACAGACTGAGATAGTGGATTTATGACGCAAACGTGACAGGCGCAAATTTTTTCGCCACACTGGCTTTTGTCAAGCGTACAAGGAAAAAAAAAACAACAAAAAAAAAAAAAAACTTAGGAGGGCAACACAGTAGTAAGACTTCTCTGACGTGTCATCAGGCCAAGAAAACAAAAGGCGACAGCAGATGGGCATCCTGGAGTCATGACCTGGATGCGACCGGCCCCCTTGGAGTGCCAAGAGTTAAGGGCCGAAACACTTACTCGACGGTGATTTCTCCTCTGAGGGACCTTCTGCTGTCCGGCTCTCCCCAGAGTTTCTTACTACAACTAACTTCTTTGTTGGACTTCAGCCACGGAGTATGTAAGAACAAAGACGAATGACGCCCATAATTGCCGATATTTCATTCTGCTCGACAAGCGCCTACCAAGACAAATCCCAAAACTTTGCGAAAATCGATGTACCAGCCAGGGACAAATCTAATTAGCTCCGCCATAATCGATAAAGGAAGCTGGAGAGCATAAACACGTGTGTATAGAAAATAGCTTTACGGAATGGCTGCGAATAGACGGAAACTCAACAGAATCAACGCAGCTACAAGAAGCCCCTCAAACACGCTTGCCTGCCTGTGATTGGCTAACACGTGGTGACGTCATTTATAGCGGTCACTACGAACTGTTATGTCCAAACTCCTAATCCTACCCTAAACCCTCCGACACCTCCTCCTCGATTGCCGGGACTTATACGATGTAAGACAAAAGCACTACACGGCGGATTCCTTAAAGAACCTCTTCCGAGACGTCCCTCCTGATGCAGTTTTCCAGTTTTTACGAGATAATAGATTTTACTTGATGTGATTTTACGGGTTTTTCTTCAATGGCATTTTAGATTTGCAAAGTTGACGGCGAACATGGTTTTTAACTGTTGTCTTTTATCTTAATGGGTTGTTCTTTTCATTTTGACGTGGTGTTAGCCCTGATATGGCTGTAGTGGTCGGCTGGGCTATAAGCAATATGGATTGACTTGAAACCCTAAACCCTCATCTTTTGGGTCGATTTTCTCCCTGAATGGGTCGCCGATGCTGGAGATAAGGAATAGCGATTGGGTAAGGGTCATATTTGAACTCATATCTCGAGTTCAATTCTAGCATGTAACATTCAAAACTGGCCTGTTCACTGTCCATCTTAATGTTTCCACAATTCTTGTGGTGTCCGCTTAGTTTTTGATAGATCCCTTCTCCCCCCTCCCCACCTCTTCCCCTACTTCCGCCCCACCCCATTTGAAGATCTTTCCAACACACTGGTTTTTGCACCATCATCATCATCATCATCAGGTGCCTTGCCACATGGCGTTGGCGATCATGGCCTTCCATCTGTTTCCATCTCTGTTGCCTCAAGCACCTCTTCCACCCTCTTTGTCTTCAGCCACTCTGCAAGTCCGTCCAATATCTTCTCCCTGGGTCAACCTGATGCTCTCTTTCCCTCCAGCTTTCCCGTTGTGACCAGGTGCTCCAATTCCCCTTTCCTCATAAAATAGCCTATAAATGTTGCATGTCTTTTCCTAATCTTCCTTATCAATGATCTTCTTGTGTCTGCCTCAATCAAGACTGTCTCGTTTGTTTTCTTTGCTGTCCATGGGACTCTCAACATTCTTCTTAGAAACCACATCTCGGCTGCCTCAATCTTGTTCTGGCTTTGCTTGTTGACTGTCCACGCTTCACAAACGTATAACAGTATTGGTTCTATATAAGATTCAAGAATTCTCTTCCTCATGAATTCAGCCAGATAATTTCTGGTAGACTTAGATGGAGCGCATAATTATGGAATTGTCCGAATGCGATGAATTCCTCTAGGACAAACGAGTCGAAGTCGAAGCTGTTTGACGCCGTCAGCACAGAGGTTGGGTTAGACTAATGTCAGTGGTGTTAGATTAACGTCAGTGGTGTTAGACTAACGACAGTGGTGTTAGGTTAACATCAGTGGTGTTATATTCACGTCAGTGGTGTTAGATTCACGTCAGTGGTGTTAGATTCACGTCAGTGGTGTTACAAGGACTGAAGTCTACAATCAAGATTTGAGTGGTAATTGCCGTATGTAGTGGTTACTGCAACGGACTACAGATTGGAAGTTTGTGGGTTCGAATCCCCATCAGTCCTTTCAAAAAATCATTGTGGGATTTTTGAGCCCCCAAACCGGTTCCTACCCAGAGTTGGGCGTGCTATGGGCTCACTGGGAACACTGGGACCACACAGTCAAGTCTCATCAACTTACACTGATGCGTCGTTGAGGATGTTGTTCAAATCTTCTGACCAAGCCACGGGTGTCTGTATCTCTCGGGCCTGGTTGACGCCAGGATATACGACAGTAAGCATAGAGTAGGGCCTTGTCACACAGTCTCAATCCTAGAAGATGTGACAAATGAAAGATAATCTTAAATATGGCGTGCCACTTGTGCTGGGATATGAAAAAAATGCCATAGTTTTGTTTTAACAAAAATGATTTAAGATTAAGCTGAATTTTGTGGCTTCTTCCAAGACAATGCTATTGGGTGAAATAGCCACGCCAAAAAAATTACTTGTAGTTATCCCACCTGTATACAGTGTTAAGCTATTCCTGGTACTAACAAAGCAGAGAACATCTTTATTACGGTGAAATACAGTTTTAACCTTTTCCTGACACTAACAAACCATGGAGCATCTTTATTACAGTGATATATAGTTATAAACTATTCCTGACACTAACAAAACAGGGAATATCTTTATTACAGTGATATATAGTTTTATACTATTCCTGACTCTAATAAACAGGAATCATCTTTATTACAGTGATGTATAGTTTTAAACTGTTCCTGACACTAACAAACCAGCAAAGAAAATCTTTATTACAGTGATATATAGTTTTAAACTATTCCTGACACTAACAAAACAGGAAACATCTTTATTACAGTGATATATAGTTTTATACTATTCCTAACTAACAAAACAGGGAACATCTTTATTACAGTGATATATAGTTTTAAACTATTCCTGACACTAACAAAACAGGGAACATCTTTATTACAGTGATATATAGTTTTAAACTATTCCTGACACTAACAAAACAGGAAACATCTTTATTATAGTGATATATAGTTATAAACTGTTCCTGACTCTAATAAAACAGGAACATCTTTATTACAGTGATATATAGTTTTAAACTGTTCCTGACACTAACAAAACAGGGAACATCTTTATTACAGTGATATATAGTTTTAAACTATTCCTGACTCTAATAAAACAGGGGACATCTTTATTACAGTGATATATAGTTTTAAACTATTACTGACTCTAATAAAACAGGGAACATCTTTATTACAGTGATATATAGTTTTATACTATTCCTAACTAACAAAACAGGGGACATCTTTATTACAGTGATATATAGTTTTATACTATTCCTAACTAACAAAACAGGGAACATCTTTATTACAGTGATATATAGTTTTAAACTATTCCTGACACTAACAAAACAGGGAACATCTTTATTATAGTGATATATAGTTTTAAACTATTCCTGACACTAACAAAACAGGGAACATCTTTATTACAGTGATATATAGTTTTAAACTATTCCTGACACTAACAAAACAGGAAACATCTTTATTACAGTGATATATAGTTTTAAACTGTTATTGATACTAACAAACAGAGAACATCTACAATACAGTGACATCAGACTCAAGCCACGAGCGCCGTTGTCAAGTGGGTAAGACGTTGGACTTCCTATCGGAAGGTCTGGGATTCGATCCTGCCTGGGTACCCTTGCCTGGTGGATAAAGGGTGGAGATTTTCCCCCGTATTCCCAAGTCAACATGTGTGCAGACTTGACAATACCTCAAAACCCCTTCGTGTGATTACGCATTCAGAACATCATATACGCACGTTAAAGATCCCGTAAGCCGTGTCAGTGTCTGGTGGCTTACAGAGACACGGAAACCCAGTAAAGACGGAGTAAGTAGATTATGTAGCATCATGCCGCGTGCGCACTGTGCACAAAACATGTATACACGGATCTTCGAAAAAAAAAAAAAAAAATATGGAGAAATCGGAGCGCTTAAAAAAATAAAAGAGAGAGAGAGAGAGAGAGAGAGAGAGAGATTGTGTGTGTGTATGTATGTGTGTGTGTGTGTGTGTGTGTGTGTGTGTGATACATACATACAAACATACATATATATATATATATATATATATATATATATATATATATATATATATATATATATATATATATATGTATGTTTGTATGTATGTATCACACACATATATATATATATATATATATATATATATATATATATATATATGTAGATATACATATCTC
>JAPXFY010000022.1:56515804-56530804 GCA_030674185.1 Monoplex corrugatus
AAACACCAAACATACACGCCCACCAGAGACGGAGTATGCAGACTGTGCAGCAAGACATCGGCTGCGCAGTGTGCGCAGAAACAACGTGCATACACGTAGCGAGACTAAGACAAATTGGAACGATTGGGCCAAAATAGAAAACTACAAATCTCTAAACTACTCGTGACAGCCACGATGACTACTGACACAGGGTCTTGGGCTTCCATGTCAGGATCTATTGACCGGGGTGGGTGTGTTTGATAGGAGATCACAAAGGACACGAGACACCGATGATAGTCTGCCTGTCATCCGCCAGCAATATTGTCCTGTGTTTATTTTGTCTCTCTCTCTGTATGTCTCTGTCTCTGGCTGTCTCTCTGTTGTTTTCTGTCTCTGTCTCTTTTGCTCCCTCTCTCTCGTTTCTGTCTCTGTCTGTCTCTCTGCTCTCTCTTCTCTGTCTGTCTGTCTATCTCTCTCTCTCTTCTCTGTCTATCTCTCTCTTCTCTGTCTGTCTGTCTGTCTCCTCTCTCTCTTCTCCGTCTGTCTGTCTATCTCTCTCTCTCTCTTCTCGTCTTTCTGTCTATCTCTCTCTTTTCTCTGTTTGTCTATCTCTCTCTCTCTTCTCTGTCTGTCTCTCTCTCTCTTCTCTGTCTGTCTGTCTCTCTTCTCTGTCTGTCTCTCTCTCTCTCTCTTCTCTATCTGTCTGTCTGTCTCTTCTCTCTCTGTCTTTCTCACTCTCTCTTCTCTGTCTCTCGTTTTCTCTCTCTCTCTCTCTCTCTCTCTCTCTCTCTCTCTCCCTCCCTCCTGTTCTCTGTCTGTCTGTCTATCTGTCTGTCTGTCTCTCTGTCTGTCTGCCAGTCTGTCTCTCTGTCTGTCTCTCTCTGCCTCTTTATTTCTCTCTCTCTGTCTCTCTGTCCTTCTCTCTCTCTTTCCCTGCCTCTCTTTGTCTCTGTCTGTCTCTATGTCTCTCTCTGTCTCTATGTCAATCTCTCTCTCTCTCTAACTCCCTCCCTCTTTGTCTCTCCACATGTGTCTATCCGTCGTTTTGCCTTTTTCTTTTTTTATCTTTTTTTAATCTCCTTCCTGTTGCTTCTCCATTTTCTCCTCTCTCTCTCTCTCTCTCTCTCTCTCTTCTGTCTGTCTGCCTGTCTCTCTCTTCTGTCTGTCTGTCTCTTTCTCTTTCCGTCTGTCCATGTCTCTCTCTTTCTCTGTCTCTGTCTGTCTCTCTTTCTCTGTCTCTCTCTGTCTCAATGTCTCTCTCTCTCTCTCTCTCTCTCTCTCTCTCTCTTCTCTCTCTCTCTCTCTCTCAACCCCCTCTATCCTTCACCGTGTCCTTCCACCCGCCTTGTCTCTGTAGTTTCTCGTCTAACGTAAATCGATTAGGACCCAGAACGCTGTGAAATGCCGGCCGGCGCTTTCTGTTACTGCTTTGCCTGCATGGCAGGGAGCTTCCCTGTGCTGTGTGCCATTGCTCCCATGTCTTCCACTAACAACACACACAGAAAGACCAAGCGACAACGTGACTGTGCTGTAGACATCTACGTGACTGTGTTTTGGTTTTGGGCCTGTGTGACTGTGCTTTAGTTTTAGACCTACGTGACTGTGTTAAGTTTTAGACCTACTACACCACCAGAGAGAACAACAGCTTCTGTTTTTCCATGGAATCTATTCTCAGCGTTTTGTGCATGTGTGCTGCTACCGTTGTGCTGTTTCAGAGAATTCGGCGATGCGCTGGACAGAATCAGTGAGAGAGAGAGAGAGAGAGGGGGGAGAGAAGAAGAGAGAGAGAGAGAGAGAGAGAGAGCTAGTGACGAACTCCGCGACAACGAGTGTGTGTGTTTTAGCTTATGACCTTTTCAGCTTACATTAGCCTACTACGTAGAATGACTGCTGTCTTCTTCGCTGTTAGCTTTAGAGTCCAATGCTCACTTCGAATCTGTCTCGGTCTATTTTCTGTCTTAGTCTCTGTCTCTGCTGCCATTGATATTCCAGAGCGTAAAATTTGCATGAGAGAGCAACAGAGACGAAGCGACGACAAGAGTGTGTTAGGTAACATCTGCCATGCAATACCACCACTAAATTAAAGTGTACAGCTATACAACACTCACGTCGAATCTATTCATACTTGTCTCTTGTCTCTGCTCTCTGTACTGGTCCAGAGAAGAATGACAGACGAGGCAACAACGACTAAGTGTGTTTTATACCGGCTTTCTATTTTGCACACTACAGCGTAGAATGATTTCGTCTTCTTCCTGTTACATTATTTACATCGAATCTGTCAAGATCTCTTTTCTGTCTCAGTCTCTGTCTCTGCTGCTATTGATATTCCAGAGCGTTAGGTTTGCATGAGAGAACAACAGAGAAGAAGCGACAACAAGAATGTGTTAGGTAAGATCTGCCATGCAATACCTTCACTTAAATTAAAGTTTACAGCTGTACAACACTCACGTCGAATCTATTCATACTTTTCTCTTGTCTCTGAAATGTGTATTTTTCCAGAGAAGAATGACAGAAAACGATAACGACTAAGTGTGTTTTATATCGGCATTCTATCCCACACCACAAGGTAGAATGATTTCGTCTTCCTCGCTGTTACATTATTTACATCGAATCTATCCAGATCTATTTTCTGTCTCAGTCTCTGTCTCTGCTGCCATTGATATTCCAGAGCGTTAGGTTTGCACGAGAGAGCAACAGAGAAGAAGCAACAACAAGAGTGTGTTATGTTGGGTAAGATCTGCCATGCAATACCACCACTTAAATTAAAGTGTACAGCTATACAACACTCACATCGAGTCTATTCATACTTGTCTCTTGTCTCTGCAATCTTTATTGTTCCAGAGAAGAATGACAGACGAGGCAACAACGACTAAGTGTGTTTTATACCGGCTTTCTATTGCACACTACAGCGTAGAATGATTTCGTCTTCTTCCTGTTACATTATTTACATCGAATCTATACTGATCTCGGTCTCTGATGCCATTGCTATTCCAGAGAATTAGATATTTTATGGAGGAGAGAATAGTAGAAAAAGCGACAATGGGTGTGTATTAGTTTCAGGTAAGGTCTACCATTCCAACCATCACTTAGAATTACTTTGCCTTCTTTGCTACTACAACACACACACATGGAATCTATCCATATTTCTGTATCTGTCTGTTAGTCTTAACTCTGCTGTTGCAGAGTTCGCTTTGCGAGATAGAATGACAGAAAACGACAGAGACTGTATTTCAGCATTGGCCTACTATTCCACACCACGACGTTGAATGATTTCGTCTTCTTCACTGTTACATTATTCACATCGAAACTGTCCAGATCTCTTTCCTGTCTCTGTCTCTGTCTTTGTTTCTGTCTCTGTCTCTGCTTCTGTCTCTGATGCCTTTGCTATTCCAGACAGAATTAGAAATGGAGGACAGAATAGCAGAAAAAGCAATAACGGGGTGTATTAGTTTTAGGTTAGATCTATTATTCCAACCATCACTTAGAATAGAGCAGAAAAAGCAACAACGGGTGTGTATTAATTTAGGTTAGATCTATTATTCCAACCATCACTTAGAATAGAGCAGAAAAAGCAACAACAGGGTGTATTAATTTAGGTTAGATCTATTATTCCAACCATCACTTGCAATAGAGCAGAAAAAGCGACAAAGGGTGTGTATTAGTTGTAGGTTAGATCTATTATTCCAACCATCACTTAGAATGACTCGTTTTCTTTACTACTACAAAACTCACATAGAATCTATCCTGATCTAGTTCTGTCTCTGCTGCCATGAATATTCTAGAGAATTAGATATGGAAGATGAATAATAGGGAAACTAACAACGGGTGTGCTTAAGGTAAGGTCTGCCATTCCAGCCACCACTTACAATAATGCTAGAACACCACTCTTCCGGCTACGGTCCGGCTGCGTTCATGGCATCCAGCTACGGCTAGCAAAACCGCGCGGTCATTACCGTTACCGCGCGGCGACGACCTCCGGCTTTTGTACATGTATTAACGCCTTAATTAACGGTATACTCAGCGCTATCGGTATACTTCGTTGAAAACATCACACACAACAATATCTACAGAATATAAACGCCTTATCGGTACACTCAGCCCTATCGGTGTATCTCGTTGAAAACAGCCTACACAATAATATTTACGAAATCTAAAGCTTAACGTTTCAAAATATGGCTTCGGAAGATTGTAAATGAGTACACAATGAAAATCAAAAGGTCACGATTAAGTTAGAAATGCACTTATTCAAAAATTTCGTGATAAAATTTGGCCTCCCTGTCCTGACCTACTTTTGGTTTCATCTGCTTGTACAGCGAACGGTGATACTTTTTTTTTTCTTCCTGAAGTTTGTCTCTACAATGGGTAGAAGGAAATACAGTGGTACCCCCCAAGTCGAATCTAATTAGTTCCTTGGGCCATTGGACTTGAGAATATTCTAGTTGGGAGGCAATTTTTCCCATTAAAATTAAAGTAAAAAGCATTAGTTCGTTCCAGGCCCCAAAATCCCCATATTTATTTTACATTTTTATGGGTTTCTGTTGTGCCCTGTGGCCAGATAACTGCAATATAAGTACAATGGCAAGCAGAAATAGACTTAAATATACTTAAATAAAGCAGAAATAGACTTGAATAAAGCAGAAAAAGACTTAAATACTAATACTTTGCACTTTCTTGGGAGCCATAATGAGGGATAATTTGAAGAAGAAATGCACACACACAAAAAAAATGTCAGCAACAACAGAGGATGATGTGCACGGCACGGGGGAGTGAGCGGGACTGGGCGGGCAATGCGCACCTCAGGTCCTGGCTTTGTTGCCAGGCGTTCGAGATGGGAGTGAGATTCGACATGGGAGGCGAAATTTTGCCGAAATTTTCGTTCGACATGGGAAAATTCGACTTGGAATGCATTCGACTTGGGAGGTACCACTGCATTGCTCTACATGGCTGTGTGTGTCTGTATGATGATGATGATGATGATGATGATGATGATGATGATGATGATGATGATGATGATGATGACGACGACGATGATGATGATGATGATGACGACGACGTGATAGGCTGTGGAATTAAGTGTTCACATGAAATACTTTTAGATCATTTTTTTAAAAACTTAATCAAAAGAAAACCTGATTCTAAATAAATGCTGATGATTCTAAACAAATGTTGCAATAAGTATACATTACATCAAAAGAGAGCGCGATGTCATTAAAGTTTAACATTTAGCAGACAAGAAGGAAGACGACAACAATGCAAGGACCTAGTTGAAAGCAGCAGGAGAGAAAAAGATTATCTATTCAGACAGATCTGATTTCCAGGAACAAAATAATGTACCACCCTGGCTTGCGTCACACTGGGCGCGGTTCTCCTTCACCACAAGACAGATGGTATTTTAAGCTCCTGACCCAGACATTTTTATTTATTTATTTTATTTTAGGCATCATAATTTTTCAGCGTTCTTCGAAGAACAAATTTTTAAGATCAAATTATTTTCTGCATCGCATGTTTCCATACGCCCAGATAAAAACGCTGGAAGACAGACACGCCCACAAAATCGCTTGACAGTGGTCACGAGTGGTCCGAACGCTACATGGAGCGTTTTTTTCGAGAAAACGCACGCAAGCCGCAGCCGGACCGCAGCCGGATGAATGGAATTATACCCTCTTTGGGCTTTGTAAGTAAAATTACCGTCGCGGTAGCCGCAGCCGGAAGAGTGGGGTTCCAGCTTAACTTCGTCCTTGCACATCTCAAACCGAACCGGAATGTGATTGGTTGATATTTTGGGTCATGCAGCAGACATCTTGCTTTTACATATGTATCAACCATGACTTGACGGAACAGAATCGCATGATCGACAGAGGCATGTTGAACTCTTCTTCACCGTCACTTTGGACAAAACTGCTGAGGAAATTGTGCGAAAAAAACGCGGGATAGATCTAGCCGTCCGAACAACCGGACGCAATCACGCGGGAAAGATGCGCTTCCAGACTTACCAGGTGATAAGACAGAATATGTATACATTCGAGTTATGATGCCACGCACGTGGTGGATATTAGTTTTAAGTTGTCGATCATGTGACTCCGTTCTCTCAGGTCATAGTTCATACATATACATATGCAAGATGTCTGCCGTGTAATCGAAAATATCAATCAATTATTGACCCGTTCGGTTTGGGTTGTAGTCGCATGTCGTCCTTGCTCCCAGAACACACACATGGAAATCTGTCCATATTTGTCTCTGTTTGTGTTAATTTAAGCCAGCGTCTGCTAGGCCTATTTCAGAGAGTTAGCTTTGCAAGAGAGAATGACAGACAACGATAATGACTACGTGTTGTTTAACATTGGTCTGCTATTCCACACCACAGCGTAGAATGATTTCATCTTCTTCACTGTTACATTATTCACATCGAATCTATCCAGATGTTTTCTGTCTCAGTCTCTGTCTCTGTTGCCATGTCTGTCCCAGATATTTAGATTTTGCAAGAGAATAACACAGAAGCCACGACGGGTGTATTTTAGGAAGATCTGTCATCCAACATCACCATTTAGACTAAACATGTGCCATCAAACACACCATTAGAATAACTCCGTTTTCTTTGCTGCAACAACACTCACATTGAATCTATCCATATTTTCCTCTGTCTCTGTTATTCCAGAGACTATTCCAGACAGTTAGATTTGCAAGAGGGAATGACAGAGACGAAGCGACCACGATGAAGTGTGTTTTGTCACAGGCCTGCTATCCTACATCATAACGTAGAATTATTTCGACTTCTTTACTGTTACATTATTCACATCGAATCTATCCAGATCTGTTTCTGCCTCTGTCTCAGTCTCTGATGCCATTGCTGTCCCAGATAATTACATTTTGCAAGAGAGCACGATCAAGTGTGTTTTGTCACAGGCCTCCTACCCTACATCATAACGTAGAATTATTTCGTCTTCTTTACTGTTACATTATTCACATCGAATCTGTACAGATCTGTTTCTGTCTGTGTCTCTATCTCTCTGCTGCCACTGATATTCCAGAGAATCAGATTTTGCAAGAGAGAATATTACAGAGAGGAGACAACAACGGGTGTGTTTTAGGTAGGATCTGCCATCCAACATCACCACTTAGAATAACTCCGTCCGCTTTGCCGCTACAACACTCACATTGAATCTATCCATATTTGTCTCTGTCTCTGATATCTCTGTTATTCCAGAGACTATTCTAGGCACTTAGATTTGCAAGAGAGAATGACAGAGACAAAGCGACCACGACAAAATGTGTTTTGACGTAAGCCTATTTCATCCCACACCACAACGTAGAATGATTTCGTCTTCTTCATTGTTACATTATCACATCGAATCTATCCAGATCTGTCTCAGTCTCTGTGTCTGCTTCCACAGCTATTCCAAGAATGATATTTTGCAAGACAAATAAAACAGAATAGGCGACAATGGGTATGTTTTAGGTAAGGCCTGCCATCCAACATCACCACTCAGAATAACTCCATATTTCTGTCTCTGTCTCTACCATTCCAGAGACTATTCCAGACAGTTAGATTTGCAAGAGAGAACGATAGAGACGAAGCGACAACAATTAAGTGAGTTTTAACCTTTTGACTCCCACATCTGTCCATAAGCATCCTGCATTGTCAACATGCTAGCAAAGCAAAAAGTTAACCTTTGATTTCCTCACCCTATCTACCAATTTCCTGAAGGAAGCTGGTGGATAGGATGAGGAGTCAGAGGGTTAACTTTTTGCAGTTGGTGAGTAGGTGCGGGAGTCAAAGGGTTAAACATTGACATATTATCCAACACCACAACGTAGAATAATTTCGTTTTCTTCTCTGTTACATTTATTCACATCGAATCTATCCACATCTGTTTCTGTCTGTCTCTGCTGTTTTTCCAGACCGTTAAATTTGGAAGAGAGTACAACACAACAGAAGTGATAACGAGTGTTGTGTTAGCTTAGTGCTTCCATCCCATAAACGTACGTAGAAAACTTCGTATTCTTTTAGGCGTACAACTAGATACACATCACATTCCCAAGTTTATCATGACCAGCCAAAATGGGTAGCAGGCTGAGGACAGTGAGGGCTGGAGATGTACTTGCAGCGACAAGGGATAGATTCGTATGGAGGACTATGATCGCCAACGCCATGCAGCCGGGCACATAGTGATGATGATGATGATGATGATGAAGATGATGATCAGATATACATCAACCGTAGCCTTCTGGAAATTCTGTGCTACAAATTTCTTCTTTTCTGTCACTCTGTTTGTTTCTACCTTGCTCCTTTGCTTTCTGTCATTTCTTCCTATTATTTTCTGCCTTGCTGGTCCATTCACCTGTATGTGTTCGATAAAGTCTTACGTACTTTCTCTTAGGACTGATAATTGGGTACTTATAGTAAGTTCATTTTTGGCTCTAGGGAAATGAGATATGCGGAAGCAATTTTGGGTAATTTAGGCCCGTTTTTACATATGTTTTAGTGTCCTTAATTATGTTTAAATTTGTATTCAGGTATGTTTTTTTTTTAAATCCCCAGTGTGATAAACTGGACGAGGTGGTCAACTCTAGGGGCATCTCCTTAAATTATGTGCACGAATGCATTGATGTGTGTACTTAATTTTCTGTTCCTTTTTTTTTTCCTGTTGAAATACTGTGTATGTACTGAAACAGTTATAGCCCTGACATGGGTCTACGCAGTCGGCTGGGCTTTAAGCAATAATCAGAATAAGAATTCCAGAGAATTAGGTTTGCAATCTTGAGAGAACGACAAAGACGGAACAAGTGAAGTACGTTTTAATGGAAATCTACTAGGAGCATCATCAGGGCGTTTTCCATGCCGAGACGACACAGGGATGACTACCACCTGTTGTCTAGAGAGCAGCAAGTTGCCCTGGTGAGGTTGCGCACTGGTCACAAAAGGCTGAACAGCCACATGTTCCGCAAACTGAAGCTGGCGCCCTCACCAACCTGTCCCTGCGGTCAAGAAGACCAAACCACGGAGCATATACTCCAAAGATGTCCCCTTTACCAGGTGGCAAGACAGGAGTGTGGCCGACAGACACTCCGCTGACAACCAAACTCCATGGCTGCAGACAGGAGCTGGAAAAGACGGCTGCATTCATCGCCCGGACTCAGATGATTGTGTAGCAGCGTACGCCAAGAAGAAGAAGAAGAAGAAGAAGCGGAAATCTACCACGCCACACCACTGCATAAAACAGCATCTCTTCCTCACTGCAACAGCATACATGTCGAATCAATCAATCTATCGCTGCCTATATCTATTGATTCCTCAGCAGCAGGGCTGCAAGATGTATAGAAAACAGCAAATCAATGCTCTCAGTGCATCCTTAACGTCCTCCACCGGACATATGCTGGACATTCTTATGAATATGATTATGTCCCCTGATTGATCAGCTGTAACTGAGAGGGTAGGTTGGTTCTGTTGATATAGCCGTGAATCAAGATCTGATGTCCCAAGTTCAGTTCCAGCCGACAACATTAACCCTTTCTCTCCCGCACAAAGAAAACCTTAACCCTTTAACTATCTCACCCTGCCCACCAGCTTACTACAGGGAAGCTGATGGATAGGGTGAGGGAGCCAAAGGGTTAAGATTTTGCTTTGCTAGCATGGTTGACAATGCAGGATGCTGGTGGACAGGGTACGGGGAGTCAAAGGGTTAAAAACTGGCCTGTTGGCTGCCCATCTTAATGTTTCCATCATTCTGGTAGTGTCAGCTTAATGTTTCATAGGTCCACTGGCCTGTTGGCTGCCCATCTTAATGTTTCCATCATTCTGATGGTGTCAGCTTAGTGTTTCATAGGTCCACTGGCCTGTTGGCTGCCCATCTTAATGTTTCCATCATTGTGGTGGTGTCAGCTTACTGTTTCATAGGTCCGCTGGCCTGTTTGTTGCCCATCTTAATGTTTCCATCATTGTGGTGGTGTCAGCTTACTGTTTCATAGGTCCACTGGTCTGTTGGCTGCCCATCTTAATGTTTACATCATTCTGGTGGTGTCAGCTTACTGTTTCATAGGTCCACTGGCCTGTTTGCTGCCCATCTTAATGTTTCCATCATTCTGGTGATGTCAGCTTAATGTTTCATAGGTCCACTGGCCTGTTGGCTGCCCATCATAATGTTTCCATCATTCTGGTGATGTCAGCTTAATGTTTCATAGGTCCATTGGCCTGTTGGCTGCCCATCGTAATGTTTCCATCATTCTGGTGATGTCAGCTTAATGTTTCATAGGTCCATTGGCCTGTTGGCTGCCCATCTTAATGTTTCCATCATTGTGGTGGTGTCTGCTTACTGTTTCATAGGTCCACTGGCCTGTTGGCTGCCCATCTTAATGTTTCCATCATTCTGATGGTGTCAGCTTACTGTTTCATAGGTCCACTGGTCTGTTGGCTGCCCATCGTAATGTTTCCATCATTCTGGTGGTGTCAGCTTACTGTTTCATAGGTCCATGGCCTGTTGCTGCCCATCTTTAATGTTTCCATCATTCTGATGGTGTCAGCTTACTGTTTCATAGGCCCCCCCCCCCCATTTCAAGACCTTGCCAGTGCATAGAGTTTCGCGCAGGCTCAAAGGTCTGCCATCTAATTGCTGGCAGATGTGCGTAGAGCACAACCTTGAGACAGGTTGATAAGTTAAATACCTGGGAACGATCATTTCACCAGACGGCAGATGCATATCAGAAATAGCCAGCAGAATCGGCCAAGCCAAAACAGCATTCAATAAGATGAAAAGCATTCTTACCAACAAATGCTATCAGTTAACATTAGTAGAGAGTTCTTAAATGTTACATAGAACCGATATGTTATACGGTTGTGAGGCGTGGACAGTCAACAAGCAAAGCCAGAACAAGATTGAGGCAGCCGAGATGTGGTTTCTAAGAAGAATGTTGAGAGTTCCATGGACAGCAAAGAAAACAAACGAAACAGTCTTGATGGAGGCAGACACAAGAAGATCATTGATAAAGAAGATTAGGAAAAGACAGGCAACATTTAGGCCATTTTATGAGGAAAGGGAATTGGAGCACCTGGTCACAACGGGAAAGCTGGAGGGAAAGAGAGCACCAGTAAACCCAGGGAGAAGATATTAGACGGACTTGCAGAGTGGCTGAGGACAGGGAGGATGAAAGAGATGCTTGAGACAACAAGAGATAGAGACAGATGGAAGGCCATGATCGCCAACGCCATGCGGCAAGGCACTGATGATGATGATGATGATAGGTAGAGTGCATATGGACTTGTCTCAGTGCAACGAATCCTTACTGAACAAACTCCGAACTCTAAACAAGCTGTAAACTAACTTCTTTTAGAAACTGACAAAACCACACCACTGCATAGTCGGACCTGTGTGCCCTCTAGCCTGCGCACGCTAAAGATCCTACGGCAGTTGAACATCGTGAGGAACGGGGTTTTCCCCTGGCTGCCTTGGTATGAAACATTGGAGGGATGGGTTGATTTCTCAGGACCCCCCCCCCCCCCTTGAAGATCAATGTGTCTTCTTGCCTTTCTAAAGTCGTGGTTAAAAAACAATAAGGTGGCGCAGCACTGCGGCGACGCACTCTCAAAGTGGAGAGCAGGCTGAGTTTTACAGGATAAATTCACTGTGCGAAAAGAAACGAATATCAGTATAATTCATCATCATCATCATGTGCCCCGCTGCATCTATCCCTGTCGCTGCAAGTACATCTCCCACCCTCTCTGTCCTCAGCCACTCTGCAAGTCCGTCCAATATTTTTCCCCTGAGTCAACCTGATGCTCATTTTCCGTCCAGCTTTCCTGTTGTGACTAGGTGCTCTAATTTCTCTGGCCTCATAAAAATGACCTGTAAATGTTGCTTGTCTTTCCCTAATCTTCTTCATAAATGATCTTCTTGTGTCTGCCTCCTTCAAGACTGTCTCGTTTGTTTTCTTTGTTGTCCATAAATATGAATATGAACATGAATATCAATATCAGTATGAATGTAAATATAAACAACTTCTTCCCTGCTACAAGACACACAAGGAATCTCTCTCTGATTAGATCTAGACCACCAAAGGGCGAAAACTCCCAGATCTTTTCTGTCTAACAGTAGCATTAACAAAGCCCCTAATCCTTAATCTGCTGGATCAGTTTACCAACGCAAATTGTGAGGGTTAGGGGCAGGGGCAGGCTAGGGTTAGGGCTAGAGTTAGGGCTAGGGTTAGGGGCAGGCTAGGTTAGGGCCAGGGTTAAGGGCAGGGCTAGGGCTAGGAATGGGACTAGGGTTAGGGCTAGGCTTAAGGGTAGGGTAGGGCTTGGGTTAGTGTGTAGGGCTAAGGATAGGGCTAGGGTTAGGGTTACGTGTAGGGCTATGTCTATGGTTAGGGGTAGAGGTAGGGCTAGAGTTAATGTGTAGGGTAGGGGTAGGGCTATGGTTAGGGTTAATGTTCAGGTTACATGCTGTCAGAAGCAGTGGAAGTCTGAACAAGCTACTGAGAACTGGTAAAGTTACGAAGGTATAAAAAAAAAAAACGAAAAAAAAAAAAAAAAAAAAACCGACAGAAAATAAAAAAAAGAATAAAAAAAAATATAGAAAAGAAAGAGAAAGTAAAAAGAAAAGAAAATAAATAAGACAAAGAAAAACAAACACCCCCCCCCCTAATAAAAAAAAAGAAAGAAAGAAAGAAAGAAAAACAAAGAAAGGAAAGAAAAGTCGGAAAGGAAATATAAATAAAGAACGAAAAGAAAAACAAAAAAAACAAAAACAAAACAAAAGAAAAAGCTAGGTCTAGGCTTTGTCCACTTCACGCGTTAGGATTTAAATTAAGCTTATCTCTCTGTGTGTCTAAGGGCTTACTACCGTTGTTATTTCAAGAGAATCAGGATTGCGAGAGGGCAGAGAACGACGCTGACTGTGTTTATGTATCTTTCGCTTCCAAAGCCACATGGCAGCTAGACAGCAACTTCGTCTTCCCAGCCATTTACAAGGCTTACATTGAGTCTGCCTCTGTCTGTGTCTCTGTCTCTGTTTGCTCGTTCCAGAGGAGAAAGTAGAATTGAAAGAGAAGAAGAAGGATAGTCGGAGTGACACGGAATGTGTTCGCTTGGTTTACCAGGCCATTCTACTCCACAACAAAGGAGTTTTACCGCAAGAGCATCTGTGTGGTGTGTGTGTTTGTGTGTGTGTGTGTGTGTGTGTGTGTGTGTGTGTGTGTGTGTGTGTGTGTGTGTGTGTGTGTGTGTGTGTGTGTGTGTGTGTGTGTGTGTGTGTGTGTGTGTGTGTGTGTGTGTGTGTGTGTGTGTGTGTGTCTGTCTGTCTCTCTGTCTCTGACTCTCTGTCTGTGTCTCTTTGTCTTTGTCTGTCTCTGTCTCTCTGTCTCTCTTCTCTCTATCTATGTCTCTCTTTGTCCCCGTCTCCGTCTCTCTCTCTCTCTCTCTCTTCACTCTGTCTCTCTCTCTGTCTCTCTCTCACTGTCTGTCTCTGACTCTCTGTCTCTTTTTCTTTGTCTGTCTCTGTCTCTCTGTCTCTCTTCTCTCTATCTCTGTCTCTCTGTGTCCCCGTCTCCGTCTCTCTCTCTCTCTCTCTCTCTCTTACTCTGTCTCTCTCTCTGTCTCTCTCTCACTGTCTGTGTCTGTCTGTCTCTGACTCTCTGTCTCTTTTTCTTTGTCTGTCTCTGTCTCTCTTCTCTCTATCTCTGTCTCTCTGTGTCCCCGTCTCCGTCTCTCTCTCTCTCCACTCTGTCTCTCTCTCTGTCTCTCTCTCACTGTCTGTGTCTGTCTGTCTCTGACTCTCTGTCTCTTTTTCTTTGTCTGTCTCTGTCTCTCTGTCTCTCTTCTCTCTATCTCTGTCTCTCTGTGTCCCCGTCTCCGTCTCTCTCTCTCTCTCTCTCTCTCACTCTGTCTCTCTCTCTGTCTCTCTCTCACTGTCTGTGTCTGTCTGTCTCTGACTCTGTCTCTTTTTCTCTGTCTCTCTGTCTCTCTTCTTCTCTATCTCTGTCTCTCTGTGTCCCCGTCTCCGTCTCTTTCTTTTTCTGTTTCTGTTTTTTTCTGCCTCTGTGTGTGTGTGTGTGTGTGTGTGTGTGTGTGTGTGTGTGTGTGTGTGTGTTGTGTGTGTGTGTGCGTGTGTGCTGTTGTGTGTGTGTGTGTGTGTGTGCCTCTCTCAGTCTCTCTGTTTCTGTCTCTCTGTTTTTGTCTCTTTGTCTTTCTCTGTCTCTGTCTCTCTGTCTCTCTTCTCTCTATCTCTGTCTCTCTTTGTCCCCGTCTCCGTCTCTCTCTCTCTCTCTCTCTCTCTCTCTCTCTCTCTCACTGTCTGTGTCTGTCTCTGACTCTCTGTCTCTTTTTCTTTGTCTGTGTCTGTCTCTGACTCTCTGTCTCTTTTTCTTTGTCTGTCTCTGTCTCTGTCTCTCTGTCTCTCTTCCCTCTATCTCTGTCTCTCTGTGTCCCCGTCTCCGTCTCTCTCTCTCTTTCTCTGTCTGTCTCTGTCTCTGTCTGTCTGTCTCTCTCTCTTTCTTTCTGTTTCTGTTTCTCTCTGCCTCTCTCTCTCTCTCTCTGTGTGTGCGCGCGCGCGCCTCTCTCAGTCTCTCTGTTTCTGTCTCTTTCTTTTTTTCTTTCTTTCTTTGTGTCTGTCTGACTCTCTCTCTCTATCTCTATCTGTCTGTCTCTCTGTCTGTCTCTCTCTCTCTCTATCTCTGCGTCTCTCTATCTCTATCTGTCTGTCTCTCTCTCTGTGTCTCTCTCTCAGTCTCTGTCTGTCTCTTTGTGTCTGACTGCATGTCTCTGTGTGTGTCTCTCTGTCTCTGTCTGTCTCTTTGTCTGTCTATCTGTTTGTCTGTCTGTCTCTCTATGACTCTCTGTGTCTCTCTCTCCTCTCTGTCTCTCTCCCCCCCCCCCCCCCGTCTCTCGTTTAAATAGGCCTATAACCATTATGTGTAGAGCAGCAAGAACTAGCTGTAAGGCAGGTCCAATGGGACCTAAAGCCACTATCCCTGAGTAATAAAGTTATCTCTCTCCCCATTGCCTTTCAGTGATTCCAGTCACTCACAGTCACA
>JAPXFY010000022.1:56543304-56555804 GCA_030674185.1 Monoplex corrugatus
TCTTCTTCTTTGTCGCCGTGTTCGAGGGTTCATGTAAGTATAATCATTCCCGATCCACCACACGTTTGGATACACACTCAACAGGAAAACACGCACTCAGAGACATTGATACACACAGAGCACACCCACTCGCACGCTCTTACACACACCGCGCACACACGACAGAACACACAGACACACACACACACACACCCACGACACCCCAACACACACCCACACACACACACACCACACACACACACACACACAGAGAAAGACAGAGAGAGAGAGACAGAGACACAGAAGAGAAACACAATAGAGAGAGAGAGAGAGAAGAGGAGAGAGAGGAGAGAGAGAGAGAGAAGAGAGAGAGAGAGAGAGACAGACAGAGACGGAGAGACAGATGAAAAAAAACATCACACAAAGACACGTATTTACACCCTCCCCAACACACACCACACACACACGCACACACACACACGCCCACCACACACACACACACACACACACACACACACACAACACAACCCACACACCACACACACACACACACAGCACGAAGACAGACAAGAGAGAAGACAAGAGACAACAACAAAAAGAAACAGAAAGAATGAGAAGAGAAGAGAGAGACAGAGAGAGGAGAGAGAGGGAGTAGAGAGAGAGAGAGAGAGAGATGTAGAGGATGAGAGAGAGAGACAGAGACAGACAGAGACGAGAGTGAGAAAAACATGCACACAAGAAGTATTTACACCCCCACACACCACACACCACGCACCTACACACACACACGCACACACCACACACACCACACACACACACCTCACCACCATGCATACCCTGCACCCCCACACCCACCCCATCCACATCCGCAGTCACACAAAAAAAAAAAACAAAAAAAATCCCCCAAAACTCCCCACGAAATGAATTAAGAGGACAAACTCAAATCAATTCAGACATCTCCAGTGTGTTCTGACAAACACAGACACCCGCAGCGAAAGACCTGGTGCCCAAATTTAGACGACACCACCACACCCACCCGCCCTGCTCCACACCGCGCCATCCCACCCTCACCTCCTTATGCCGTTAGCTCAGTGGTCAGGCACTATGATCATAACGCAAGGGTTTGGGTTCAGACTTGGTACGCAACTTGGTTGGTTGGTCGGTTGTTGGTTGGTTGGGTGGTGGTTGGTTGGTTGGTTGGTCGGTGGTCGGTCGGTCAGTCAGTAATCAATCAGTCGGTCGGTTAGTGAGTGAGCCAGTGAGTGAGTTATTTAGTTAGTTATTTAGTTAGTTAGTTGTTAGTCATTCGGTCGATTGGTCGAGTCAGTCAGTCAGTCAGTTAGCCAGCCAGCCAGTCAGTCAGTCAGCCAGTCACTCAGCTAGTCAATCAGTCAGTCAGTCAGTCAGTCAGTCAGTAATCAGTCAGCCAGCCAGTCAGTAAGTCAGTCAGCTAGTCGATCAGTCAGTCAGCCAGCCAGTCAGTCAGTCAGCTAGTAATCAGTCAGCTAGTCAATCAATCAGTCACCTAGTCAATCAGTCAGCCAGTCAGTCATCCAGTCAGCCAGCCGGCCAGCCAGTCGGCCAGTCAGTCAGTTTAGTTACACAGTTTTCCTAAAGCCTGCTGGTTGGTCCCTTTGGTACAGCCATGGACCTGAGATCAGTAATGGAATTCAACAGCAACAGCAAGAACAACAACAGTAACAACAACAGTAACAACAACAGTAACAGCAACAGTAACAGCAGCAACAACAACAGTAACAACAACAGTAACAACAACAGTAACAGCAGCAGCAACAACAATAGTAACAACAACAGTAACAACAACAGCAACAACAACAGTAACAACAACAATAACAACAACAGCAACAGCAGCAACAACAACAGTAACAACAACAGTAACAACAACAGTAACAACAACAGCAACAGTAACAACAACAGTAACAACAACAGTAACAACAACAGCAACAGTAGCAACAACAGTAACAACAACAGTAACAGCAACAGTAACAACAACAGTAACAACAACAGCAACAACAACAATAACAACAACAGCAACAGCAGCAAGAACAACAGTAACAACAACAGTAACAACAACAGCAACAGTAACAACAACAGTAACAACAACAGTAACAACAACAGCAATGACAACAGCAACAGCAGCAACAACAACAGTAACAACAACAGTAACAACAACAGCAACAGCAGCAACAACAACAGTAACAACAACAGTAACAACAACAGTAACAAAAACAGCAAGAACAACAGCAACAACAGCAACAACAGCAACAGCAACAGCAATGACAACAGCAACAGCAGCAACTACAACAGTAGCAGCAACACTAACAACAACAGTAACAACACTTACAACAACAGCAACAGCAGCGACAACAACAGTCACAACAATAACAACAGTAATAATACCACCACCATGTCCACCAACAACAGTAACAACAGCATCAACAACAACAACAACAAAACAGCAACAACAGCAGCAACAACAGCAACAACAACAATAATAGCAGCAGCAATAACAACAATAACAGCAGCAGCAGTAACAACACAACAGCAGTAGCAGTAACAGCAGTAACAACAACAGTAACAAAACATCATCAACAACAACAACAGCACCAACATATCCAAATCGCTCTCAGACATTGTCCATGTAGTCTCAAACACCAAGACACATCGATAACAGACCTCTTGTGACGAATTGAGACCTCTGAGGCCCTCCATCCCTCCACCGCTCCCACCTCACTCCCCATCCCCCCACCCCCACCACTCACCTGACTCCACCCCCCTCCCTTTCCCAGAAAGGAATTGTGTGTATTGATCTGCGAAAAGCCAGGACGTGTTTGTGTGTGTGTGTGTGTGTGTGTGTGTGTGTGTGTGTGTGTGTGTGTGTGTGTGTGTGTGTGTGTGTGTGTGTGTGTGTGTTTGTGTGTGTTGTATGTGTGTGTGTGTTGTGTGTGTGTGTGTGCGTGCGTGTGTGTTGTGTGTGTGTGTGTGTGTGTGCGTGCGTGTGTTGTGTGTGTGTGTTTGTGTGTGTGTGTGTGTGTGTGTGTGTGTGTGTGTGTGTGTGTGTGTTGTGTGTGTACGTGTGTGTGTGTGTGTGTGTGTATGTGTGTGTGTGTTGTGTGTGCGTGTGTGTGTGTATGTGTGTGTGTGTTTGTGTGTGTGTGTGTGTGTGTGTGTGTGTGCGTTGTGTGTGTGTGTGTGTGTGTGTGTGTGTGTGTGTGTGTGTGTGTGTGTGTGTGTGTGTGTGTGTGTGTGTGTTGTGTTTGTGTTTGTGTGTGTGTGTGTGTGTATATGTGTATGTGTGTTGTTGTTGTGTTTGTGTGTGTGTGTGTT
Organism: Monoplex corrugatus; assembly: GCA_030674185.1. Classification (NCBI taxonomy): domain Eukaryota; kingdom Metazoa; phylum Mollusca; class Gastropoda; order Littorinimorpha; family Ranellidae; genus Monoplex; species Monoplex corrugatus. The sequence continues at coordinate 56,546,632 of JAPXFY010000022.1, forward strand.
GTGTATGTGTGTGTGTGTGTGTGTGTGTGTGTGTGTGTGTGTGTATGTTTTTGTTTGTTTGTTTGTGTATGTATGTGTGTGTGTGTGTGTGTGTGTGTGTGTGTGTGTGTGTGTGTGTGTGTTGTGTTGTGTTGTGTTTGTGTTTGTGTGTGTGTGTGTGTGTGTGTGTGTGTGTGTGTGTGTGTGTGTGTTGTGTGTGTGTGTATATTTTTGTTTGTTTGTTTGTGTATGTATGTAGGTGTGTGTGTGTGTGTGTGTGTGTGTGTGTGTGTGTGTGTGTGTGTTGTGTGTGTTTTGTGTTGGTGTGTGTATGTGTGTGTGTGTATGTTTTGTTTGTGTGTGTGTATGTGTGTGAGTTTGTGTATGTGTTTAAGTGTGTGTATGTGTGTGTGCGCGTGTGTTCGTATGTGTATATGTGAATTTGTGTGTTTGTGTGTGTGTTTGTTTGTCTATGTGCTTGTTTTGTGTGTGTGTGTGTGTGTGTGTGTGTGTGTGTGTGTGTGTGTGTGTGTGTGTGTGTGTATGTGTGTGTGTGTGTGTGTGTGTGTGTGTGAGAGTGTGTTAGTGAGAAAGAGGAAGTGTGTGTATAGGCGTGTTTTGTGCGTGAATGTGTGTGTATGTGTTTGTTTGTGTGTGTGCATGTCTGTGTGTGTGTCTGTTTGTTTATTAGTGTGTGTGTGTGTGTATGTATATATTTGTAAGTATGTGTATATATGTGTATGTGTGTATGTATGTGTCTGTATCATCATCATCATCATCAGGTGCCTTGCCGCATGGCGTTGGCGATCATGGACTTCCATCTGTCTCTATCTCTTGTTGCCTCAAGCATCTCTTCCACCCTCCTTGTCTTCAGCCACTCTGCAAGTCCGTCTAGTATCTTCTCCCTGGGTCTACCTCGTGCTCACTTTCCCTCCAGCTTTCCCGTTGTGACCAGGTGCTCCAATTCCCCTTTCCTCATAAAATGACCTATAAATGTTGCCTGTCTTTTCCTAATCTTCCTTATGAATGATCTACTTGTTTCTGCCTCCGTCACGACTGTCTCGTTTGTTTTCTTTGCTGTCCATGGAACTCTCAACATTCTTCTTAGAAACCACATCTCGGCTGCCTCAATCTTGTTCTGGCTTTGCTTGTTGACTGTCCACGCCTCACAACCGTATAATAGTATTGGTTCTACAATATGTATATAACATTCAAGAACTCTCATATCTGTATACTATAAGTATACATATGTTGTGGGCTTTTTTCTGCATTTCAGCGTTCCGAATTTTCTCGGATATTATACATATATGTATGTATATGCACATTGTTGTACCCACACTACGCAGGCGGTTTGTTGCTGCACCGTCTGCATACTCCGTCTTCAGGGGACATGCATGCTGAGTATTTTCATGGTTCTATAAGCCACCGGACACTGACCTGACTCACAGGATCTTTAACGTGCATACGCGATGTTTGGTATGCGAGTATACACGAGAACAGTTCTGCTTCTATTAGGTCTCCGTATATGTTAACCTGGAAGATGGGAAAAATCTCCTGGAAGATGGGGAAAAATCTCCTGGAAGATGGGAAAAATCTCCTGGAAGATGAGAAAAATCTCCTGGAAGATGGGGAAAAATCTCCATCCTTTACATCTCCATCCTTTACATTCCACGCAGTACGAGGTAGGATCGAACACAGACCTTTCAGTTGTAATTCAGACGACGTGGCCACTTGGCTGTCGGGCCGTCTTTTGTTATTGATTTTTTGAAGAGTCAGGAGCAGGAGGGAGCTGTGAGGTTTTCTGCAAAACACGCTGGCTCGCGGAAGTGACGGATCTGATCGATTAGGAGAAAAAAACGAGAAAGGAAAAGAGACTGAGATGGACTAACAAGTAGACAGACAGACAGATGGGTGGAAACACACACACACACACACACACACACACACACACACACACACACACACACACACACACACACACACACACACACACACACAGACAGATAGATAGATAGATATACAGATAGACGGATAGATAGATAGATAGATGGATAGACAGATAGATAGACAGATAGATAGATAGATAGATAGATAGATAGATAGATGGATAGATAGATAGGTAGATGGATAGATAGATAGACAGATAGATAGATAGATAGATAGATAGATAGATAGAGATAGAGAGACAGGCAGGCAGGCAGGCAGACCGACAGACTGACAAACAGATAGATATATATAAAGTTAGATAGACAGATAGATAAATAGATAGATAGATAGATAGACAGACAAATAAATAGGCAGATATGTAGGTAGGTAGACATATAGGTATATATATATTATATATATATATATATATATATATATATATTATATATATATATATATATATAGTAGACATATACTATGATATAGGAACATATATATACATGTATGTATGTTTGTATGTATGTATGTATGAATGTATGTATGTATGTATGTATGTATGTATCTATGTATGTATGTATGTATGTATGCGTGCATGTATATATGTATTATGTATGTAGGTTTTTATGTATGTATGTATACAGCGAAAACATCATGAGAAACTGGAAGAAGACCTGGATTAAAGGTTGGAGGGAAAATGATAAACAACATTCGATACGCAGATGACACCGTGCTAATTGTCAGAAAATAAAAGGGACCTACAAAACCTTGTGAATATACTAGAAATAGAAAGCAAAGGTAAGGGGTTGGAACTAAACTGCAGGAAGACTGAAGTCATGGTGATCAGTAAAAAACATGAAATCCCCTTATGCAAAATAACAGCAATGGCACAACCTTGACACAGGTTAATAAGTTCAAATACCTGGGAACGGTCATTTCATCAGACGGCAGATGCACATCGGAAATAGCTGGCAGAGTCGGCCAAGCCAAAACAACATTCAAAAAGATGACAAGCATTCTTACCAACAAATGCCTATCAATTAACATCAGAAAGAGAGTCCTTGAATGTTATATGGAACCAATACTGTTGTACGGATACGAGGCGTGGACAGTCAGCAAGCAAAGCCAGAGCAAGATTGAGGCAGCTGATATGTGGTTTCTAAGAAGAATGTTGAGAGTTCCATGGACAGCAAAGAAAACAAGCGAGACAGTTTTGATGGAGGCAGACACAAGTAGATCACTCATAAGGAAGATTAGGAAAGGACAGGCAACATTAAAGGCCATTTTATGAGGAAGGGAGATTTGGAGCACCTGGTCACAACGGGAAAGCTGGAGAGAAGGAGAGCACCGGGTAGACCCAGAGAGAGAATGCTGGACGGACTTGCAGAGTGGCTGAAGACAAGGAGGGTGGGGGAGATGCTAGGAGCAACGAGAGATAGAGATGGATGGAAGTCCATGGTCGCCAACGCCATGCGGCAGGGCACCTGATGATGATGATGATGATGTATGTAACGTGATGTATATGTGTATGTATGTATGTATGTATGTGTGTATGTATGTATGTATGTATGTATCATTGTATGTACATGTATGTATGTATGTATGTAGGTTTGTAGGTAGGTAGGTAGGTAGGTAGATAGGTGAGTAGACAGACAGAAAGACAGGAGACATAGACAGGCAGACAGTCAGACGTATGGATAGATAGCAAGACAGATAGACTGACAGACAGATATAAATATATATATATAGACAGATAGATAGATAAACAGACAGATGAAAAATAGACACAAACAGCAAAAGTGAGAAGGAGGCGAGAGAGATAGATAGATTGAGAGAGAGAGAGAGAGAGGAGAGAGATAGATAGATAGATAGATAGAGAGAGAGAGAGAGAGAGAGAAAGAGAGAGAGAGATAGATAGAGAGAGAGAGCGAGAGAAAGAGAGAGAGAGAGACGACAGAAAAAAACAAAACAAACAAACCAAAAACAAACAACAACAACACTAAGATAGTATGTCTCCAATCAAGACACTATAACGCGAACTCAGTGTTAGTGGCGCTTCCTTCAATTAACAAGAAAACACACATAGCATGCCTCTGCACTGTGCAGCCCTACATATTCTGATAAATGAATCATCAGCCGACATAAGTGCTACACCCATTAACACGGGCGATTATCTATCATCATCATGCTTCCTTGGCACCAAAGGCTGATTGCCAAATCTATGGCTGTATGTGTTACTTGCTTTTTTTTTTTTTTTTTTTTTTTCCCGTTTCATTCAGTGGCTTGAAACCTAACTTTTCACGCCTCTTTGAAAGAAGATTCACATCACGGAAGAGCACAGTGCTCCCCCCTTTCTCTCTAAGCTCTTCTGTTTGTGTTATTTGTTGTTGTTGTTGTTGTTTTATAGAGAGGGAGGGGGCTTGGTTGTTTTTTTATTTGGTTGGATGATTGGTTGGTTTTATTTCTCTCTCTCTCTCTCTCTCTCTCTCTCTCTTCTGTTGTTGTGTGTGTGTGTGTGTGTGTGTGTGTGTGTGTGTGTGTGTGTGTGTGTGTGTGTGTGTGTGTGTGTGTGTGGTTGTGTCTGTGTTTGTGTGTTTGTTTATGTGTGTGTTCTTTCGTTATTTCTTTTAACGTCTAATCACACACACACACACACACACACACACACACACACACACACACACACACACACACACACACACACACACACACACACACACATAAATATATATATATATATATATCAATATGTATATGTATGTATGTATACGTATCTCTGTCTGTCTGTCTGTCTCTCTTCTTCTCTCTCTCTCTCTCTCTCTCTCTCTCTCTCTCTCTATATATATATATATATATATATATATGTGTGTGTGTGTGTGTGTGTGTGTGTGTGTGTGTGTGTGTGTCTGTGTTTTATGTGTATGTGAACTAAGTTCTTCTAAGTTCTTTCTGCTTCAGGTTATATGACAATTCCATTGGATTTTCGTTTATTTGCTGTTATCTTCCTTGTCCCAATTGGGATGAATGGATCTGTCAAACAATGTTCAGTGCTCAATGTTCAATGTCAATGCCATAACAGGATCCTTTATCCAAACATCAAACAGATCCTGTCGGGACAGGAAGTAGCTTGGACCGGGATTCACGGTGTTACAAGCTTCTGTCTGATTGTAGGTGTTGATGTTAGAGTCATTCTCCAGTGGAGTGGCCTCGAGGCGTTTTTATGGTGTATTACAACGTCTAAACATGTTCTACTCCTAGACTTTTGGTTGTTTGTGTGTGTGTGTGAGTTGTGGTGTTGTGTGTTTGGTGTGGTGGTGGTGTATGAAAGGAGAGTGATTAAAACTGGAGAGTTCCGTTGCTTTGTTTTGTGGAATGCTTCTTTGTTGGGCAGCTAGTGAAACAAAGGTGGCTTTTCTGATTTTGTTTTATGCTTCTTCCTGATATTCTCAGTTTGAAGGACAAAGAGTAAGAAGTAAGAAGAAGAAGAAAAAGATGGATGAAGAAGAAGAAGAAAGAAGAGAGAGAGGAGGAAGGAAAAGAAGAAGAGAAGAAGAGAGGAAGAAGAAGAAAGAAGAAGAAGAAGAAGAAGAAGAAGAAGAAGAAGAAGAAGAAGAAGAAGAAGAAGAAGAGAAGAAGAGAAGAAAGAAGAAGAGAAGAAGAAGAAGAAGAAGAAGAAGAAGAAAAAGAAGTAGTAGCTATAATGTAAGTCAGATAATATTGTACAAAACATTTCTGCTTTCAAAAAAGAGATGAAATACATACATATATGAAACGGAAAGTTTAATGCAAAAATTAAGGTTAACTATATAAAATCTCAGCCAATCTGGTTGTTTCTTTGCAAGTATTAATTCCTCTTTACAAATCAATCAGTTATGATTCTTTTTCTGTAGAACTTGCTAGTGACGGTGATGACGATGTTTTTCATTGTATTGTATGTCTCTGACAACAAAGCAAAGCAAAGCAAAGCAAAGCAAAGCAAAGCAAACCCAAACCAACCCAACCCAAAGTAAAGTAAAGTAAAGTAAAGTAAAAAAAAGAACTAAACTGAACTGAAGTAAACTAAAAACTGAACTAAACTAAACAACTAAACTAACTAAACTAAACTAAACTAAACTAAACTAAACTAAACTAAACTAAACTAAACTAAACTAAACTAAACTAAACTAAACAACTAAACTAAACTAAACTGAACTGAACTAAAACAAAATAAAATAAAAAGAAGTTTACAAAAAAAAAAAAAAATAAAAAGGAACAGCAGAGGGCTAAGAACCTAAAGCCCTGTGATCACTAAAGGTATGGTCTTCATATCTCCGTTATAACGTTTCTGATAAACGTTCTTCAATATCCCTGACGTCTTAGGGGAGTGAAGTGGTAAGGACCCCAACTTTTTCTCTGGGTCTAGCATTGTGAGAGCTGTACCTGCATCTTCACCCTCATTGCTTTACCTTTCCCAACCTCAACAGGGTCAGGGTCCGATTCACAGCTGGGTGAACCGGAGAACACATGCATCAGTCTTTTTTTACTGCGAGACGTAGTGACAGAAATAAGGGAGGACTCAGAACCTCGCCCTGTGAAGATGAGTCATCGATGTCTGCACGGCGTACGAGAGGCGCGTCATTCAGTTGCCTGCGATGTTCTGCAAAACGCTGACGTCACTGGAATAACAGTATAGTCAGGCCATTGCTGACGTTCGACCTTTTGATTCACAGAAAGGGTTAGGTCGAATTTATAACCGTTGTTCCATTAAACCTGAGTTATGGGAGAGTGAAGTAGTAGAGATTTCAACTTTTCTGGGTGGGGACCAGTATTACGACGGTGGTGTCCGTCTTCTCTCTCTGTGTCTCTTGTTTCTGTCTCTCTGTCTGTCTGTCTGTCTGTCTGTCTGTCTCTCTCTCTGTCTCTTTTCTCCCTCTCTCTCTCTCTCTCTGTATCTGTGTGTGTGTGTCTTTCTGCCTCTTCTGTCTGTCTCTCTGTCTCTTCTCTTTGTGTGTGTGTCTCTGTGTGTGTCTCTGTGTGTCTCTCTCTCCCTATGTCTCTCTCTGTGTTTCTCTTCTGTCTGTCTCTCTCTTTCTCTCTCTCTGTCTTTCTCTTTCCCCCTCCTTCTCTCTTTCTCTGTTTCTGTCAGTCTCTCTGTCTCTCTTTGCTTCCTTTAAGCGAAAAATGATAGGGCGATTTGAAGAAGAATGGAACTGTAAAATACTCAATAGCGATAGATTCTCTGCCTATCGCCAATTCAAATCACTCCACGAACCAGAAAGGTATATTAATGACGTAACTGTCAAGACAATTCCGTGATTGTCTGATCAGATTCAGATTAGGCATAAACGAATTGGGTGTAAACAATCGATAAATAACAGAAAAAACTATGCTAGAAAGAGCTGCCCCTTTTGTCCAAATATTTCAGAAGATGAATCCCATTTTCTGTTCGATTGTCCAGTCTATAAAGACATCAGAAATAAGCATTTACAAGGAATCATTGGAAACAGCACTGATCCCTCATGGAGTATGGCCCTAAAGTGTAAAAATTCAGAACATTCCAGGAAATTGGCGATGTTCATATTTTATGCTTTGAAGCTTCGAGAAGAGGAAACAGTCTGAAAATGTTTGTACATTGCTACTACAAAACGGATGTCGAATAAAAAAGTATGCAAGATGTATGTTAACAATGTAATCCCCCCCCCCAATCCCTGGTTTGTGTATGGGTCGGTGGCCTTCACAATAAACCATGTGTCAGTGTCAGTGTTAGGGTCAGTGTTAGGGTCAGTGTTAGGGTCAGTGTCAGTATCACTCTGGCTCTCTCTCTCTCTCTCCCTCGTCTCTCTCTCTCTCTTCTCTCTCTCTCACTCTCCCTTCCTCGCTCCCTTCTTTCTCTCTTTGTCCCATAACCCTGAGGTCAAAGGAGAGTGAGGTGGTAGAGACCTCAACTTTTCTCGGGGTCAGCATTATGAGGGCGATGCCCATGTCTTCTCCCTTGCTGCTTTATCTTTCCCTGACTTTGAAGAGAGTCAGGTGCCCAGTTACAGCTGGAGGCTCCGAGCACGTATAGAGTTATACGGACGTGTTTCATACCTGTGCAAACTCATTCAGGGGGACTAGAAGGCGAAACACCGGAAAACAGAATGAGAACGTGTGTTTATACACAAAACAAGACAGACACAAATATTTTGTCCAACCGGCCTTTGTCAAGCGTACACAAAGGACAACAAAGGACAAAATACACAAAAGTTGTGGGAACAAACAACAACAACAACAACAACAACAAAACAGACAAAAACAAAAACAAAACATACAAACAAAACAAAACAAAGCAAAGCCAGGGAATCTTTTCTGATGTTTCGTTAAGCAAGAGAAAATGACCGATACGAAACCAAAATGTGAAGTATGGTAACTGGGGAAAAAGGGGAGACAAATACGATGTCTTTGAGGAAGTGAGATGAATTCTACAACGTATAAAGATTACGCCATATTATTCTTGCTTTATTCTGAGGAGGGTCTAAGGGCAAAATATTGGAAATGAACAATTTAATACCCAATTACTGAGTTCTTTTTTTTTCTTTGTTTCTTTTTCTTTCTTTGTTTCTTTCTTTTTTCTTTCTTTCTTTCCTTTTTTCTTTTCTTTTTCTTTCTTTTTTTTTTTTTGAGTGAAAATATATTACAGTATATGGAAATATGCACATAGTTATGGTCGAATGAATGGAAAACTATAAAGGTGATACACACATTTATGCTTATATGGACAGACACACAAACACAACCGCAGGCAGGTACAAATCATTCTTCCCACCCCAGCCAACATTCTCCCCAAAACGTGAGCAGCAACAGAAAGGGAAGCAGAACCTATCCTTGTGATGAACTAACCGTCGTTCCTTCCTATCGTGCAATGCTTACTGCAAGTCTAGTGACGTGTGCCAGTCAATGAAATTCCACAACCCTTAGCTTTTGAGTCTGGTTTATTTTGGCACCAGATCAGGCATTCCTTTCCCTTTATCCTCCTTCTTCCCTCCCCACCCCCTTCCCCACCCACCCACGCCGATCCTCCTTTTTCTCCTTCCTCTTCCTTCCAACCTCCCCCCACCTTGGCTGAAAATAGCTACCTGGTGGGGTTCTTCTTCTTCTTCTTCTTCTTGGTTTAAACAGAATTTTATTCAAGAAAAGAAGAGTCATAAATACAGCAATGCATGGGCAGGATGACTTATGTTAGCAATGACTTATGTTAGCCCTCCCCAAAAACGATTGACACACTATTGGCTCAAATGCGGGCAACTTCTTGT
>JAPXFY010000022.1:56558304-56563304 GCA_030674185.1 Monoplex corrugatus
GATAGAGAGAAAGAGAGAGAGGGAGGGAGGGAAGGAGTGTGTGTATGTATGTGTGTGCGTGTGTGTGTGTGTGTGTATGTGTGTGTGTGTGTGCGCGCGCGCGCGCGTATGTGTGTGTGTATGTGTGTGTGAAAGAGAGACAGGCACACGGAAAGAGAGAATGCTAAAGATATGGAGACAGACACAGAGAGCTTTAGAAATAGACATATAGACTGACAGAGACAGAGACCGAAACAGACAGACAGACAGACAGACGGACAGTCATACTGACTAAAATTATGCTAAGGAGTAAACTAGAGGGGAGGATGGGGGGTGGTGGGGTGGTGGTGGGTGGTTGTATGTTGAAGAAAGAGCAGAAGGTGAAAATTTCACCTGAGACCACACGTGTTTGACCAGCTGAGAAATCAAAACGACGAAGAGTTACCCAATATAATTGAAGTGCGATATATACATAGCGCTGTCCTCAGACAAATTGCCTCAAAGACCTGAACCCCCCTTCTATGAGATTAGCAGTCAGTGTCTAAGTTTCACACCCGTAGACCTGCGGGTAGGTTATGTACAGAACAAGATTAACACCTTGGTGGACCTATTGGAACCATTTGTGACAACTGTCAAACGACATAAGCTTGTCTGGTTCGGTCACGTCACTCGATATGACAACACTGTCCATAATCTTCCTTTAGGAGACCCTGGAAAGATCCCCTGTTTGCATGCCAGGGGCTCTTTCAGTATAAATAGTATCCCCACCTTCTGGAAATTCTGTGCTAGAATTTTCTTCTTTTCTGTCGCTTTCTTTGTTTCTGCCTTGTTTCTGTCCTTTCTCTCATTTCTTCCTATCATTTTCTGCCTTGCTGGTCCATTCACCTGTATGTGTTCGATAAAGTCTTATGTACTTTGGCTTAGGATTGATAATTGGGAAAATGTATTAAGTGCATATTTGACTCAAGGGTAATGAGATATGCGGAAGCAATTTTAGGCAAATTAGGCCTGTTTTCATATATATGTTAGTGTTTTTAATTATGTCAAATTTTTAATTCAGTTATGTGTTTTAAATCCCTTGTGTGATAAATTGGACAGAGTGGTTAACGCCAGGGTCATGTCCGTAGATTATGTGCGCGAGTGCAGTGATATGTGTGCTTACTTTTCTTTTCCGTTTTTTTTTCCTGTTAAAGTATTGTGGGTGTTTAGAACCTGTTGTGTAGTCCTGATGCGGCTCTATGCAGTCGGCTGGGCTTTAAGTAAAAATAACAATAACAATAGGCAGTCAGCAGAACAGAAATATCGCAGACTGGACCAACCTCAGTATGTCAGAACTGTTTGTTGCTGTACCCCACAGACAGAGGAAGAGCTGGGTGGTAAATATCACAGACTGGACCAACCTCAGTATGTCCGAACTGTTTGTTGCTGTACTCCACAGACAGAGGAAGAGCTGGGTGGTAAATATCAAAGACTGGACCAACCTCAGTATGTCAGAACTGTTTGTTGCTGTACCCCACAGACAGAGGAAGAGCTGGGTGGTAAATATCAAAGACTGGACCAACCTCAGTATGTCAGAACTGTTTGTTGCTGTACCCCACAGACAGAGGAAGAGCTGGGTGGTAAATATCACAGACAGGACCAATCTCAGTATGTCTGAACTGTTTGTTGCTGTACCCCACAGACAGAGGAAGAGCTGGGTGGTAAATATCAAAGACTGGACCAACCTCAGTATGTCAGAACTGTTTGTTGCTGTACCCCACAGACAGAGGAAGAGCTGGGTGGTCAATATCACAGACTGGACCAACCTCAGTATGTCTGAACTGTTTGTTGCTGTACCCCACAGACAGAGGAAGAGCTGGGTGGTCAATATCACAGACTGGACCAACCTCAGTATGTCTGAACTGTTTGTTGCTGTACCCCACAGACAGAGGAAGAGCTGGGTGGTCAATATCAAAGACTGGACCAACCTCAGTATGTCAGAACTGTTTGTTGCTGTACCCCACAGACAGAGGAAGAGCTGGGTGGTCAATATCGCAGACTGGACCAACCTCAGTATGTCAGAACTGTTTGTTGCTGTACCCCACAGACAGAGGAAGAGCTGGGTGGTCAATATCACAGACTGGACCAACCTCAGTATGTCAGAACTGTTTGTGGCTGTACCCCACAGACAGAGGAAGAGCTGGGTGGTCAATATCACAGACTGGACCAACCTCAGTATGTCTGAACTGTTTGTTGCTGTACCCCACAGACAGAGGAAGAGCTGGGTGGTAAATATCAGACTGGACCAACCTCAGTATGTCAGAACTGTTTGTGGCTGTACCCCACAGACAGAGGAAGAGCTGGGTGGTAAATATCAAAGACTGGACCAACCTCAGTATGTCTGAACTGTTTGTTGCTGTACCCCACAGACAGAGATGGAGGATCCTGTCTGCTGCTGTGTCCATCAGTCCCCCCCCCCCCCAATTGACCATATTGACTGTGGGATTATATGATAATGATGAAGAACAGTTATTGGTCAGTAGAAGTCAAATGAATCCTGGCGATACAAAGGACAGGAAAAATAGTCAAATAGTTGACGGCATCAACTATGCCAATATCATCTCTCTGTCTCTGTCTCTGTCTGTCTGTCTCCCTCCCTCCCCCTCTCTCTTTCTCTCTCTCTGTCAGTCTCTCTCTCTGTCTCTGTCTCTATCTCTCTCTTTCTGTGTGTGTGTCTCTGTCTGTCTCTGTCTTTGCCTCTTTGTCTCTCTCTCCCTCTTTCTCTTTCGCTCTTTCTGTCGCTCTGTCTCTCTGTACCTGTCTCTCATTCTCTTTGTTATGGTATCTCTGTTTCTTTTTTCTCTATTATCTCTGTCTCTTTTTGTCCATCTCTCTGAATCTCTCTCTCTCTCTGTATGTGTGATGTGTGTGTGTGTGTGTGTGTGTTGTGTGTTGTGTGTGTGTGTGTGTGTTGTGTGTGTGTGTGTGTCTCTATGTCTTTGTCTCTCTCTCGTCTGTCTCTGTCTCTCTGTCTCTGTCTGTCTGTCTGTCTGTCTCTCTCTCTCTGCTCTCTCTCTCTTTCTCTGTCTCGTTCTTTTTTCTCTGTCTCTGTCCTTTGTCTTTCTCTCTGAATCTCTTTGTCTATCTGTCTGTCTGTTTGTCTCCCTTCCTCCCTCTCCCCCCCCCCCTTCCCCAGCTCTCCACAAATTAGGCAGGCAACCCATTAGAGCGGCATTGCTGTTCACACTGGCATTTCAACCTAAACAAGCTTACAGCTAGTGTTGTAATCCATTAACTGTGTGTGTGTGTGTGGGGGGGTGTTGGGAACAAGAGAGGGGGGAGGGGGAGGGATGGATGTGGGTGGGGAACTGGAGGAACAGAAGAGGGAGTGGATGGGAGGGGAGGGGAGGGGGGGGGAGATATGCGATACACTCACCCAGACCTTCCCTCCGTGAACTGTCAAAGTTGGAATAATACAGTCAGTATTCGTTACGCTACAGTTTTGTTTTGTTTGTTTTAGTTCTTTCTTTGTTCATTAGTTAGTTTGTTTGTCCGTTCTTTTCGTTTGTTGGTTGGTGTGTTTGTTTTTCTCGTTTTTTCGTTTCTTAACGTGTTTGTCTGTTCGTTCGTTTGTTCGTTTGTTTGTTTGTTTTTTCTTCATCCGCTTGTTCTTCTATTAACTTTTTTTTTATTTCGTTTGCTCGTTTATATCTGTTTGTTTATATGTTTGTTTGCTTATTTCTTTGTTCGTTTTTTTTTTTTTTTTTTTCGTTTCTTTAATTGTTCGTTCGTTTAAAGTGGACAGAATCTTTACTGATCACACCAAAATACGAGTGTACCCACTACGTATGTACTCTCTTTGCATGTGCGTATACGCAGGCGCGTACTCACTGATGCATACACATACCCATGCACGCATGCAAACAAACATAAGGCACGCACTCATACACACATATGCACAGATGCACAGGCAGGCACACTCAAACATTTACTTACACACACACACACAAACACAGATAGTGAAACTCACACATGCACACAGACACACACACCTCGCACACACACAAACACATCTACAAACATGCACTCACACATACACACACACAGACATACACACAAGCACACACACTCACTCACCCACCCGTCCACACACACACACACACACACGCGCGCGCCACACACACAAACACCCACGCACCCATCCGAACACACACACACACACACAAATACACACACACAAACACACACACACACACAAACAGACACGCACACACAAACACACACACACAAGCACACACACAACACACACACTCGTCTAATATCACTCATTGTGAAAAGACGTTAAATCAAAGAACGAACGAACGAAACACACACACACACACACACACACACAACACACACACACACACACACACCACACACACACACACACACACACACAACACACAAAACACACACACACACACACACACACACAACACACAAACACACACACACACCACACACACACTCACATACACACTTACACTAACGCCCTAGTTCTCCCCTCCCCGTAAGCGCACACTGGCTGACCTCCCAAACGACAAAAAACATTGCGCAGTCTAGAATTTCAGCCACGTAGCTGAGACATTTTGCAAGTACTTCTTAATGTTTGCCAGACTGTCTTTTATCTTTTTTTTTTTTTTTTTGTCATCTTTTTTTATTTTTCATTTATTTATTTATTGTTTATGGTTCGTGGTATTTCTCCACTCAGCTTCAGTGGCAATCCTGTAAAACCGCTCCTTTCGTCTCTTCAACGCATTACCAAACCCAGGTTAATTCAGTCACAGCTCCAGTGTCGTCGAGTTCAGAGAGCCATCAGTATAAAATATCGCCATAATGCCACTCGTCAGAGAATACTCTGCATTGTTGTAGTGCCAGTGCCGTTTAGGCCGAGTTCAGTCGTCGGTCCGTTTATTCGAATCTGTTGTTCTTATTACACCCGCCCTACGAAGCGAGCACTTCGAGTTTTTAAAGTTTATTGGATTGTATCGTGACCCTGA
>JAPXFY010000022.1:56570804-56575804 GCA_030674185.1 Monoplex corrugatus
AGGAGAGAGGAAGGGGGTGGTGATGGTCCATACGCTGTATGGGACTGATTTGTGTCAGCCTCTGCTGCTGAGTAATGTAAGCATTGTTTACTTGTCAGTATCATTAGTTGGCCATTTTTTTTATGATCCGCCATATCTCCTCTCCTGGCACAACTTCACTGGCTCCCTGTATCAAAGCGCATACAGTACAAAGTAGACACCATGTGCTACAAAAGCCTCAATAACGCAGCCCCCGATTACCTGTCAAGCCTACTTGAGATCTATGTTCCCTCACGTACCCTCCGCTCTGCCTCCGATCCTCTGACTTTTCGCTTTCCACGCACTAAGCTCAATACCTATGGTCCACGAGCCTTCTCTGTTTCTGGTCCACTCTCCTGGAACAAACTTCCTCTCTCAGTCCGTCAGCAACCTACTTTTGTCTCCTTCAAGTCCGCTCTCAAAACTCACCTTTTCTCCTCTGCATAAAATCCTGACCTCACTCAATCCCCTCTGCAGCCTGTCTCCACTCGGAGGGGAATCACATTGTAATATATAATTGTATATAATATGCTGTCTATAATTTTCCATTGCTTTTATTCTTTCTCCCATTTATAGCCGTGTGCGTGTGCGTGTGGTGTGTGTGTGTGTATGTGGTGTGATGTGTGCGTGTGTGCGTGCGTGTGTGCGCGTGCGTGCGTGTGTGCGCGTGCGTGCGTGCGTGTGTGTCTGTTTTAGCGCTTAGATTTGATTTTATCAAGATTTTGCGCTATATAAAATATTGTATATTGTATTGTATATTGTATTGCTGTTGTTGTTGTTTGTTTGTTTGTTTGCTATTTTTGTTATTGTTGTTCATGTGGTTCTTGTTCCTGTTGCTTATTATTGTTTTTTATGTTCCTTGTTGTTCTTTCTGCTGGTGGTGTTTGTGTTTGTGTCTGTGTGTGTGTGTGTTATGTGTGTTATTGTGTGTGTGTGTGTGTGTGTGTTTGTGTGTGTGTGTGTGTGTGTGTAACAGTATGTGTGTTCTGTTTGTGTGCGCGCGCGCGTGTGTGTGTATGTGTGTTGTGTGTGTGTGGTGTGCGTGCGCGTGCGGCGCGCGCGTGTGTGTGTGTGTGTGATAGTGTGTGTGTGTGTGTTTGTGTGTATGTGTGTCTGTAAATTCACGTATTGCTTACATCTGTATACATGTGTATGGATGTGTGTGCGTGTGTCTGCCAGTACCAGTTTCTCTCTGTGTGTTCCATTAATGTGTAGGTGGAGTGTGTTCCATTAATGTGTAGTGGAGTGTGTTCCATTAATGTGTAGTGGAGTGTGTTCCATTAATGTGTAGATGGAGTGTGTTCAGTTAATGTGTAGATGGAGTGTGTTCCGTTAATGTGTAGATGGAGTGTGTTCCATTAATGTGTAGATGGAGTGTGTTCCATTAATGTGTAGATGGAAGTGGTTCCGTAATGTGTAGATGGAGTTGTTCATTAATGTGTAATGGAGTGTGTTCTATTAATGTGTAGATGGAGTGTGTTCCATTAATGTATAGATGGAGTGTGTTCTAGTAATGTGTAGATGGAGTGTGTTCTAGTAATGTGTAGATGGAGTTGTTCCAGTAATGTGTAGATGGAGTGTGTTCCATTAATGTGTAGATGAGTGTGTTCCTTAATGTGTAGATGGATGTGTTCCATTAATGTGTAGATGGAGTGTGTTCCATTAATGTGTAGATGGAGTGTGTTCCATTAATGTGTAGATGGAGTGTGTTTCATTAATGTGTAGATGGAGTGTGTTCCATTAATGTGTAGATGGAGTGTGTTCCATTAATGTGTAGATGGAATGTATTCTAGTAATGTGTAGATGGAGCGTGTTCCATTAATGTGTAGATGGAGTGTGTTCCATTAATGTGTAGATGGAGTGTGTTCCATTAATGTGTAGATGGAGTGTGTTCCGTTAATGTGTAGATGGAGTGTGTTCTAGTAATGTGTATATGGAGTGTGTTCCATTAATGTGTAGATGGAGTGTGTCCATTAATGTGTAGATGGAGTGTGTTCTAGTAATGTGTAGATGGAGTGTGTTCTAGTAATGTGTAGATGGAGTTTGTTCCAGTAATGTGTAGATGGAGTGTGTTCCATTAATGTGTAGATGGAGTGTGTTCCATTAATGTGTAGATGGAGTGTGTCCCAGTAATGTGTAGATGGAGTGTGTCCCAGTAATGTGTAGATGGAGTGTGTTCCATTAATGTGTAGATGGAGTGTGTTCCATTAATGTGTAGATGGAGTGTGTTCCATCAATGTGTAGATGGAGTGTGTTCCATTAATGTGTAGATGAAGTGTTCCATCAATGTGTAGATGGAGTGTGTTCCACTAATGTGTAGATGGAGTGTGTTCCATTAATGTGTAGATGGAGAGTGTTCCATTAATGTGTAGATGGAGAGTGTTCCATTAATGTGTAGATGGAGTGTGTTCCATTAATGTGTAGATGAAGTGTGTTCGTCTAATGTGTAGATGGAGTGTGTTCCATTAATGTGTATATGGAGTGTGTTCCATTAATGTGTAGATGGAGTGTGTCCCATTAATGTGTAGCTGGAGTGTGTTCCATTAATGTGTATATGGAGTGTGTTCCATTAATGTGTAGATGGAGTGTGTTCCATTAATATGTAGATGGAGTGTGTCCCATTAATGTGTAGATGGAGTGTGTCCCATTAATGTGTAGATGGAGTGTGTTCCATTAATGTGTAGATGAAGTGTGTTCCATTAATGTGTAGATGGAGTGTGTTCCATTAATGTGTAGATGAAGTGTGTTCCATTAATGTGTAGCTGGAGTGTGTTCCATTAATGTGTAGATGGAGTGTGTTCCACTAATGTGTAGATGGAGTGTGTTTCATTAATGTGTAGATGGAGTGTGTTCCATTAATGCGTAGATGAAGTGTGTTCCATTAATGTGTAGATGGAGTGTGTTCCATTAATGTGTAGATGAAGTGTGTTCCATTAATGTGTAGATGGATGTGTTCCATTGATGTGTAGATGGAGTGTCCCCCATTAATGTGTAGCTGGAGTGTGTTCCATTAATGTGTAGCTGGAGTGTGTTCCACTAATGTGTAGATGGAGTGTGTTCCATTAATGTGTAGATGGAGTGTGTTCCATTAATGTGTAGATGAAGTATGTTCCAGTAATGTGTAAATGGAGAGTGTTCCATTAATGTGTAGATGGAGTGTGTTCCATTAATGTGTAGCTGGAGTGTGTTCCATTAATGTGTAGATGGAGTGTGTTCCACTAATGTGTAGATGGAGTGTGTTCCATTAATGTGTAGATGGAGTGTGTTCCATTAATGTGTAGATGGAGTGTGTTCCATTGATGCGTAGATGAAGTGTGTTCCATTAATGTGTAGATGGAGTGTGTTCCATTAATGTGTAGATGGAGTGTGTTCCATTAATGTGTAGATGGAATGTGTTCCATTGATGTGTAGATGGAGTGTCCCCATTAATGTGTAGATGGAGTGTGTTCCATTAATGTGTAGATGGAGTGTGTTCCACTAATGTGTAGATGGAGTGTGTTCCATTAATGTGTAGATGGAGTGTGTTCCATTAATGCGTAGATGAAATGTGTTCCAGTAATGTGTAAATGGAGAGTGTTCCATTAATGTGTAGATGGAGTATGTTCCACAAATGTGTAGATGGAGAGTGTTCCATTAACCCTTTGACTCCTGCACTTGTCCACCAACTCCCAAAACTTAATCTTTTAACTCCCTCACCCTATCCACCAGCTTTCTGCAGGAAGCTAGGTAGATAGGGTGAGGAGTCAAAGGGTAAGATCTTTCGCTTTTGCTAGAGTGGTTGACTATGCAGGATGCTGGTGAACAGGATGCGGGAGCCAAAGGGTTAATTAACGTGTAGATGGAGTATGTACCATTATTGTGTAGACAGACGTTTATTCAGCTGTCTGTCTGAAGCTAAACACAGAATGAGACAGACAGAGACAGATAAAACAGACAGGACTATAATATGTATTCAGTGAACACGATCCGTACTGTTGTACTGAGGACTGGTTGACTGATCCATTTTCCTGGGGCTGTGTCATGCGTACTGATAGATTGTCATCTGCTGGTTTCTGCCTCTAGCTGTCAATCTGTCTGTTGATGTTTTTTTCCCCCCCCCCCCCCCCCCCCCCCCTCTCTATGCCTTTCTTTCCAGGTTGTGGATTTCTACTGTGTTTTCTCTTCCCTCTTCTTTGTGTGTCTGTGTCTTTTTCTGTCTCGTTTTTTGGTAATCTCCTCTGTTTGTCTGTCTGTCTGTCTGTCTGTCTCTGTCTGTCTCTGGCTGGCTGTCTGTGTCTTTTTCTGTCTCGTTTTTGGTATCTCTCTGTTTGTCTGTCTGTCTGTCTGTCTGTCTCTGTCTGTCTCTGGCTGGCTGTCTGTGTCTTTTTCTGTCTCGTTTTTGGTATCTCTCTGTTTGTCTGTCTGTCTGTCTGTCTCTGGCTGTCTGTCTGTCTCTTTTTCTGTCTCGTTTTTGGTATCTCTCTGTTTGTCTGTCTGTCTGTCTGTCTCTGTCTGTCTCTGGCTGGCTGTCTCTGTCTCTTTTTCTGTCTCGTTTTTGTATCTCCTGTTTGTCTGTCTGTCTCTGTCTGTCTCTGGCTGGCTGTCTCTGTCTCTTTTTCTTTCTGTCTCGTTTTTTGGTATCTCTCTGTCTGTTTGTCTCTGTCTGTCTGTCTCTGTCTGGCTGTCTGTCTCTGTCTCTTTTTCTGTCTCGTTTTTGGTTTCTCTCTGTTGGTCTGTCTGTCTCTGTCTCTGGCTGTCTGTCTGTCTGTTTCTGTCTGTCTGTCTGTCTCTGTCTCTGTCTGTTCCTGTCTGTCTGTTTCTGTCTGTCTGTCTGTCTCTGGCTGTCTGTCTCTTTTTGTCTGTCTGTCTGTGTCTGTCTTTGTGTCTGGCTGTCTGTCTCTGGCTGGCTGTCTCTGGCTGTCTGTTCCTGTCTGTCTGTCTGTCTGTTTCTTTCCCTCTGTCTCTCTCTGTCTGTTTCTGTCTGTCTGTCTGTCTCTGGCTGT
>JAPXFY010000022.1:56585804-56593304 GCA_030674185.1 Monoplex corrugatus
TTGAGACATACACAGGCGTGCGCTTACAGAACATTCGAATAGTCCAGAACTTTGTTAAAAAGAGCTTTTACCTGAAAGGCTTATTTTGAGCAAAATGTTGAAATTTGGACAGGTATGTTAATTACCAGCAAATGCCTATCAATTAACATCAGGAAGAGAGTTCTTAAAATGTTATATATAGAACCAATACTGTTGTACGGTTGTGAGGTGTGGGCAGTCAACACGCAAAGTCAGAACAAAAATTGAGGCAACTGAAATGTGGTTTCTCAGAAGAATGTTGAGAGTTCCCTGGACAACAAAGAAAACAAACGAGACAGTCTTGAAGGAAGCAGACACAAGATCATTAATAAAGAAGATCAGGAAAAGGCGAGCAACATTTTTAGGACATATTATGAGGAAAGGTGAATTAGAGCACCTGGTCACAATAGGAAAGCTGGAGGGAAAGAGAGCATCAGGTAGACCCAGGGAGAAAATGAAAAGAACAAAAAGAACAAACATGAGCGCCATTGGTTATATACACATGGATGTACTCACGTAATTATGTACATACTTAGCAGGTATACACATGCACATACGCACGCATGTAAGCACGTAATTTATGTGTGTATGTCAGTGTGTGTGTGTGTGTGTGTGTGTGTGTGTGTGTGTGTGTGTGACACAGAGAGAGAGTGTTTGTGTGTGTGTGTGTGTGTGTGTGTGTGTGTGTGGTGGTGTGTGCGTGTTTGAGACAGAGAGAGAGAGAGAGAGAGAGTGTTTGTGTGTGTGTATGTGTGTGTGTGTGTAGGTGTGTGTGCGCGTGTATATATACACGCGTGTGAATGTATGTTTGTATACGTGTGTGTGAATGTGTGTGTGTGTGTGTGTGTGTGTGTATGTGTGTGTGTGTAATGTGTGGTGTGGTGTATTGTGGTGTGGTGTGGTGTGTGCGTGTGTGTGTGTCTGTGTCTGTGTGTGTTTGTATGTGTATATGTGTGGTGTGTGTGTGTGGTGGTGGTGTGTGTGTGTGCATATATATATATACATATATATTATATATATATATATATTATATATATGTGCGTGTGTGTATGTGTGTGTGTATGTGTGTTTGTATGTGTATGTATGTGTGAGTGTTTGTATGTCTGTATATGCATGTGTGTGCATGTGTATGTATGTGTGTGTATGTGTATTATGTATGTGTATGTGTGTGTGTGTTATGTATCTGTGTGTGCTGCATGTGAAGCAGCATCAAGAATATGACTTCAATTATACTGTTAAAAACAAAGATCAAATCAATACATCAATATCAGCAAGACCTTGGCATTCTTGGCTATCAGTTAAACTGCATAAACTTCATAGCTATGTCTCCTTGCAACTTCTTGGTCCCATAGCACCAGTGGGGGAAGCTGCAACAGTGAGCATGAGCGCTGTACGCTCTGAATCCATTGATTTGGGGTCGTGGGCAAGTGCCTGGGTACGGGAAAGTTGTGTTTTGCCTATCCAGTGGATATTATCAGCTCGCTTGCTGTTCACCTGTCTGCTTTCAATACAATGAGTTTTTTTTAAATCTAGGATCATCATCATCATTACTGTCATACTACCAAACAACAATAATAGTGATTAATAATAGTACATCATAATGATAATAATAATAAAAATAAAAAATAAATAATAATAAGAAGAGAAGAAGAAGATGCCACCACCACAATAACAATAATAGTAAAAAAGAATGATGATGATGATGATATGATCATCATCATATATCATATTGATCAACAATCAACAACATGACATAGACACAACAATAGCAGCAGTAATAATAATATAATATATGATGATGATGATTATCATTGTTCTTATCATCATCAATATTATTATCATTGTTATCATCATTATCATTATACCTGTACAAGGATAACTGAATTATCCCTGTAGGAATATTTACATTATGGAGCTTAACCCCAGCAGACGACTTTTCAACGTACTTTTTAAGCCCTCGTAAAAAAAAGAAAAAAAGAAGTGTTCTCCTGACTGACCAGTGGTCAGTGCTGGCCGTTTGACCTTCACGGTTCAAAGGTCACCCTTCTCGCATGATGACGCCCCGCCATCCAATCTTTCTCACAAGATACGCCTGGATTACCTCCCTTTTGATTCTCTCCCTTGGAAGTGATTGTCTTTTCTTGGGGGATTGGGGTAGGGGTGGGGGATCTGCTAGTCAAAGCTGTTTTTTTCTTCTGCGTCTCTTTGTCTGTATGTATCTCTTTGTTTGCCTTTGTTTCTTTGTCTCTTCTTCTTCCCTCCCCTCTCCCTTCTCTGTTCTCTCTCACTCTCTTCTCCTTTCTCTCTCACTCTCTCTCTCTCACTTATCTCTCTCCTCTCTCTCCTTCACTCTCCTCTCTCTCTCTCACTCTCTCTCTCACTCTCTCTCACTCTCTTTCATTCACTCTCTCTCACTCTCTCTTTCACTCTCTCTCTCTCACTCTCTCACTCTCTCCTCTCTCTCTCACTCTCTCTCTCTCTCTCTCACTCTCTCTGTCTCTCTGTCTCTCTGTCTCTGTCTCTCTCTCACTCTCTGTCTCTCTCACTCTCTCTCTCTCTCTTTCTTCTCTGTCTGTCTCACTCTCTCTCTCACTCTCTCTGTCTCTCTCTCGCTGTGACGTACACACTTACACAGGGACAGACAGACTGATACACACACGCACAACACACACACACGCACACACACACGCACAACACACACACACACACACACAAAAACCACGCACACACATTCTCTTTTTTCTGTCTGTCTGTCTCTGTGTCTGTTCTGTCTGTCTGTTCTCTGTTGTCTCTCTGTCTCTGACTCTGCCTCTCTTTCTGTCACACACACACACACACACACATACACACACACACACGCGCGCGCGCGCGCGCGCACAACACACACACACAAACACACACACACACACACACACTTAGAATAACATTAATCAACAACACACACACACACACAACACACACTACCACACACACACACACACACACACATACACACAACACACAACAACACACAACAACACAACACACACACACAACAACACAACACATAAAAAACTACACACACACACAACCACGCGCACACAACAATGCCTACACATAACAGAAACAGACAGACAACAGACAGACAGACACAAACACACAAAATCACACACACGTGTTATAAATAAATTACTGAGCATCGTTAAACACCAGTGCCTGCTCAGAATTCTGGCGGCTGATCAATTTTGTGCCAAAGAGAAAGGATTCGGATTTCGGGGGATGGAGGATTAAGGATCAAAGCAATCGGTGTACTGAACAGTGACGTACACTTTTGGACTTGGATCAAGTGTTGTGTGCGGTTTTCTTTTTGTTTGTTTTTGTTTGAGCCTGCGATTTTGGCGCTGGCTATTCCTGTCCAGTTGGTTGGAAAGTAAGTGTGTGTGTTTCAAAGTGAATGGTCGGTTTGTTGAGTTCTTTTATTATTGTTGGAAGGGATTGATCGTCCTTTGTGAACGAGAGAGAGAGAGAGAGAGAAGACAGACAGACAGACAGACAACAAACAGAGACACAGAGACAGAGACACAGAAACGGAAACAGAGACAGACAGACAGACACACAGAGACAGACAACAGAGACAGACACAACAGACACAGACAGACACAGACAGACAGAGACAGACAGACGACAGAGACAAAGATAGAGAGACGGAGACAAAGAAACAGAAACAGAGACAGAAAGAGAAAGAGACAAAGAAAGGGAGACCTAGAGAAAGAAAGAGAGACAGAGACCAGAAGATAAAAACAGAGAGAGGGAGACAGATACAGAGAGACAAAGAAAAGAGAGAGAGACAGACAGACACGACAACAACAGACAGACAGAGACAGACAGACAGGTAATCAAACAGAGAGAGAGACAGGGAGACAAAGACGGAAGGAGAAAGAGAGAGAGAGAGAAAGAGAGAGAGAAAGTTACAGAGACAGAGAAAAAGAGACAGAGACAAAGAAAGGAAACAGAGAGAGAGACAGAGACAGACAGACAGACAGACAGACAGACATAGACAGAGAGATCCCGCAGAGTTTAAAACAAAACAAAAAACCTTCATCCGTCCGCCTCTCTCTTTTTCGATAAACGACAACGAACCTTAATACCTACGCTCCATCAGGAAAACACAACCCTCCCACCATCACCACCTCCACCTCCACCTCCACCGAATCCACTCAGCCCCAACTCTCTCTCTGCCCTACCCCCCTCTTCCTCCGTCCTTCTCCTTCTCTGCCTCCCTCCCATCCTCTCTCCCTGTCTCGATCTCAGTTGTTTCAATGTTAAAACAGACAGGACGAAAACGAAAAAAAAAAAAAAAAAAAAAATCAATAGTGCATATAGCAGAACAGCATTTATCGTAACAGCGGTAGGTCGTGGATAACCGCAGGCATTCAGATAGAAAACACAGAGAACATCACTTGTGTGATATTCTATGCTGATGCGCATTGGCCACTTTGCTCACAGCTGTTGCAAACATGAGGCGGTGGCATTTTGTTCTGTTGCATGCAACGCGCGCTGGCGTAGGTAAGTGAGCGCGTGCGCTCACGTACACATGCATGCACGCACGTGCAACATGCGTGCGCAAATACGCGCGCGTGCGCGTGCGCGTGCACGTGTGCACCCTCAGGTTACAGACACACAGACAGTCCCAGGGGGCAGAAACTTCAAAATTGAAACTTGAAAGCTTTTTATTATTAAAGGGTTTTAGAGAGAGAATACAGAGAGAAGAGAGAGAGAGAGAGAGAGAGAGAGAGAGAGAGAGAATACAGGAGAGACAGAGAGAGGAGAGGAGTGGAGGGAGAGAGAGAGAGAGAGAGAGAGAGAGAGAGACAGAGGCAGACAGACAGACAGAGAGAGGAGAGACAGAGATAGATAGATAGATAGAGAGAGATAGAAAGAGGAGAGAGAGAAAAATGAGAGAGAGAGAGAGAATAGAGGAGAGGCAGAGAGAGGATAGAGTGGAGAGGAGAGAGAGAGACAGAGGCAGACAGACAGACAGAGAGAGAGAGAGAAGAGAGAACAGAAGAGAGACAGAGACAGAGAGAGGAGAGAGAGAGAAGAGAGAGAAACAGAGACAGTGAGAAACAGAGAATGAGCGAGAGAGAGAGAGAGAGAGAGAGAGAGAGAGAGAGAAACAGATAGATAGATAGAGAGAGAGAGAGAGAAACAGATAGATAGATAGATAGAGAGAGAGAGAGAGAGAGAGAGAGAGAGAGAGAGAGAGAGGAGAGAGAGAGAGAGAGAGAGAGAGAGAGAGAGAGGTGCTTTAAGCGAAGAACTTCTACCGTTGAAAAGTAGAATATCGTTATCATTATCGTCACCTACATCATTATGATTACCTATCATTATCATTACTATCTTCTTCTTCTTCTTCTTCTTCTTCTTCTTCTTCTTCTTCTTCTTTCTTCTTCTTCTTCTTCTTCTTCTTCTTCTCTTCTCTTCTTCTTCTTCTTCTTCCTTCTTCTTCTTCTTCTTCTTCTTCTTCTTCTTCTTCTTCTTCTTCTTCTTCTTCTTTCTTCTTCGTTCTTCGTCTTCTTCTTCGTCTTCTTCGTCTTTCTTCTTCGTCTTCCTCTTTTCTTGTTCTTGTTTTGCCTTCTTGTTCTTGTTCTTGTTCTTCTGTTCTTGTTCTTGTTGTTGTTTTCTTCTTCTTCTTTCTTCTTTTCTTGTTCTTCTTGTTCTTGTCTGTTCTTGTTCTTCTTTTCTTCTTTTTTTTCTTCTTTTCTTCTCTTTTCTTCGTTTTCTTCTCTTCTTCTTGTTCTTGTTTACTCTTCTTTTTCTTTTCTTCTTTTCTTCTTTTCTTTTCTTTCTTTTCTGTCTTCTTTTCTTCTTCTTTCTTCTTCTTCTTTTCTTTCTTCTTTTCTTCTTCTTTCTTCTTTTCTTCTTCTTCTTCTTCTTTCTTCTTCTCTTCTTCTTTCTTCTTCTTCTTCTTCTTCTTCTCTTCGTCTTCTTCTTCTTTTCTTTTCTTCTCTTGTTCTGTTCTTGTTCTTTTCTTTTCTTTCTTCTGTTCTTTCTTCTTCTTCTTCTGTTCTTTTCTTTTTTTCTCTTCTTCTTCTTTTCTTTTCTCTTCTTTCTTTCTTCTTCTTCTTCTTTTCTTCTCTTCTTTTTCTTCTTTTCTTTTCTTCTCTTCTTTTTTCTTCTCTTTTTTTCTTCTTTTCGAAAGTCGTTGTTTGTTGCATGTCCTCTAATTGAAGTCTTTTAAAATGTCAAAGTGTGTTTAAAATTCTGGCTGGGAACTGTGGCAAGCACAAAAGCAAAACAAGCACTTGTGTGGTGCGGTTTTGAGGTTTTTTTTAAATCTTGAATTACTGCCGAAAATGGGAGTACGGCTTCCGTAATGGGGCTTAAAAAAACAAACACACACACGCTCTCGCGCGCGCGTGTGCACGCAGACACAGACAGACAGACACACACACACACAAACAACACACACACAAACCACACACACACAAGCACACATACATACAACACACACACACATACATACAAACACACACACATACACGAGCAAACATACACATACATATACATGCATACACACAAACACTCACACACATACACACATACATATGCATACAAACACAAATATACACACATACACACATATACTCACTCAAACACACACACAAACACACACTACACACAAAACACATACACACACACTACACACACACACACACACACACCCAAACACACACAAAAACACAAAACACAATATAAACACACACACACACAACCACACACACACACACACACACACACACACACACACACACACACACACACACACACAGTCGACTGGCACATCTATTCAAAAGATTTAGGACAAATGTTTTCTTCAGTTCAACACCTTTTTGACTCCATCATCCCTATCCACTCTATCCATCCTATCCACTCTATCCACCCTATCCATCCTATCCACCTATCCACCCTATCCATCCTATCCACTCTATCCACCCTATCCACCTATCCACTCTATCCACCCTATCCACCCTATCCACTCTATCCACCTATCCCACTCTATCCACCCTATCCCCCTCTATCCACTCTATCCACTCTATCACCCTATCCACTCTATCCACCTATCCATCCTATCCACCTATCCACATCTATCCACCCTATCACTCTATCCACCCTATCCACTCTATCATACCCTATCCACTCTATCCACCCTATCACTCTATCCACCCTATCCACTCTATCCACCATATCACCCCATCCACCTATCCACCTATCACTCTACCCACCCTATCCACCCTATCACTGTACCCACCCTATCCACCCATCCATCCTATCCACTTCTATCCATCTATCACTCTATCCACCCTATCCACTCTATCCACTATCCACCCCATCCACACCCTATCCACTCTACCCATCCCTATCCACCCTATCCACCCCCTATCCACCACCATCACTCTATCCACCCTATCCACTATATCCACCCTATCCACTCTATCCCAC
>JAPXFY010000022.1:56615804-56618304 GCA_030674185.1 Monoplex corrugatus
CTGTCTGTCTGTCTGTCTGTCTGTCTGTCTGTCTCTTTGTCTCTTCCAAGACCAACATCAGACATATTTAAAACACAGGTCTCTTTTTCTGGTACATATCTCTGGAATACATACATTACCCACCAACATTACCAACATGGGCATTACTAAACAGTTTTTTTAAAGGAAAGCTTCACATAAATCAGGTCAGGTCAGGTCCCGTAGCCGGTGGGTGGCTGTAGGGGCACCACAGACGACTTGACAACCTCCCTCCATGCCTTTCGGTCTTCCGCTTTCCTCAGGGTGGTAGTGAGGGGGAGGCTGGTCGATTCTTTGATGTTATCTTCCCCATCTTTTCTTCTGTCTGCCTCGTCTCCGCTGTCCTGGTACGGTGCCCTGCATGATGGTCTTTGCCAGGCCATGGGTTCTTGTTATGTGGCCGTACCACTTCAGCTTCCGTTTCTTAACGATGGTAAGGAGGTCGTCGTGACGTCCTATGGCCACGTGGACACGGTTCCGGACTTCCTCATTTGTTATGTGGTCTTTGTAGGAGATGCGAAGATCTTTCGGCAGCATCTCATCTCGAAGGCTTGGATTTTCCTCTGGAGGTCAGCTGTGAGAGTCCATGACTCGCAGGCATACATGAAACTTCCCTGCTTGAAATATCGTTAATAATTTTTTTTCCGAATCAAATCCCCTTTTGTAGATCTAAATACACTGTGCTATAATAATAATAATAATAATAAAACCGTTAATAAGTTATATTCGTCCCACTTTTTATGTTGTTCTCTTTCTGTACTCCCTTCCTGTTGATTTAATGTGAAAGTTCGTTCGTTCTTTGATTTAACGTCTTTTCATGTAAATGATATTAGACGGGGAAAGGGGTGGGGGGGGGGGGGGGGGGGATAAAAAGATATATAAATAAAATAAAATGGAGAACGATAGTTTGACGGGTTGGATTGGGGCAGAGGGGAGAGACAGAGGAAAAAGTCATAGTAAAATGTGAAAGTGTTTACCCATGTATGACTATTATTGTATGTGTTACAGTTCAATTACGGTTCAACTGTTTGCATCATGGCGTTACGGTTGACATGTCACTCCACCCCCACCCCCTACCCCCCGTGTTTCTCTCCCTTTAACCCTTTGACTCCCGCACCCTATCCACCAACTGCAAAAATTAACCTTTTGACTTCCTCGCCCTATCCATCAGCTTCCTGCAGGACGCTGGTGGATAGGGTGAGGGAGTCAAAGGGTTAAGTTTTTGCTTTGCTAGAATGGTTGACAATGCAGGAAGCTGGCAGACAGGGTGAGGGAGTTAAAGGTTAAGTTTTTGCTTGCTAGCATGGTTGACAATGCAGGAAGCTGGCAGACAGGGTGAGGGAGTTAAAGGGTTAAGTTTTTGCTTTGCTAGAGTGGTTGACAATGCCGGAAGCTGGTGGACAGGGTGAGGGAGTCAAAGGGTTATCCCCCCCCCCCCATCCTCATTCCCGCGTTTTTTTTTCTTTCTGTATAACGTTTCTTACGTTCTTCTTCTCGTATGCGCCCATGTGAATAATCCATAGCATAGGCCTGCATTGCTGTTAGCAACCAGAAAAAACACAAACAAAAACAAAACAAAACACGAAAAAGAATCAGAACGCGTATTTAATACAAAACAAGACAGGTGCAAATTTTTAGCCAACTGGCCTTTGTCAAGCGTAAGATCACAAACAAACAAACAAACACCAGGCACAACAATTAGGAGAAAAAGACTGAAACTTTCCTGTTGCTCCTTCACACTGTGGAGGAGCAGCAGGAAGTTTCAGCCTTTTTCTGTGAGGGAGCAGCAAGGAAGTTTCAGTCTTTTTCTGTGAGGGAGCAGCAGGAAGTTTCAGTCTTTTTCTGTGAAGGAGCAGCAAGGAAGTTTCAGCCTTTTTCTGTGGAGGAGCAGCAAGGAAGTTTCAGCCTTTTTCTGTGGAGAGAGCAAGGAAGTTTCAGTCTTTTCTGTGGAGGAGCAGCAAGGAAGTTTCAGTCTTTTTCTGTGAGGGAGCAGCAGGGAAGTTTCAGTCTTTTTCTGTGAGGGAGCAGCAGGGAAGTTTCAGTCTTTTTCTGTGGAGGGAGCAGCAGGGAAGTTTCAGTCTTTTTCTGTGGAGGAGCAGCAAGGAAGTTTCAGTCTTTTTGTGTGGAGGAGCAGCAAGGAAGTTTCAGTCTTTTTCTGTGAAGGAGCAGCAAGGAAGTTTCAGTCTTTTTCTGTGGAGGAGCAGCAAGGAAGTTTCAGTCTTTTTTGTGGAGGAGCAGCAGGGAAGTTCAGTCTTTTTCCTAATTTTTGTACCTGGTGTTTGTTTGTTTGTGATCTTACACTTGACAAAGGCCAGTTGGCCGAAGATTTGCGCCTGTCTTGTCTTGTTGTATTAAATACGCGTTCGTATTCTTCTCTCGTGTTTTTTTTTCTTCTGGTTCCTGTTTTCTTGAACGCGGGCAGTCACACTTGTTTTGGATTACATTGTTGTTGTTAGGGGGTTGACATGTATACTTGCTTTAT